>NW_022045917.1:251153-298383 GCF_001654015.2 Drosophila navojoa
AACTCAACGTTAACAGCTTACTCAACGCATGGGCAAGTATCGGCTTCAAGCACTTCTGGGTAACACACACGTTCACACATATATGTATATATATGTACATATATATATATATATATATATATATATGTTGGCAAACAAGTGCAGAGCTGCATATCGATATTTGTTTACGTTGCGCGTGAATGAGCCAATGAATGATTGGAAAACTGTGAATGATTGAAGGCTTTTGTCTGAGCATAATTTAATTAAACAAATCAAAGCAGCGGATGTGTTTGTATATTTCTGTCTGTGGGCGTGCGTGCATGTATGTTTGCCTGGGGTGTCAAATGGGTGTTATTTATGCACATTCTGGGAGTGAAACGAGTATATTGGTTTACACGAACTTCAAGTATTTACAAAATTTAATTTTATATATCCATAAGGACTCTCTCTCCCGCTCTTTCTCTCTCTCTCTCAATTTAATTAAACCTATAAATTATATATACATATATATAAATATATATGTATATGTATGTATGCCGCCTGAGTGGCGAGCATGATATAATCACTTACTTCCGACTTCAGCATCCTTAATTGCTTTTTTTCTCCTGTTAATTGAAAATGTGTTCAGCGAATGCGAACAAATAGCTGAGGGCAGGGCTGCGCCCATTCAGAGCTTTAAATAATTAACAGGTCTTCGCAGGCTTCCGCATTGTTGTTAACATATCTACATACACATGAGAGCATATACATATATCTGATTGTAATTGTTTATACACGTGCCGCTGCTTTTGTATTTAATTTATTTGCGAATTTGTGCTTTGAAAATTCTACATATACATAGGTAAACATACGCTTTGTCCGCCATTTCGGCGACAATGCCTCGCATTAAGTCAAATATATTCATAAACGCGTTTTAAATTATAGCATTTTGTTGTTTTTCTTTTGGGGAAAATAGCTGAAAGTGCGAAAAATTATTTAAAAATAATTATCATATTTTATGGCACGTTTATGATAATTGAAAGAGTTATATGATTTATATTGAAATATCATTTGCATGCGTATTAACACATTCGATTATTTATGGCATATTTTAAATGCTTAATGTAATGCATTTTAAATTTATTGCTTAGTGTCTGTTTTTGTTTTAAGCTATATATTTTTTTTCTATTGCATTCCAGTCTGAATAATCTTTATTGTTACATTTTTAGTAACAAAAACAATTTGAATAGTTTAAACGGAATTTGAACAATTTTTCCATAAGCTCAAATTTTGCATATTTTATGATTAGCTCTTAACACGAAAAGGTTAAATGTAGCATTTGCATAACCATGTAACACCAAGCGAAAGTAACGGGAGTGCACAATGTGAAGATTCCTGTTCTGGGTAGCTGCTTAACATGATTAATAGCTTATATAACTATAACTATGAGGCTCATATGAATTATAAAAATCTAGAATAAATTTCTATCGAAATTTTTAAAATTGATCGATAATTTATATCTAATTTGAGAAATAATTCACACAAACAAACTTACAAAAATGAACTCATATTCTGTTAATAATTTCCTTATGTAAGGACATTTGTTAACTTATCGATAGCTTATCGATATGCAATTGGCAAGGCAATAATAAAATCTATGAAAGTTGGCTTCCAATTTCAGTTTGCTACCTTCCCCTCTTAGAACTAAACCAATATACCCATTTAATTCACTTCTCATAGAATTCAGTATGTAAAATATTGCTGATATATAAACAATTTCAGTTATTTGCACTTTATTTAGATTACCATATGTACTAACCATTGAAGAGCCTTGAAACTGACTTTGCATTAATCACAAGTAAGTATTAAAATTCATGAAAATGTTTGCAATGCACCAAAACCGCAAAAATTGCAAATGCCAAATGCCAAATAGGAAATGTGAAATGCATTGCGATAATTTTTGCTTTGGCGTTAGTCGACTGAACGGCAAAACCTTTAAAATGAGTGTTAAATATTAAATGTGAAATGCAAAAACAATGCCATTTACAACATTTTATGCAACCTAATGGCCGTCACATTCCAAAATGACGCTGCGTCCGGAGACAAAATGGCGAATGCAACGGGAAACGGGCAGCGAGCAGCGGGCAGCGAACGAGCGTGACCTTGTACAAAAATGGCAAGGCAATAATAAATGGTTCTTCTTCTGCCAGCAACACATGCTGAGCGAATCTTCAGAGCGCGCCACCCAAAACAAAAAGAGGAAGAAGAAAACCTGAAACCTGTAAACAGGATGTCAAGAAAACAGGGTGCTAAAGCTGATAAGCAGCATAATTGGCTTCGGCTTAGCTCAAGTGCCTGAAGTGTAAGGTGCGAAATCAATAAGATGAGCATATCATCTGAGAGAAAGAGAGAGAGAGAGAGAGAGAGAGAGAGAGAGAGAGAGAGAGAGAGAGAGAGAGAAGGAGTGAGAGAGAGAAATATCTATATAAGTATTTATATAAGTATGTATGGATTTTTAATCAACTAAGTTAACATTAGTTGCACGCAAATATCAACTCTGTCATTATGTCAATAAATCTGTAAATAGCTCTTTATCAATTAAGAATAATATGCCCTCTGCTAACTTACACTCTGCTTCCAGTTCAAGTTCAAGGTCGCCAGCTCTTCTTCTACACTTCGAACCGGGTATATTAAATTACTTATACTGCGTATTGTACCTCATATATATGAATTCAAGTTCATGCGATTTACACAGCAATATAAATTATCGAGAATAGATTTTTTTAAAAGGAAATGATTTCTTTTATTTCTCGTGATTTTCGATTTATTGGGGTACAAATTATCGAGATGCGACTGTGTATCAAATATATATGTATTTTAAAATACATATACATATATTTATATTATAAATATACAAGTTAGTGCTAAATTATATATTAATATATACAAATATATTACATTCTTCTAAATTATTATTATTCATATTCTCTAAATAAATTTCACATTTCTGCTACCAAATTTTCACACTTTCCTGTAGCACATATAGTTTATCTATTATCTATTATCTATTATCTATACAACCCTCTAACATCCACCTTTCAGCTCTAGGATATATAAATGCGAAATTGGCTTAAATTGACAGTTCGAATTGCAATTGAACAGTCGCAAGACGCAAGGAAGTTCAATAGAAAAGAGAGGAAAAAACAAATGAAAAATCATTCGGAAACTCTGCACTATTTTGACATGCTGTGTGCTTTAAAACTTTGACGCGTCGATTTTTCAGCTCTAGAAAAATCTCCGGAAAAATCAGAAAACTATTTGCGACTTATCGCCGAAAAAAAGATGGGCCATTGAATAAATATCAAAGCAAATGGTCATAAATATTTCTGATCGGCTTTTCATGTTCATCTCTTTTTTTTCTATTCTATTCTATTCCTTTTTTTTTTTTTTTGTGTTTTGGGGCCACAATATTTTTTTATGGTACTTTTGCACATGGCGCAACAAACCGAAAAAAAGAAAGAAAGAGAATGATTATTTTTAGAGAGATGCAAGCGAGACACGTTAAAATCATTTATGCCGCTTAAAAAGCCACAAATGTCGGCTGGTATCCCGGCTTCCCAGTTGCCCAGCTGCCCGGCTGACAGCTGAGCAATGTGGATTTTTCTGTTGTTTCGCTTTTTGTTTTGCAAAAGGGATTTGCACGGCTGTAAAGCGAACGCTGAAAAGTGCGAGCAACAATACTCGTATATAACGCATACGCCGCGTATTCTTTTTTACGACGATAGAAAACGCGACGCGAGCAGCTTTACGATGCCCGCATCATTTGATTTTATTGCAAATGGTGCGAAGAGCAACTCGCAAGTGCAAAAAAAAAAATAAAAAACAAAATGAAGCAAGAGAAACCAAAAAGCAAAAATCATAAAGCAAATCAAAATGGAGAAAAAAATAAAAAGAGTTGTTTAGCTTTGAGATTGTTGGGCTAGAGAACACTCTCTTTGTATGCCAAAATAAGATATAAATCATGTCTCTTATCTTTAAGTTTATTTAATATATATTTTTAGTATAAATGGCATATCTAAAAGGAACTAATGTAAAAAAATTTCAATTTCAATAACTGTAGTGCAATAGATCTATCGATTCCGTCCTTTAACTCTTAATTTCTACATCTTAATGTCGAATATACTTTATAAAGTATATCTAGATATTTATCGTCTATGCAGAGCATACAAAGTAAATCAATTTTCGATTGTTCCGTGTCACGCGGTTCGGTTTCGGTGGCGTATGAGCAATGCGAACGTTGGCCCTGTCCTTGAGCCAGTTGCGCGGCCATTTGTTTGTGATTAATGCGTTGATTGCAACAATGGCGCGAATGCAGCGATGCGCAGCACGTCAAATGCAAATAACCGGCGGCCTGAATATAATCAAATCGAAAATGGCAACAACAACATCAAAGTTGACGACAGCGACGGAAGCTGCGACAGCGAGTGAAACAAAACACAGAGCCGAGCGCCCCAGGGCTGACTGCTGATGCAAGGAGGCAAAGGACGCTGAGGATGTGTGTGCCAAGGCCAGACGAATATCAATTAAATTATGGAAGGTGCAAAGCTCTTCAATTGCTGCAACTGCCACCTGCGTCTGCTACCCGAAGGCTTAACAAATATTCGCATGTTTTTCGATTTTATTGACATTTTCTATTTGCCACCGGACAGGACTTGGCAAAGGACATGGCATGGCGGCCAGGCAGCCGAAACAGACGGAACATAAAAACCAAATTCGACAGGTTATTTCTATTTCTGACAAAATATTGCAGACTTTCGCATATCACATTGCGAGAGGGCGGACATATACGTATGTATATTCGGAAAATGGGTTTTGGGAAGCGCATTTTCAGTTGCGTCCACGAAAGTATTTTCATACTTTGACTTTATATTGAAAAACAAAGCAAAGAGTGCAAATAGTGAAATAGAGAGAGAGAGAGAGAGAAAGAGAGAGAGACCAAGTAAGAGAGAAGGTATAGTCGGTCAGGAGGAGGACTTGGAGGAAGAAGGGAGACAGAAATATACGTGCCTATGGTAATCCTTTACGGGAACAAGGAACGCCAAGTAAAGGGAGAGAACCCGAAAGAGAGAGAAATACAATAAATAACTAGCGTGACAGATTACTAGCAAATATAAAGTGTATGGAAGATGGAGAAAGAAGGAGAGAGAGAGCGAGAGAGAGAGATAGAGAAGCAAGCAATTATACAAGTTGAGAGAGAGAGATGATAAAAGTGAAAGAAAAAGGTAGAGAGAGAGAGATTATGCATTGTGTAGCAAAGTAAAATTAGCAGACGAAGGAAGATGGAAACATATAATATATGTATATAAAAGCAATTACCTGCGGAAATAAGAAAAACGAGTGAGTAAAACCGGAGAGACAGACAGAGACGAGAATAAAAATAGCGTGACAAAGTAACAGTGTAGCAAGAAAAAAGTGCAAAAATATAGTTGGATGGAATAATACAAGTCGGAGCTGAGAGGAAGAGAAACAGAGAGAGATAGAGAGGGAGGTACTAATATAAATCGGGACTGAGACTTGTAAATAAGAAGTCGTGAGGGAAAGAGAAGAGAGTAACGTGAATAAGAGAAGACGAACAGAAAAGTGAAGAGCGAGAGTTCCGTGATATACGAATTTCTTTAGGAGGCGACCAAAGCAATGAAGAGTAGTGAGAGAAGCAGAGAATTGAAGAGAAGGTCCACTGTGTTGACATAGCCGGAGATTAAAAGCGCAGAATAGCGTTCACAAAAGGCAATAAGAAAAGCAATGAACGCGTTTCATATACAAATATATAGAAATGTATTTATGTGTACTCAAGACTGTAAATACATTTGATGTAATAAAAGAATTTACTTACAAGTGCCATCTTTTAATTGTGTTCCCATACGCATTATAAATAAAAAACTAAATATAAATAAATAAGCCTCTTTCTCATCTTGTATTTGACTTAAATTCACAGATTTTTTTTAGCACAACATTTATAAGATCATTTCTAAATATTCCACTTAATTATTTGAAATATTTTAATCAAAACACCAAATTTAATTTCACCACTTTGCGGTTCTTATTGAAGGCACTTCACCGATACTTGTGGCGGTCGCGCAATAAACGATAGTTTCGATCGATATTCTCCGAGAGCTGTGGAGTCTCTGTTCAATTACAAAAGATACATCGCCATCGTTTAGCATTTTCGTTGTAGATATCGATAAGCCGAATCATAAAAAAATTATCTGAGCAAATTATATTTAAAGCTCTAGTGATAAATATGACGTGCTACTCTTATATTAGATTAAATGACTTAAATTAAATGATTGGCATGTATTATTGTAAAAATTCAAAAATGCGCGCCAGTTTCGATGACAAACAGCTGTTGCTCTATTCAAAATCGTAACAGCCCTGTTTTTGTCTTGTTTTCTAAATGGCCAAGGTTTAGCTCATTCGTAAATTTAAAAGTAAATAAGAGTTTGTCGGCTTGAAATGTCAGTCTGCACAGCAGATGAGATTGCGGAGAAGCGGCGCATAGCACTGGCCAAGCTCCAGGCTAAGAAAAACCAAACACCAGCCGTAAATTCAAACACGAAACCCGCCACAAATGCAAACGAGCAATTGGGCGCAAAGTCCGCGTCGAGTTTTTACAATTCACCGCCTCAAAACAATACAAAGGCAGTAAATAATAATAATAACAATGTCAGCCAAAACAAGAGCTCATCCTTCCTGAATGCGCTCAAGGCCATAAAGACCACAAGTACGCGTGAATTAGGCCGCATCGCCGCTCATCCATACCAGCGCCCCAATGGAGGAGGCAAACCCACACTATGCCCCAGTCCGGAGAGGGAACAGCCGCAGCAGCAGCTGTCGTCTGTTTTTACAAAATCGATTAGCTGTAAAGTGTATTTAATAAGCGCCCAACGTTTCGCTGTTGTGCCTTCCGGCTACCATCAGCAGTTGATTGAAGTCTTTAAAAACATTCCGAGTAAATCGTATGATCCACAAACCCGTAACTGGGATTTCGATCTCAAGGATTACCAGCTGCTCCAGCAGCATGTAGGAGATCTTAAACCAAATGTGCTTATTGGCACGATACCCAAGAAAGTCATTGATCTGTGCAAGCAGCCGGCGAAGCCCTTGGAGAGGAGCGTTCTAGCCTCCATTGAACCAAAGCTGGCCGAGAAGCTGATGCCCTTCCAGGAGGAGGGCGTATGGTAAGATAGCTGCGCTGCAATTGCAAAGATTGGCATTTAATGCTCTTTCTCTTTCATAGCTTCTCCATAGCTCAGCAGGGACGCGTCATGATCTGCGATGAAATGGGCCTGGGCAAGACTTATCAGGCGTTAGCTGTAGCGGATTACTTCAGGGAGGATTGGCCCTTGCTCATCTGCACGACGGCCAGCACACGCGACGCCTGGGCCATGCACATAACAGAACTCCTGCCCTCCGTGCCTGTGCACTGCATCCAGGTGCTGACCAACAGTAACATGTATGTGGTGGATGCCAAGGTTCTGATCACCAGTTACAACATGATGGAGCGCTATATGGATAAGCTACTTGAGCGCAAGTTCGGCTGCGTCATCTACGACGAATCGCACACGCTGAAGAATGGCAAAGCAAAGTGCACAGCCGTGGCCAAGCGGCTGGCCGATCAGGCTAAGCGCGTAATCCTGCTCTCTGGCACGCCGGCTCTCTCTCGTCCCCTGGAGCTCTTCACGCAGATTCAGCTCGTGGACAGTCGCTTTATGAACTTCATGGAGTACAGTGAGTCCAGGCAATTTATTTGATTGTAGATCTCTTTTGTAATGGACTTCTATCGTTGGCAGCTTCTCGCTATTGTGATGGCAAGCAAAGCCATTTCGGCTGGGATGCCAACGGGCAATCGAATCTGGACGAGCTAAAGGTCGTCCTAAAGCTCAAATATATGCTGAGGCGCACCAAGGCCGAGGTGCTGCCACAGTTGGCAGGAAAGAATCGGTAGGAAGTGGATGGAGATCTATAACTGCTTTATATTTAAATTTTATCCATTACTTCTGCAGTGAGACAGTTGTGCTCGATCCCGCTTTGGTTTGGACAAATGATGCTGCAAAGAGCTCTTGTACAGAGCTCAGCAACGAGCTGCAAAAGGCCAAAGGCAAGTCGCGCGAGGAGCTGCTCCTGCGTTTCTATGCGCGCACAGCGGAGGTGAAAACGAAGGCTGTTTGGTAACTAGAAACATGTTTTATATCAGCATCCAATTGCAACTAATCCATCCATGTTCGCCCCCTGCAGCGCATACCTAAAAACTTTGATCAAGGAGAAGCTAAAGTTCATCATCTTTGCACATCATCGCATTATGATGGATGCCATATGCGATGCTCTGAGATCCCTTAAAGTTTCCTTCATACGCATCGATGGGCAAACGCGCAGCGATGTCCGAGCTGGCTATGTGGACACCTTCCAGAAATCGAGCAGCTGCAGGGCAGCTGTGCTGTCGCTCAAGGCCTGCAACTCGGGCATAACGCTGACGGCTGCGGAAATTATTGTATTTGCAGAGCTCGATTGGAATCCTAGCGTAGGTCCAATGAACAGCTCATTGCACTTTATGGCTTATTTCATTTACTTGCTTATAGACCCTGGCGCAGGCGGAAAGCCGCGCGCATCGCATTGGCCAAACGAAGCCCGTGGTCTGTCGCTATCTGATGGCCAATAAAACGGCCGACGATACCATTTGGAACATGCTGAAGAACAAGCAGGAGGTGCTCAGCAAGGTGGGCATCTTTGCCGAGAATCTGCAGCATGCCACGCACACAGCCGCGCCCTCATCTGTAAGTGTCTTACACTTCTGAAAGTGACTTTAACTAATGCCATTTATGCATTTTAGTCGAGCACGATTGAGCAGTATTTCTCGCCAAACAAGTCCAAGTCGGAGGCAAGCGTAGCTGAGGCACAAGCCAAAGAGGATACTACGAGCAGCGTGAATGAAAGGGACACAGTGATGGATAGCGAAAAGGATATAGCTGCTTTCTTTAATGATGATGATGATGATGATGCATTTAAGGATTTAATCTTTTGATGGCTCCGTTTTATACTATATAATTACAAAATTGTGTTTATTTAGTCATAAGAGCAAATAAATAATTGAATGAATTTCAAAATAAAAGTAGAGAATTTTTAAATTTAAGAATAAATTTGTGTATATATCTCTTATTCTAGATTATACAACTTTAATATGAAACATAAGATACGAATTTGAAAACCTGTTGACAGAAAGATTTAATAGGTAGTATAGCCAAACATTAGATGAAATGTGTTTAGTATAGGGGAGAAAAAACTCCCGAGTCAGAGTGTGTTGATATTCAGTTAGCATAGCTCAGCTGATAAGGACTTCTCTTTAAACAAGTTCCTGCTCGGCTTAACATAGCTCAAGCTCGATTTGTTTACGGTGTTAAGGACACACTCAATGCAAACATCCTTTGCGCATGCCCAGAATATTGGTTGCTAATCCATTTGCCGACTGCCTTGGCAACCACCTGAAACACTAGTCGAGAAAACTTTTTGAATTGACTCAAAAAACAAATAGGATAAACAAAATATATATCGAGAGGCATGGATAGCTCATTGGGCGAAAATGCGGAGCTGGCAGGGGCGGAGGATTTTGACGAGGAGGACCTGAACGATGACTATAATGTATCCTTTATGCAGGACATTATCACACTGGAGTAAGAGACCCACAGAGCTCTGCTCTATTTGACGATAGACGAGATTATTTTTGAATCCCCTCCTCTAGGCACTCCTTTGGCTACGACTGCAAGCGTCTGTTCAATCTGGTTTTGGTGGACGATGATACGCTGGTCTTTGCGTCCGGCAACTTTTTGCACTACTTTAGCATATCCAGGGGCGAGGTGACCTTTCGGGAGACCGTCTTCGGCTGCGGCGTGGGCTTCATTACCGTAAGTAGTTCACTGGAGACTTAATAAATGCCAAATCAGAATTTTGACTCCCGCAGAAAAACGAACGTCCCGAGTTTAGCAACCTCTTCACTGTCGGCGAGAATGGGCCCAAGCCGACGATATTCATCTACTCTTATCCCTCGCATGACATTCACACCAAACTCCTGAATGCAGCCAAGAGTTGCTTCACGGCCGGCTCCTACAATTCGAGCGGAGAGCTCTTCGCCTCGCAAGCTGGCTATCCGGACTTCATCATCACCATTTGGCGCTGGGAGAAGGCGGAGGTGGTACTGCGAGCCAAGTCGTTTCAGAGCAACATCTTATATGTGCACTTCTCCGAGCATAATCCCATCCTGCTGTGCTCCGCCGGCCTCAGTCACATCAAGTTCTGGAAGATGGCCAACACGTTTACGGGCCTCAAGCTGAAGGGCGATCTGGGCCGGTTTGGCAAGACGGACTTCAGCGACATCTGTGCGATGTATATGCTGCCCGACGAGAATGTCATCTCGGGCTGTGACTGGGGCAACATGCTGCTGTGGGAGGCGGGGCTCATCAAGTTCGAGATCTGCCGCAAGGGTCGCAAGCCCTGCCACACGAAGCCCATCACACGGATCACCATGGCGAACGGCGAGGTCACCACCGTTGGCATGGACGGCTATGTGCGCGTCTGGTTTTGGGAGACAGTCGACATAGCCGATCCGCCGGAGGACGATCTCTTTGTCGAAATCGATCCCATCTACGAGTTCAAGATCTCCAACGTCGAGCTGCGCTGCATGCAGAAGATCAAGCCGTTCGATGACACAGACTTCGGATACTACGTTCAGGATGGTGGCGGCGGAATCTGGTTTTGCGACATCAATACGTTTGATGTGCCACGCCCACCCAAACAGCTCTACTCGTGCGTGGGCGGACGCGTGCTGGCCGCCCAAATGTCAGCCATATCGCCGCATCTGTTGGCCCTCTCCGAGACGGGCAAACTCTTCGTCTACGACTTCGAGCGGAAGAAGCTGCTGCTGGACAAACAGTTCGCTTCGAACGGGGTGGACATCTTGTGGCTAGACGCACAGATCTCCAGCTATGGCACAGAGCTGGTCGCCGGCTTCGAGGATGGCATACTGCGACAGCTCTTCCTCGATCTCAGCGATCCGAACAAGACCTCCATTCAACTGATACGCGCCTACAAGGCGCACACAGCGCCCATCACCTGCGTGGGCGTGAATCGCATTAGCACGATCCTGGTCAGCGGGGCGATGGACAAGACGATGTTCATCTATCGGATGAGCAACGATGCCGAGAAGTTGGTCCAGCTGAATCCGCTGGGCTTTGTGGAATTCAAGGCCGTGCCCAGCTGCTTCCACTGGCATCAGCAGGAGATGTCGGTGGTCCTGGTTGGGTGCATGAGCGGCGAGGTCTATGAGTACAATATACGCACCAATGTAACCGAGGCGGAGACCTACCTGAGCTACAACATCACGGAGCCGGATCGCTTGCGCAGCACCCGCTTCGTGTCGGTCAAGAGTCGCATACGGCGGGACCTGAGGCGCGAGCAGATCAAGAAGCGCAAGGAGAAGAAAAGGGAGCGCAAGCTGCAAGAAATCGACAAGCTGAAGCAGGCGAATCCAGGTCTACAGATCGACATGGACAGCGCCCTGGCCGACTCGGAACCGGACGAGGAGGAGGAACCGCTGCACATACCCGCCATACCCAATCGCGTCATCTGGCTGCGCTACACGGAACGCAACACCGTCTGGGTCTCGATGGCGGGCTACGATGCGGGCTACCTCTATGAGCTGGACTTTGATTTGCCCGAGCCGAAGTACTCCACGCTGATCACGGATGCCGATGACATCGAAATACACAGCTACTATATCCTGTAAGCCAGGGAGGGGAGTCACATATGATATTTTCTCTAATGAATTCCCTATCTTAGCGAGGAGTTCATGCTATTTGGTTTGGTGAACGGCAGCCTCCGCATCAACCACATAAATCCAGAGGACTTTACAGATCTCTCCGACTATCGTACTTATCCCATGCACGACGCCCTCAAGGGCACCATTCCCGCCATATTGAGCAGCTACGATGGCGAGTATCTGGTCACCATTGGCTTCGACGGCAACATCTTTCTGTACAAGTGGACTGGACCGAAGTATGTAAGAAGTGCGCGGTGGCCGAGCCTGCCGGGCCTGCCTAGTGCAAGGACGGTGGAGGACATCACCGATCCGGAGACACCGTCGCTGGAGCAGGTCAAGATCAATGCGGAGCTGAAGCGGCAGCAGGAGGCTGCCGAGGCTCACGATCGTGATGTTCTGGCCAAGATCGGAGTACTCCAGAACACCTACTTCGACATCATCAAGAAGAATGACGAGCTGCCGCCAGGATTGCGTGTGCCGGACAAGGATCTGCTGCTCGACCCGCGCATCACACAACAAATTCGCGACGAGCTCCAGGCCGAGCTTGACGATGTGCGCGAGGACCTCGCCTACGATCTGGAGGTTGCCCAGGTCGGCCACCAGAAGCTCTACAATCACTTCCTCAAGTGCCTGGATCACATACCGTTCACCATCGCGCCGCTCCGGTGAGTCCTTTCAGAGTCGCTGAATGCCTCCAATAGCTCAATGTTATACCCAAATATACAGGGCCAATGTAGATCCGGTCGCCACCTTTCGCGTGGAGGCCCTGGGCGAGGAGTTCGAGCAGATCAAGCGCGACATTGCGGAGCGACTTAAAATGGAACACGATATGCGGTAAGTGTGCTGCCACGATTCAAGTCTCCGGCCTTCGGTCCGACTGTCTTTAATCCCAATTCTTGTAATTTAAATATCATTGTGTCTTCATCGCACAAACAAGCAGCAGAGATTGCGAGGAGCTTGTACCAGACCAGCCCGAAGTGTAAGACTATTCAGCTAAAGATTTACGATTCGAGCACATCTTTTATAAGTTTTAGAGCACATACGAAATAAGCTAACTAAGACTCATTGTAAACGTAATTCTTTATTTCAGTATATCCTCTATTTTGTTATGGTAACCTTCCCTCCAAAAGTTCTCTTACCTTATAGGACCTCCAATAGTTCTTCATTTGTTTCTATTATTTTTCTGTGTGTTCATTTTTTGATTCTAATTTGGCACTAATGAGCATTACAGTGCCTTATATAAAGTTAGAACGTTCTCTATTATTTTCTTGTGTCTCTTCTTTAAGTGTTTCCCTTAAGTGTAGCCCATTAATCATTATTCCTTGCTGCTCTTCAGCCTTACCGACACACTAGAGTCTGAGGAAAAGGTGGAGCTGATGGGCGAACCACCTATTGAATCGTTCTTCTTTGGCCGTGAGCCGACGACGATTACGCCCAAATTCAGCAGAACGATGATGCGATTGCTGCACCGCTATCGCAAAAGGCAGCTGTACGAGGTGCGGCGCATGTTCGACTGGGAGAAGCTGGAGCGCCAGAAGCCCGATCCGAACCGCAATCATCCCGATGACGATGCCCAGATAGCGGCCGCGATGCGAAACCTGGGCGACTATAAGCTAAAGATTGGCGCCGACTACGAGCCAAAGACCACGGAGACCCTGACGGCCAAGTACATTGAGATTGTTGAGTGCCGGGAGAGATACTTCAATATGCTCGACTCGTACAATCAGCGCCTGAGATCATTGCGCGATCGCAAAAAGGAGGTGATGGACATTATAGAGAAACACCGCGTCCGATTGAGGCGATTGCACGAATATCTGCCGGAGGCGAATCGCATGTACATGCGACACATCAACGAAATCGACATGGAAGCAGAGTACCCGGAGACCAATCTCATCGAGCACTGTACACCCGGCTGCGGCGTCAACGTGGACGATATACTTAGCCTGGATGCGAGCGTCGAGCAGCTAATAGCCGCCAAGAGTCCGCAATTGAGCATCGTTCCGGTCAGTCTGTATCCCATGGATCCGTACGCCAATCCAGCCATACGTGAGGAGATCAAGTTCAAGGCGCTCGAGGTGTGTCAATTGCCGGCAACGCCGCCGCCAGCCGAGATGCTGCAGTATTTGGAGACCCTGCCATCGCCCGCAGATCCCAGCTACTATGAGCTGGACGAGGAGGGTAACGCTCCCATGATCCTGGAGATGCGACATCGTTGGCTACGCGTCCGGGTCGTCGAGCAGCTGCTCATGCTGGCCGACCTCGACGAGGTGGTGCGCCTGTTCGACTTGGCACTGGAGAAGCTGCAGGCCGACCGCATCAACATTAAAATGGACTCCGAGTTCCTTAGTTCCTATCTGATCACGCTCAACCAGGAGCTCTACATATTGCGCGACAGCGAGGAGATCGAGACCCAGCTGCTCGTTAATGCCAAGCACGCCATGAGCACTCGCAACGAGCTTCAGCAGGTGATCAATGCCACCAATCGGCAGCTGGAGGAGCTGCGCAAGAACATTGAGAAGATCAATGAGCAGATCGCGGCGCTGCAGCAGAGCTTCATGATCACGGTGAAGGGGCACAAGTTCTATGACTTTCTGCGCCGCATCTTCAAAAAGAAATATCGTCCGCCCAAGCGTGTGCGCGGCGAGGACGAGGAATCATCATCGTCCTCCTCATCGTCGTCATCCAGCGAGGATGGCGCCGCCGATGCTCAGAGCGTTGACTCCTTAGACATGACCACGATACGGCTGGACGAAACCACCTGCCCCTCCGGCTTGGATCGCACCCTCTACGACTGGTCGTTCTCCATGCGCGCCGATCGTCACGCCCTAGAGCGCAGCTTGGCGGACTGCCATCGGGACGTCGATCGCAAGCGTCGTGAGATTGCCGAAATGCAGACGAAAATGAAGTACCACGAGGAGGTATACCAGCGTGAGAAGAATACGCTGCTAGAGTTTCGGGTAAGTCGGAAGTAACGATAGCACCGGATAGAGGGAATCTTATTACGTATGTTAGCTAGGCTGAAAGAGAAGTTTTCCTAAATGTTTTTGGGGCTTGTCTCTTAGTACAATGAAAAGGAACCCAAATTAAACATTCCTTTTAGACATCTGCATGGATGCATCCTATTCTGTGCCTTAGTTTACAAAATTCTGTCTGGGGAGGTCTATAAAAGGGCTCAAAAGAATGATTTTTCCCACTGCTTCTTGAATAAACTCTACTATCAAATATAATATATGTACCTACCTTCCTTTTACTTTATCGTTCTCATGGCCATCTCCCATCTGGAATTCGCCCTGCAGCGCAATAGACAGCAAGAGATCAACAAGGTGCAGATAAGCACGATTTTGCGCATGGATCAGCTGCAGCATTTCCGTGAGGGCGAGGACTACCGGGACGTGTCTAAAGCGATTCTCTTCGATGCTGACATTCTGGTCGAGCTGCGTCGCCGTGCCGAGAAGCTGGAGGAGGAGACAATGTCCACGAAACGCTGGCATCGCATCAACTTCATTCACTTGCGTCGCATGACTCGGGATATTAAGTTCATGAGATTCGAGATAACGCGCCTGGAGGAGGAGATCAAGCAGGCGATGATGCGACGTTTCGGAATCATCATCAATCTGGATGAGCTGGAGGAGGAGGTGTTGCGGCGCTACGTCTTTGAGCTGGAGACAACGGCCGAGGAGGAGATGCGAGCCCTCGAAAAGGAGCTGAGCGAAAGGCAGGTGAGTTGACTCTCATTTCCAGCACTTGTTGGGCCATGTTTAATCCTTACTAATATCTCTCCCTGCAGATTGAGCTCTCGCGCTGCGAGGAGGAGCTGGTGCAGGAGACGCAGAATAACACAGAGAAGGTGAACATACAGACGGTGCTGCGTGAGCAAAAGAATGTGCTGGACGTGCTGTTGGATGTCCAGGAGCGCAACTACAACAAATGGGCAAATCCGCAAGTGCTGAACCTTCAGTACGACATCGAGAAGCTAATGGGCATCGACACTCAGCTGCTGCAGCAAATCGAGGTGGGTACTTTCATCTAGAATTATGCTATTAGTCGATAATCCTCCTGCTCGCAGTGTCTGGAACGGGAGATCTGCGCCCTACGCCTGAAGGCTAAGCCATTGCAGATCAATGAGCTGTATCCGGAGTCCACGGTGACTGTCACCAACAAGGAGATTTTGCCGATGGATAACGAGCCGGAGATATGTCCGGCCATACTCAATGTGGAGGCTTATATGCTGCCGCCGATGCCCGATGAGTTTATCATGGATCGCGTTCACACGATCGTACAGAAGAGCTTCAATCAGTTCCTGGGCCGGCACACAACAGCGGAGAACATACGAAAATTCTCGCAGAGATCGGCGCTCTATCTTTGCCAGGCTGCCTATAGCTTCCAGGGCCGGTACACGGATCGCATAGCCGAGTGCATCACGGAGCACCTGGGCTCGATTGTGCCAAAGAAATACTTTATACACATCGGGGCGGAGGATCTGCGCAAGCTCTTCAACGAGGTGATCGCCGTCTTTGACTATGAGCGTTCCGATGTGAACACCGAAGAGTTGATTTCGGGCATCTTTGATCATGCGAAGGATTCGCTTTGCGGCCGTCCTGCCGCCGAGGTGGTCAATCGCACCCAGTTCCTGGTGCTGCACATTTTCAAGGAACTGATCGAGGTGCTGCCCTTCGAGGAGTTCCAGGCCGAAGAGACTATGCGCATTCTTGTCGATGTACTGGAGCGCGAGCCCATGGTAGATCCGCGTGCCATCAATGTCGAGCAACTGATAGAGCTTACGCTACAATATGCCAAGGAGAATTTGCTGGATGGGATTACGGCACTGCCCATCCGTAAGCTGGGCAACGACATACAGAAGCAGCTCCAGAAGAGGCGCCAATTCAAGCATCCCAGTTGCCAATCACCGCTGGCAGTGAGAATAGCCAGCAAGAAGTCCACTCCAAACACGGGCCTGCCATTTTAGGGAGGGCCGAGAATCCGAAAGATTCCGGGATCCTATCTACCTGTTCCGTCTGTTTCAAACTAAATATAGATTCAATCTATTGCTACACTATTGCATTATGCAATGAATAGAAGATTAAAGTCGTTTTCAATCAGTTAATTATAATAGGCCTAAGAATCCTAAATCCAATGGGTATTTCTACGCCATTGGCAATTGGCTAAAGGGTTAAAGACTTGAAATTAGCTATCCGTAAGTCTAAGCCAATGGGAAGTTGGGCAGAGGTTTAAAGTCCTTTCCGATTTATTAATTGTTTAAGGTCGTTAATGGATACTGAATACTTATTAAATCGTATTATATATCCATAATATATTACTAGATTACGCTATTTCATTTTAAGGACTTCCCTTGGAAGGCTCGACCCGGTAGACGGAATCAATATTTATTTTTAGTTGCTTGCAATAAATTAAGTATAGTTATAGAATGCATTCGTATATAGCGTATGGGGCATATCCGACTAGCCTATGGATAGCAGAGTTAAGGAATTGGATTAGAGCGTATTGCTTTAGTCAAAGAATTATAAAGCTTGGTCGATCATGCACATTCACTCCAGACGACGTTTCACAGTGTTAATTTTGAGCGGCAACAGTTCCAGCATCTCGCGCACCACCCCGATCTCGCCGTGCAGTTGCTTGGAGGCCTCCTTGTGCTGGTCGCAGGCATCGCTGAAGCGCCTGTAGTAGGTCAAGCACTGATTCAGCTGCTCCAGCTGCTGCTGGGGATGCGCGCTGATCAGCTTGTAGTAGAGGCGACCGATGTGGAAGTGGGCGTAGAGCATGGTGCGCACCTCCTCGTCGTCCATGCCGGGCTTCCACTGCTGGGTGTCGCCGCTGACCAAATATGACTTGACATAGCTCTCAAAATGCTTGATGGCCTTCAGGCAGCTCTGATTGACACGCTTCACCTCCTCCGGGGTGGGCGACTGGTTTGACTTAATGGCATCGAGGCGGATGTCCAGAATGGCTGCATGTGCGGTGCCTGCCACATACCAGCACTCCCGGCAGATCTTCAAGTAGCACACCGGGTCGAGCAGGTCGAGCAGATCCTCCAAGTATTTGGCGCGTCGCTTTTGCATCTTGGCCTGGTTTTCCGGATTCTCCTCGAAGAAGGCAATGTGCTCGTAGGCCTCGGCATAGTCTTGCATAATCTTTGCATATTCGGTGGCTTCGGTTTCTGCCTTGTAGTAATCTTTGGCCACGTCCAGCCACTCGTTGATGAAGTGAAAGACCAGCTTGGCATCGTCGAAGGTCAGACAGTAGTCGCAGCTAATGCGTCGCTCGATGGCCGTCAGATCCAGGTCCTCGAAGCGATAGTCAGCGTCGTCCAGTTGCAGCTTCTCGGCTGCTGCTGCCAGCTTCTTCTGCTCCTGCTCCTCTTCTTCGTCGTCGCGCAGCAGCCGCTCCTTGGACGTTTGCAGAAGCAGCAGGCCGTACTTCGCCCAGCAACGTGCCACATCCGCATAGCGATGCTTGAACGTCTCCGTAACATCCGCCTTCTGTTGCTCGCTCATCTCCGGCTTGAGCATGTGCTCCTCGTGCTCGGCCATAATAATGGTGGCCGCCGCCAGGTGATGACGCGCCTCCGCAAATCGCTCCTGGCCAATATAGTACTGGGAAAGTGTCGCCGTATTGAGCGCAAAGTCCACAGCATCGTACGACTTGTATTGCAGCTGTCGGTGGAGAGTGCGATGGCAGCATTGAGCGGACTTCTCCGGTTCTCCCAAATGCCCATACATCTGGGCCATGTAGAAGCAGCAAAGGGTATAGAGATTCTCCAGCTCCTTGTCGCCGCCATGGGTGGCCTGTAGCTCATCAGGTGGACTATAGAGATCGGCTACTGCTAAAGCTATCTGCCCACTGGCCTTAAACTCCTCATAGGTCTTGTCGGCCTTCAGGAGCAGCTCCACTGCCTGTTTGTACTCCTGCCGCGAGGCAAGCACAATGCTCAGTTCGTTGACTGCGCCCACATAGGGTATGATGCCTTGTGGAGTGTGTTTGTGCGGCTCCATCAGTTCCAAGCAGCGATTCAGCAGCTGCTCACCCTCGCTGACTTCCTCAACGTAGATATAAATGCGACCCAAATCGCGGCATGTGAAGCCCAGCATGGACTTGTAGCACAGCTCATCTTCGCCTCCGTCCTCCTCGGCTGCTTGTATAGATATTAGCTGCTCATCCAGTTGCTTTTTCAAATCGAGGAGGACGTCGCGCGCTTTGTAGTGGGATCGATAGGGATCTGTGGGAGGATCCGTGCGACTGTCCTGTTCCACTAGCTGGCTGGACTTCTCGAACAGCTCCTTGTAGTCGCTGAGCACTTCCTTTGGTATAACCATATTATATATATTTTAAGTAACTTAATTTCGAATTTTTCAATTTTTTAGATTTGACTCATTTTATGTTTTAATTTCCTTTTAATATTCAGCTTGTCAACTGTGGCGGCCAAGCGATTAGAACATTTGCCGAAACAGCTGGTCTAATAACAAATCAATATTGCAATTCATCGCATACCATTATATATCGATATAAGCAATCCTAATCATGTTTTCCAGCACTGTCGACTATTGTCATCACTAATTTTCTGCAAACTGCAACCACTAACCATAGTGCTGCAACAATATACACAAATAAATAAATAATGGCATCGGATGGAGAGGATGTGAATATGACGGCATCTGAAAGTGAAGTTTCTGCCGCAGAAAATGAAACTGACGTTGAAGATGCGCCAGTGCAGGAGCTGGAAACAGATGATGACCTTGTCGAAGTCGAAGCTGTCCCCCTGTCGACCGATGAAGCTGAAATGGAGGAATTGCTAACACAACTGGAGGATTATACGCCCACGTTGCCTGATGCGCTTACTATGCGCATTCTAAATAGCGTAAGTTAGTCTGAATACCCTATGCTGAAATGTTTATTAAAGATATATTTAGTCTGGCTTTGGCTCTGTGGATCCACGAATCGTTCGCATCGTTTCTGTCTCAGCGCAAAAATTCATCTCAGATATTGTAAATGATGCGCTGCAGCATTGTAAAACCCGCACAACAAACATACAGCACTCCAGCGGACACAGCTCCGGCAAAGTAAGTTCTTTGATATATACAAGATAATATACTTATTCATTTACCAATATTGCTGCAGGACAAGAAGAACCCGAAAGATCGCAAATACACTTTGGCTATGGAGGACTTGGTGCCAGCTCTGGCCGATCATGGCATAACAATGCGGAAGCCACAATATTTTGTTTAAAATCATACGAATTAGAATTAGTAAAAAATGGAAAAATATGTGTACATTATTTAGAAAATAAAATTTATATCATATGCTATTTCTACCAGTTACTACTATCGGTTACATATCGAATAAACAAACAACTGAATTAGATTACATTACGTTAATACAAAAGTAAATAGAGACCTAACGAAGAAACCAATATAACTATATAAAAAAACTTAACTCAATATATCTATAAAATATCCATGTAACTAGCAGTTACCGCTGCCGGCTACCTGCTTGCGGCAATCTCAAGTAAAATATCGAAACAAACCAGTTGATTGTTCTTATCGATGACAAACATCTGTTTAGTGGCAAGAAGCAGCACAAGATGGGAGTGTTTTCGTTTCGTCTGATATTTTATTTTTAATTATTTACGCGCTAAATAGTTGCAATTAATTGCTAAAAATACACAACAAAGTGTAAACACAACATCGTGCTTACAAAAAATATTATCGCAAGAGGGTAGATTAGATGAAAACGGCTGAAAATCGTAAAGAAAAATTAAGACAACGACGACCTCCAATACAAAGTGGGAAAAATCGAACTTTGTGCGCGTGTGTGTGTGTGTGGCGTGTATATGTGCAATAAGCTAAAATTAAAGAAAGAAAGCAAATAAACATGAAATGTTTATGCATATTCATTGATAAATATAATAAGTGAAATGTGGCTAGACAGCATTAACGCGTTAATTTAATAAACGAGCTAACAACACCCATTCCATTCCCATCCAACAAAGAGAAAATCTGCAAAAATGGATTTGGATGAAACAAGCGACAATGGAATTTCTCTCGGCTTCCCCGAAGTGGGCACCTGGAATCGCACACATAATGTGCCGCTGGAGAACATGAAAATCGATGCTCCTATGGTAAGAATACACACCTATGTACAAACATACTCATGCATATACGTATAGGTATATAATCATGCACAGCTACATATTACCCACACACATAATTTGATTTGATTAATGTGTCATGAATCAGGCGAGGACGAGGCTTTATCAGCTTCTCGTCTATTGCCGCTCATGCCGATCGCTCTCTACACGATTTAATGGCCACAGCCAGTCGATGAACAAGTGTGCGACTGCTTCCACACTTGCAGTGCGCCTTATCAATCAATTAGAGCTTTGGTCATTGACACACACACACACACATATACACTCCCTCTCTGTTACACTAGTCAGCATAGATAAAGTTTATTTAGGGCGAGTTTCTTATGTACGACGATCTTTGCACTTTTCCATTGCTACTAGAAATTTAAAAATTCGATTACATACTCTATACATTATATTTGAAAGAGAATTATTTCACATCTGTCATAAATTGTAGTTTGATTTTGAAAACAAAGCAATTCGGTTTTTTCTTGACAACGACCAGGAGATGGAACCTTAAGTTCACATTTTAATCGGGCAGCCTTTCTTTTTTTTTACATATATGAACAAACGTTCAAAATTATTTTAATACGGACAGAACCCAACAAAAATCTGTTTCGCGGTCTACGGACGCCGCTTTTGCTAAGAATATTGACAAAAAATAATAAGACCGAACAAATTTTAATAAACAGACAAGCAAACAAACAAAACTTTTTCGAGAACACAACTTATTTTAGCATCTGATAGTTAAAAATTTTAGTTAAACTGTATATTGCCGCCCAATCGAACGAATTTGACCAATAGACGGATTATAATCGTTATAATAATAATAATTATAGTCAATAGCACAGAATGCAAACATTAAGAATATTAGTGCGATGCTTGAAGGACCGAAAGATTCTACAGAATCAGAAGTGCGTGAAGCCCGCTCGCCGATTCACGAGCAGCAGCAGCCTGCCAAACTTTATATTGGTTGATATGGAGGAGCAGGATGATATGGAGACCGATGATGATATTGGCATCCATCCGGTCTATCCAATACTGGGCAATCGTTACTCGGATCTCTTCTATATGCCGCACAGCGTGGGACCGGCCTATCAGGATCTATTCACCACCGCCGATCAATTTGATGTGAGTAAATATCACAATTCGATCGGCTGGAACGGCATCAAGCCGATCCGAGCGCAGGTGGTGCGCTGTCCCAAGCTGCTATTGAGCCACATGAAGCGACTGTTTACCATTCCGTGTTCCAAATTCAAGGATCCCGGCAATTTCAGCATCTTCAATTTGTACTTTGACAGCGATGTGAATAGCGCCATCAAGGCATTCGTACTGATTGCCTCGCAGTATTCCGTGGAGTTTATGCAGGATGGCTATTGGTCGGACTTTGTGAATCCATTTACGGGTCGTGCCTACTTCCGGCCAGCGACACGACGCCCCATTAGTTCTGTGAATCAGCCGCGCTGTTTGGGCCACAACATATTCTTCAAGGACATCCACGGCTGCACCGTCATCAAGGAGGCCAAGAAATGCACCTTTGCCGGCGCCATCTTCAGCGATGTGCCTGTCAACTACTTTGACTGAAAACCCGCAGCCCCAAACCAGCCACAGCCAACGATCACAAATCACCAACCCATCTGACACACATAGAGACGATTTACATTTTTATACCACACTTCCACGAGCAAATTTTGTACATGTCTTGGTTAATTGTCTACATTGAAGCTTCTTTAGAGTTTGTGCACATCAAATTAGAAATATAAGTTTATTAAATCGATCATGTATATGTTTATAAATCTGTCTGTCTTTTAAGTATTTGGTGGGGGATGCTATTCGTATATGAAAGTGTGAATAATGAGCGAGACTGAAGGCAGACTCTTCTGCATTTTGAATAGGAGGAAACGTTAGCCCACATGCAAGATATCTAATGGGGTTTACTTTTAAAGAGGCATAATTGAAAATGTTGAATGGACCTTCAAAAGCATTAGCAAAGTTCGCGAAACTTTTTGTACATACCTCGTACATATTCCAAATACGTTTAAGTAAGATATCATTTAAGTAAGATATTCGTCATTTCAAATAGTTACCCAATTAACAAAAGCATTTGCTAATGATAATATATATTTATTATCGTTAGAAGTTCAATCATCAATAAGCTAATTATTAAATTCATATTCGGTCTATTTAAATTTTGGTAAATTGATGGCAATTATTGAACGATTCACTGATTCGTAGGAAGTATAGATCCCAGACCAAGCGTGACTAAGTGTTTTGGTTTTCAAATTTGCTATCAATTTCATATTATTAATTTTAATCTTGATAATGGGTATATATAGATCAAGCCAAATTATCGGGATACTTATTAAACAGATTACCTGCGATTCATTTAAATAGTCTTAGATTCTAGTAGTATTAGGCTTCACTCAATTTGACTTCGATTTTAAGTTAAATCCAGCTCGAGGCGTGTTTCATTATCAACGTAAATTACATTAAAAGGCTGTGACTAACTGAATAATTCACCAGAACCATAAACGCTGTGAGTAATAGAAGAGAAAGAAAACAACGTAAATACACATGGGTATTCATTCAAATATTATATATGTATTGTATATAATGTATGTATTATATATTATATATGGGATTCAGAGAAAACGAAAACATTTTTAAAGTAAAAATATGTTTTGTATGTTTCCCCTATATAGGTAGAGTTGAAATATCAACTCTACTTTAACGAATATTGATATTTAGTCTCTATGCTTAGTGCCTCTACATCACTAAATTTTTATATTTTTACTCTAACTTCTGTCTACTTACATTATATTCGAATTTATTCAGATATACCCTATTAAGATATACGAATTTTGTGACTCTCCAGTTACTTAGTGACCAAATTCGTATACTTAAATAGGGTACTCCTGAGTCGATATAATCGAACTTTTATGTTTAGGTAGAGTAGATCTTCATATAGGGTATCTCTTAGTGAGTCTATTTCAAAAATATAAATATAAAAAATATCCGCTGACGACATTTCTATACTTAGATAGGGTATTCATTTTTCTTCAAATACAATATTTCCCATTTAAGATTTGCCCTTTGCTCAACTCATTCTCTAACCCCTTGGCAAAAATGATATAATACCCAATTATGCTTCACCTTTGCTACCTGTTATAGATATGGCTGATCTGCTCGCTGCTGACGACCATCATGTGGGTGACCTACAACAACTTTTACAACTCTCGTGTCATCGGCATGCTGATCACAAAGATCGCGAATCGCTGGTTCATAAAGGGCGCCTACTTCAAGATTGGATCGGTGGCGATAAATCCGCTGGCTGGCAAGATCATGTTCAGAGACTTTGTCTACATCACGTATGACTATACGATGCGCGTGCAGGATGGCTACTTCATATTCCGCTGGTGGCGTTCCTATGTGCCCAAAGATGTCTCCGAGGGTAAGTCCTGAAGTCCAATCCTAACGAAATCAAACTAAAGTCTTGATCCCTTGCAGATCTCTCCCATTCGGATACGCGTTTGTCTGTGCAGCTGAATGTGTACGAACTGCACATCTACAATCGCTCCGATCTGTACGATAAGTTGGAGAAGACGTTCGGCTTAGAGCCTTCGCTGCTGATACCCACGGATACGGTGAGCACTGAGGAGCGCAATAAGCTCAAGGAGCATCACATGAATCTGGAGAACGCCAAGCAGAGCAAGCGCGTGAATAGCGTTAAGAACTCGGAGGCCATGCAGGCCACCACCTGGCGAGATTTGATACCTGTAATCAAGATCGACATCAGCTCGGGTCGCTTCGTCTTCGGCAATCGCTTAACACCGACTACGCTGTCCATATCCATGGAGGAGGCGCACTGCACGTACAGCACCAAGCCCGCGGTTTGCCCGCTCGATCACTTTATGCACTTTGTCAAGGCGAAGGTGGAGAATGCCAAGATCTTATTCTGTCCCAGTCCGAAATATACGGGCCTGATAGACGAGCCACCGCGCTATATGGGCGAGGGATTTGTGGTCATGATGTCCAATCAGATGGACTTGTACTTCTATATGGATGAGCCCGGCGTCGTGCCAGAGGAGCCGGTCCAGATTCTCTTGGCCAACGGTGATGAGTCGGAGCCATCGCCGCCCGTCTGGGGCATCAATGCGCATTGCCTAAAGGGCACGGACTTCAGCTACGGCCCCTGGGCAGACAGACAGCGCGATCACCTCTACAAATACTTCTATCCATCCGATTGGAAGGAGGCGGAGGTGACACCTACTCCGCAGCCAGGGGAACTGCGCACCTATCAGTCGTTCGATGTGACGCTCTGTGTGCTGAACGAAGCCACGATCGACATACTCTTCTCCAAGGAGAAGGAGACGAATGCCATGCACATAACCGTGGGGCCCGCCTCCTACGTGGAGGTGACCATACCCTGGGTGACCCTAGCCGATGGCTATACGTCCAAGATTCAAGGCCAGCTGTTCCATGTGGAGGCCACCACCTCGCTGCAATATCGCAGCCTGGCAGAGTTCGAGTCGCTGGAGTACAAAGTGCGCATCCATTATCCAAGAAAATGGAATGCGCCGCAGGACTGGAACATCTCGCTGGCTGGCTGCAAGACAACGGCATTTATTGTGTATAAACACAAATGCTTCTTCCAGGATCTCATCGAGGACTGGGCGAACAAAGCGAGACCCGACATACTCAGCTTTGTGCCCTACACGTGCAATTTCAATATACGCCTGAACGAATTCGAGATCCTGATGCTGTGCAACGAATACAACTGGATCGATTGCAGCAGTGCGAACCAGGAGAACAATCATCTGGCCTTCTGTGGCGACGTCTTTGAGATGAGCTTTGCGCTGCCCTTCGACGATTTCCTACCCAAGACTGTCACGCTCAAGTTCTGGATACACGGCGAAGGTCTCGACTTGAGTTTGTATGTGCCGGAGGTGTCTTCGGTGCGACCCATTGTCCTAGCCATAGATGAGAATGCAAGACTGTTAACACGCGAGGGCAAGCTGATCAGGCGCCCCGAGCTCTATACGAAGAAATGGCGTAAGATTTGCCAGCGCAGCGCCGGCTGGATCGACTGCTGGGCGGTGCCCATATTGGCGCTGTCCATCCAGTATGTGTATCATCCGGTGCCGCCGCTGGGGCCTGATCCCCAGGCGGACATCACCACGCCCGAAAAGGAGGAGATTCTGCTCAGTCCGATGCGGATACCGAAAGTACGAAAATCTCCAGTGAGCAACAGTTGGCAGCAGGCGCAGCAAGCAGCCGAGCAGCAGCAGAATAAGTTCGATCCGGGCACACTGACGGCGGATCAGGTCACGGTGGAGCTGGAGATTGGCAGCTCGGTGCTGATGGCCTATGGCAATGTGCTGAGAAATTTCATCAGCCTGAAGGAGAACATATTTGGCGAGGATCAGAACTTCACGGACATGGAGCAATCGAATGTGAACAAGGAGCCAGGTGTTGCTCCGAATCCGAAAGATCAACTGCTGGCCAAGGAAAAGGAGCTGGCCAACAAGTCCATATCAGAGACAGCGCCACCCGAGGAGAAGCGCAAACCCTTCGATCCACGGCTCTATCGCCCGCTGGAGGTCATGGTCTCGGTCATAGTGCACGACATTCAGGCGCACGTGATGAAGAACTGCAATCCGGATGATCCGCCCTGCCCGGTGGTGCTGATCGAACGTTTCGGCTTCGAGATGGACAAACGCTATCATGAGACAACGCTGCAAGTTTTGGTTAGCCCCTCGTATCTGCTCACGGCCGACACGCTGCAGCGACAGCAGCGCGAGCAGCACATTCAGCAGGGCCACCTGCTGCTCTCAGCTGTCCAGGTGCGAGGCCATGCGATGTTCAGCAATGAGGGCTGTGCCTTGGACGAGGATACGCTGGAGTATTCGTGGCTGGTGGAAGTGCAGCTGGGCAAGCTGACGGGCAAGCTGACCCTGCCGCAGCTGGTGAATGTCGTCACTGGCCTGGAGACGCTGGTGCTGCTCGCCATCGATCCCGAGAACTGTCTGAAGTCGCCGAAAACCGTGCGCAATTGCCATCACGGTGTGCCCAGCAATCTGTGCCCGCACACCAAGGAGGAGAACAAGTACAAATGCCCATCCTCGGAGGACATTAAGTACAAGATGACGCGCGTCTCGGTTGACGCCGTGGACGTTTATCTCATCGAGAGCGGCACGGCCTTGCATGCGTGGATCTCGCCCATACGACTGGCCAACTGCAATTTGCATGGCCAGCGCGTCAAGTCCGGCATCTCGGGTCTGCTGCCCTCTATTCTGCTGCGTCTGTTCATGCTGCACGCGGGGAATGCGCCCAATAGCAGCTACAATACGAATACCACGGGCAGCAATCGGTCGGGCAAGCTGCGACGCGCTGATCAGGACTCGCTCAAGTCGCAGGATGTCTATGGCACGCACAAGCCCACCAGCAAGCGCAGCTCCAACTCGTTCTCGCAACGTCGCGATTCGCGCGAAGACTCGGCGCGCAGCAAACTGCGCGAGAGCGTGGATGCACATGCGACCAAGCGCACGCCGCTAACGTCGGAGCTCTGCGAGAACTGGGTGGAGGTGGGCTGCACCTCGCTGGGTCCCATACTGCTCGAAGGCGCCTCCGCGCTGCCCATACCCGATCACGAACTGCATCTCGTGCAGCACAAGTGAGCGAAATCAGCTTGAGCTTCTTTATGAATATGTAAATTTCTCAACTATTTCCATCTTTCAGCTTTCTGCGTGAGCACGACGCCAAGTTTAAGCGGCTGTGGTTCCTCTGGGCAAACAATGGCAGTGCTCTCAGCTCTGGGTCGGAGACCTCGCGCTGTGGCTGCATTGGCGGCTGCGCCTTCTTCGGCAGCAACCGCAACGGCCAAAAGTTCTTCAAGCCCACGGCTCAAGATGTGCATGACAATTACAATATAGCGCGCTATTTGTAAGTATCATACTCTCAAATTTGACTACCTTATGGTCATTTCCATCTCTCCATCCTTCCCATTCAGCATCATCAACAATGGCAAAGATTTTGGCTTTGGCGAGAGCATTTTGCATCAGGGCCAGCTCGTCTTCCACACGCCGCCCTATAGTCTCCACTGCGTATCGCTCTATGACGCGGCCGACTTCAATGGCAAGGGCAAGCTGTATAGGCCGGCGAGTGAGCTGCGCAATGGCAGCTTGAAGAAGTCGGAGCTTGGCTCTCTGCCCGATGGCACTAAATTCAAAATTGGCGCCGGCTCTGTGGAGAAGCCAGAGCTCAACAGCAATCGACATAAGAGTCGCGAGAGCATTGGCTCACCGAATACGCTGGAGCGACGCAGCAAGCGTTATACTTGCACGAGGCAGACCTCTGTGGAGGTGCCATACGCTCGCCTGCTGGACAGCCCGTCCAAGAAGCTGCAGCTGCAGCACGAGTCCATCGAGCGGGAGATAATCAACACAAGCTGCCAGCAGCCAAGACGCGGCTCCGATTCGCACCGACTGCGCGTATCGCCGCCCAAGACAAGCATCTCCGACTCAAGACTGACCGGCGAAGCGGCTCTGGATGACGAGCAGGAGGTATGTAGATATCCTAGTAAGGGAAAGAGCTCCTTGATACAATTTACATTTATTCCCTCATCCCCAGATTCCCGATGAGATGTCCCACTCGGCGCCTCACTCGCATCCGTTGGAATTTGAGATCGCGGACATTGTGCTGCATGGCGGAGATCAGTTGCCACGTGAAGTGCAGCGCACCATATCGCTAACCTCCGAGAATCCCTCAGAGATGTTCTTCTCCGCCGAGGAAGACATATCGAATGTTATGTCTCAGCGTGGCTCGATGAAGCAGCGCAGTGGCACTGGCTCCATCATTTTGTCGGGCAGAAAACGTTTCTCCTCTGACTTCAGGTAGGCACTACTGAAATTATTCCATATAAAACAAGCTAATTCCAATATGTTACAGCATTGGCGCTCAGAATGAGAACGGCAGCCACACTCTGCCGACCTATCGCAGCGATCTGGAAATTCATCCATCGGAGAGCAACAAATCGCTGCCCAAGCGACCACAGAGCACAACAGAACTGGTAAAAAAAATCGAGCAACTGCTGCAAACAGTTCGCTATGTATAATTATTATATATATTAAGTCTACGTATACAATTCCATATACGATACTATGTACACTTTGCAGCTTTACTGCTTTCAAGGTCTAGTTTATATTCCACTTTCACCAACTACAAATTTATAGCATATATAAAGCAGCCCAGTTCTAAAGTATTTGGAAAAAACTTATAAAAAACTTATATATATATTTACCTATATGATGCATGCCTCTCTTCTTAACTTTAAGCTATATATTTCTCTATAACTCTATTGTTAAACCAAATCCACACCTAAATTCTATTCCTTTCCACCAAACTCAAAACTTTCGATTCATAAAAAAAAACTAAACGTTATAAAAAACTTGATAAATACGTAAAAACTCATCCAGAACGAAGACGCGAGACGCATTCATGGTCTTGCCACACCTATAAGAAAATTAACAAATATCTCATCACGACCCGAGTATCGACATTTTGTTCACGATGTGAGTAGTTCTTAGCAAGAGCCAAAACCAAAGTACAGTAAAGATCAATTATCAAATTTAAAACCAAATCCTTAATCTTTGACTAACATGTGTAGCGCAACTAAATTCCAAATATTTCTTTCTATCTTAATGTTTAACAAATTCTTTAGTATAGTTTTATTATTATTAAAACAAAATTTTAAAGGGAAATTGTATTTGAAAAAGGATATTATATTCGGTTTGCCGAAGATTTGCGAGGGTGGTCTAAGCAATTAAGTAAGGATTTAATTAATTTAAAGCCATATTTATTTAATATTATTTAAATATTATTATTTAAACATTTTTAAAAAATTTTGCAATATAATAAATTGTTTAGACCACTGCCGCATACTCTTGCAAAAAATTATATTTTAATTCATTCCGAGGATGGTTCAAAAGTAAAATAAGTTGAATATTAATTTTATTTATTTAAGTTATATGAAACTAGAATAGTGCTCAGACGGAGGGATAGTTATAAAAATTATTTTAGGGGGTTTTAAATTAAAAATATATTATTTTTATATTCTATCCAATTTTAAGATTATTTTGATTATTAAATTTATATTTTTGTTTTTATTTCTCTTATAAATGTTTTCCCTCAGTTTCAACTCTCTGCAGGGGTTTTTCTAATATGTTGCCTGCATGTCTTCTACAAATTTCGCATGCTACTTGGAGCTAGTCTAAGTTTAAATGATTTCTAGTTTAGTTCTAAGTATGAAGTCTTTGATTGACACACACAGACACAGTCGCACCCATTGCACCTTTTGCGCCACTTGTTCTGCCCACCTTTTCCATTTGATTTGTAGCCGTTTGCCATGGATCATGATGCCTTATGATATCACTCTGATGCAATATTTGGTTTGCTTTGCATTTCCCAGGCTGACTCGCGCGGCTCGTCGTCGGGCACGCCCTCGCTCTCATCGAACTCGTTCATATCGGCCATGTCGTCGCAGGAGGATGTGGCGCTGGTCAATCTGCATCAGCAGGTCAATCGACCCATCATCGATTCGCCACTGCTGATGGCCAGCTATTTGAATCACTTGTCGCAGGTGAAGTGCTTCAATTGGAACGGCTGCTCATTTCCGCTCGGACCGGATGTCTTCTCCACGCCGCTCTTCCACGAGAACGAAGACGGCGGCCTCACCTACATTGGCAGCAAAATGTTGCCGCATTTCGATCTGTACTCGTGCTGGCGTGAAATTAAGGTGGTGCCACGCTATGAGAACTCCACCGGCAGCAACAGCTCGGCCACATTTATGGGTGGTCCGAAATCCCATCCCTGGGATCCCAGTGTCCTGCTGAAGGAGGAGGAATCGGACAAGACCACAAATGGCTTCGATGATGGCGAATTCATGAGCCTTCAATCGGAAGGCGGTGCGGCCTGCACCTCGGTTGTGGCTAGATTGAAGGGGCAGCTCAATATATTCCTTACGCCCCTCCTGCTAGAGGGACTACAAAGGTGAGTTGAATATTTATTTGAATATTGAATTGAATATACATTTTTGTTGGCGAGCTGAATACACCATGAATCCAGACCCAACTTGTTTATTCGCACATTATAAAAATATATATATTCACTCACATCGATCAATTGAACAAACGGAATAATTATGAAAACTTAACTTCGTTTAACACGCAAATGCGTTCGTTTTGCCAGCCTGATGGCCACATTGAGATTGCTCTGGCTGTTCTGATCACGGGGAAACGAGTCCATCAGCTTCTTGAGATAGCTTTCGTTGTTGTTCTGGATGGAGTCTTTAATTGTCTATTTAGGATGTCATTTCGCACTTACCTCGTTCGAGTCGTCGTCGAATGCTTTCCCATTGTTCTCCCGCTTGATGCGTTTCGACTGCTCCAGCTGACTCTGTAGCGGACTGTGCTCGTTGCTTAGCTGATAGGGGTCGTAGTTGAGCATTTCGCTGTGCTCCTTGTCCGTTCGCAGCTGATGCTCGATGGGCTCCTCCTCGCTTTTGATGTAGCCCTCCTCTGTTTGAATGAGATAGCGCAATGGATCACGGGCATTTTGAGCTATGAAGCTGTGGGGATTTTTTATATACGATTGAGTGGGAGTTGAGTGAAGTGAATCCTCCAACCTGTCGCCTTCATTGGCTGCCAGTTCGCCTGGCTCATTCAGTGGCGCATTCTCGTCCAGTTCCTCGGTCTGCTTCTCATCGTCCTCGGACTTCTCCTCCTGTTGCGGCTGCTGTAGCTCCTGCCTGCGTCCGTGCGCTGTCCTTGCCAGCTCATGTCGCTCGTACGGCGCATTGAGCTGGTCGTCGTTTTGGTTTAATTGTGCATCCTCGTCCTCGGTCACCTTCGCTTGATCCCAGGCACTACCCAATTTCGGCAGATCCTTGAATGTGTCCGCAGTGGCCACCTTGTCATAGTCCATATTCGACATGCCCGGCAAGATGTCTTCCTTGCCATTCCAGTCCTCCAGCTGCTTGCTAAACTTGAGCACGTCATCGCGATGTGCCTGAGCTGCCAATCGCTCCAGGCTGCCCATTTCGCCGGGCATGTGATCCACGCCCACATCGGCAAAGTCATTCATGCTTGGCCTCTGCTTCGACCTGTGCTGCAGGCGCTGCAGGCACATCATATCCTCCGGATCGCATTCCTCAACAGTTTTGCATTTCAATTTGGCACCGCTGCTGTCCGACCTGGCTTCATCCAAATGTATATCGAGAAAGCCATCCAGGGACTTGCATAAGGTGGTACACTTGCGAGTGGTGCAGCGCCGTGTGGTGGGTCGCTTACTGCACTTGGGTCGCTCGGTACATTTGGGTCGTTCGGTGCACTCGTCCTTGTCCTTGTCATCGTCGTCGTCGTGACAGCCATCGTCTAGCGACAGCTTGTCCGGCTTCAAGGCACTTTCCAAGTCCTCGTCCACACTGTCCACATCGGCGTAATGTTGCTTCTTGGCTTGTTTATGGTGTCCCCTAAGGCTTGCTTGCTTTGAAAGGAATGAATTATGGAAGGGTTCGCTGGCTTAGCATACGACGAAATACCCTGCAAGTCAAATGGTCCATCGCCTGCATCATCCAGCAGTTTATTCAACTCATTCAAATCGTCTAGGGATAGGCCATTGAGTGTGGACTCCACCTCAGCATCAGTGAGACCATCTGTTAGATCGGGATAATCAGCCGGTTCCACTTTAGCATTTCGTTCGGGCTTCACTTGAGCTTCCTGTTTGCATTAAATTGCATTACCAAGAAGTTAGAGAGGGGTTTTACTCAACCTACCAGCGGATATGCTGCCATAGAGGTCAGCAGGGCACAAAACAGACCAATGCGCAGTAGTATCATTTCTATAAACTTATCGCACTTAAATTTGTAGTAGTATATATTTATCTTATGCTGATCGAAGTAGAATGTTTATGCTCTGACTTGTTAACTGATTACAGATAAAGCAATGGCGGCCCGTTTTGGATTATGTTTTTTGCCCATGGGAATTTGTTACAAATGAGAAACTGAGTTTATCTTACTGCTGGACTTTATAGTTCAGAATATATTGGTCTTTTATTTTGCTCTCTTTTGAATTTCGGCATTTACATGGAATTTTAGCTGCCTCCTTTCGTTTTTCGCCAGCTTAAAGAGATAATAATTTAATAATATACTCATCATATACAATTTCCCTTTTTATTCTCTTGCAGAATGGTTGAGGCTGCCGTACCGACAATTCAGTCAATGCATCTGCTTTCTGTTGTAAACTTCATTCATGCCTCGTGCATAGCCAAAGTGAAGAACGACAATATACTAAAGCGAGATCAGAGTCTGAGCTACTGGTCGCAGGTACATTCGAATTCCAAGCGTTCGACAACCGAACGACACTTACAGGGTCCGGGCGACTCATTCCTGAGCGACGTCTATGAGGAGAGCATCTCGACAAAGACTCAGGGATTGATTGTCCTGCCTAAGGTGAGCATCACAATGCTCCAGTCGTCTATTGTGGAGGAGATTATCTCAGTGGCAGCGCTCGACAATGTGCAGGTGAGTGAGAAAGGCATCTGGAATAACAATTGAAATGATTCTAATGAATTTTCTGTGCACAGGATCTCAGTTGCGTCTCACTGCTTACGTTCTATATGGAGGGCATCTCGACCAAATTTCATTTGGGTAAAACCACACGAGCCTCCATGCACAATGTCTATATACAGCAGGCTGTGCAGTCGGGCAGCAGCCATAAGAAAGGCGGCATTATGAAGGGCACCCGAGCGTTGCTCGCACATCTCTCGTCTCAAACGAGACCTGACAATGTGCAAGGCGAGCCGATACTGATTGAGACGTCGGAGAAGCAGCTGGAGGAGCTGGTTATTACACTCGATATTGGGCGAGCGCACGCGCAGCTGCGTCGGCTGAAGACCGAGGGACAGTCGTGTGCCCCAGAGACGCCCATCATTGTGACGGCCATACCGGAGCACAAGAGCAAGGTGCTCTTCGAGTGCCTGAAGATGCCCGAGAGCACAGGCATTGAGAGCATTGGCTACATCATGTTCGAGTGTGGCTTGGAAGGAGTGGGCGTGAAGATTGTAAAGCGTTCGCATTTCGAGAAGTCGGAGAACAGCAAGGAGGAGCTAGCTGAGATGGCTGGCGCTGCAGAGGGCGTTGCCTCGGCAGGAGGTGGCTTCAATCTAACAGAACTGGTTGTGGGATCCAGTGCTGAAGCTGCACCTGCCTCAGCAGATGCAAGTGGCGCTACCTCAAAAGCCGAGGCAGCTTGGCGTTTAATAACCAAAAAGCCGCCGACACCCAAAACACCCAAGGAGAAATTCCCGCATGCTTTGGATGCTACTACTGCCAGTGAAACCGGTGCAGAGCAGGCACGCAAAGCGACGCCCAAACAGGCAGCCGATGAGGATGTGGAGAAGGGAGGAGCGGGCAGCGCACAGCCGCAAGGCACTCAAAAGCCAAGCGGAAATGCTGGGAATGCAGTAAAGGATGGCTACGACAAGGCGCTCTCGAATCTTAAAGGCACCGACAAGACTTCGTCCTGTGTGATAGAGCTAAAGTCCGTGTGGTTTAACTTTGCGGCGCCTCCTTGTGTGCCAATCACACGAAAAATCGATTTGACGCGCTTGGATTGGAATCTGCTGAGCACTGCCTCGCCGGCCATAACGGCATGGATGAATCCCAGCAACCGTCTAGCCATGAAAATCGTGTCCCTGATGAAGGTGCTGCATACGAGACAGACGGCAGTTGCCGCCTGCCTCATGGCAGATGCCATGGAGAATGAGAAAATTCAGCGAAACCCAAAGATAAAGAAGGTGGGTAAATGGAGTATACAATGGTAAATATATACTAATGCAACTTCTCCCTTGATCAGAGTCGCTATGCGAACAACTATACGCTCTTGTCGAAGACCTTGCAGGAGGATCCCAGCTGCCAGCTTTGCTACATCATGCAAAAGTTAGTCCTGGATGAGGGAGTGCAGCGCATTGAGCAGATATTCAAGCGTGGCGAAGTGCCCCATTTGAATACGCTTCGGCAGGTGAGCAATTGATCTACCTATAGATTTATATATCTCTAATTGCCCGTCCCATTTCCACAGGGTATCATTGTGCTGAGCCGTCAGTGGAAGAACACCTTGTACAATCCCATTTTGTTCGAGCATCAGTACAAGAATAAATTGGCCCGACCGATCAATGTGACATTTTCGTTTCCGCAAAACGAGGAGGAGTGCGAGGCGGATGAGTGTGAAGGTGATGTTGAAATGGGCGCCTATGCGGGCGTCGGCGAGCATCCGGAAGAGAGTGAGAATGCTTTATTACTTGGGCAAACACAGCATCATCGAACTCACATTGGTATTCCTTTGATTAACGCTGGTCAGCTGCCTAAACCGCAGCCAACTTCCTTTGTTATAACTAATATTTTTTATATATATATATAGATTTATTAGCTGTAGGCGATTATTTTTTTGTGTGTTGTTTTTTATGCACGTATTAAGTAATTAATTAATATATAAGCCATGAGCACTCAAGAGGCATTTATTGTGCTTGGCTCTATATAAATGTTCTGTTCCTATCTTCCTTACTTGACTTTCTTCTATATTCCCTTTTCTACTTTCGATACTCTCTATTCTTCTATACTTCAACTCCCTGTATTGTATGTCTTCAATCAGCTTTATGTGTTCATGACTTCATATTGTTTGATGTCCTGCGTGTGCATTATGTATTCAATTATTAAATGTTTTCCCTTTTGGCTAAGTTAAGTCTAATTCAATTTTAGGCTTATACTCTCTAGTGCAGTGTGCTCGATGTAAAATTGATTTATTCTATATTTATTTATAATATGCTATTGACTTATTTTGCACACTGCACTTGACTAAATTCCCTTTTGGTCTCTAACGCCACCTAAGTACAAAATTAAAATATTGATTTACACTTGTTATAAAAGCGTTTACTCAAGATTCTTACCATTCCACATACAGACAATTCACAGTACGGAGGCATGTCCTATGCCCAGGAGGCGCATCATGGACCCGCATCGCAGAGATCGACTTCCACATCGCCCAATATACATCACACGCGTCGTGGGTAAGTTTTTGCGTCTGATGCACTTCAATGTATACCATGTCATATATGCTTATGCATGTTTCGTCTATTAATGCCTTTGCCTGTGTATGTGTTCTTCTTTTCATACCCAACTCAACTTAACCATCGCATAAATGTGAATATATTTGCATATATATGATATTCGTATTGTTATACATAAAAAGTCTGGGCAAAGTGCACAGCAAAGCCTCGAATTATTCACATGGCAATTCGTCTCGTTCTAGCATACAAATGCTGCCCATTATATCGGGCTTAGTGGAGAAGCAAGTGCCAGAGTTTGGTAAGTCTTAGCATGGCTAAAAGTGGAAAAGAGTCATATACATATATATAATATTTGTAATCGTTGCAGAATATGGCGCCTTGCAGGAGGGCTCGCTGAGCTCTACCAACTCGGTGAATAAATTCTGGCTGGGCGCTGAGAATCACAAGGAAGATTTGTACTTCTGGATGGCCAAGCAGCAGGACAACAACAAAAAGAAAGAGAATTCAGCTGAGAAGGAGCATGCTCGTCCAGCTCCACCCAAGTTCCAAGGTCAGCCACAGGCGAGAAGTACCATCATGCAGGACTCCATCAAGCTGCTGGATGCGCATTTAATCTTCGAGCCGCTGCTCACGTGCTTGGGCGTAATGCCGCAGCAAATGATCAACAAGTTCTCAAACGCCGACATCTCTTCGCTGGAAAACTTTGGCACTAATCTCTCACTCATTGGCACCTTCGATTCGATACGCGTCGACATTGTGGTCAGCGAGGCTGGCGATAAGAAGAACAATACGAATACTAAGCCGGCCAAGTTGAGTAAGAAATCGAATGGGGGACGTGCCTCTATCATGATGGATACGCCGCTCTTCTTGTGTGAGCGTGTGGGCGTCGAGCTGGAGGTGTTGAAAATGTCCGACGGCATGGTGGATCAGGCGCGCCAGAATGTCATCTACATGTCCAGGCGACAGCTCAAGAAGCACACGAGCACCGTCATCAACTTCAGTCTCAATGTGCGCTTCATTTCGCAGCAGGTGAATATGCCGCTGCTGCGACTGCTGCATCAGATATGCAACATGTACCAGAATGTGAAGGATGCCCAGAACGAGTTCCACGAGCATCCCGATCTGAGCAAGAAGAGCCACACCAAAGATGAGTGCAGTCTGGGTAAGAGATTAGTGAAACCATATCCAAGTTCCTTTACTAATCTGAATTCCTTTCGATAGCCTCCGAGCCAACGGACTTGCTGCCCTTTTCGGATCGTTTTGCTGGCCATGGCGAGAGCTTTTCGGATGAGCGCTATGACAAGTTTAACGAGACCATGCCCACAATGCCAGCTGGTCGTAGTCGTCCCATTATACAGCTAACTCCTTCGCCCAACGCCAAGAATCGGCCGCAGAGCTTCGCGCAAAAGCTGCGCTCCACGGGCAAATCCGTCAAGGGCAAACTGGGCTACACGAATCTAAATGAGTCCAGCTCTTCGCCCCTGAGGGACAGCCCCACAATGTCGTTCCACGAGCAGCACATCATGAAGCTAACCACGGAGTCGAAGGCTTCGCTGAATGGTGGCTGTGCGACGAGCGTCAGCGGGGATTACAATAACACGCTCACCAAATCAGCGCCGCTGCTGGAGACGCCCAACTGCTGGAAGACAATCTATCATCTGCTCGAGCTGTATGGCACCATGCCGGAGACGAAGACAGTGGCGCAACGGAGTTCGCTGAACGAGCATAAGAAGGCGCCGCCCAGCTTCGGTAATAATGATGACGACGATTTGACGAACGCCCCAACTCCGCTGCCACAACATCGCGAGATGCTGCTGGTGGATGGGGTGCCGCCGGAGCGCACGCGCCTCATTGTCTTCGGCGTGGCCAAGATACACAAGACGCGATTGTTGGCCACGCTGTCCGGCCTTAAGCTGGAGTCGGAGATCACCACATTGAATAGCACGGCTACGTGGCGAAAGAAGGCCAGACCTGTCTCATTGGAGTGCTCGCTCACTGGACAGGTGGGTCGGGCTATGATCGTGCTACTCGAGGGCGTGGCGCCCAGCCAGCAGTAAGTACTCAAAGATCACGTTCACTGAGCCAGCTTAAACGTAATGAATGTTCTTTGCAGAACCGTTGTCAAGGTCACAGTGGGCAAGAGCCAGACGCTCTACTCGAGCCTCTCGAAGCGTGGCAAGGACAAGAACAGCGGCCTGCTCTCGATTGGACCCGTGAACATAGACATACCGCAGCATCCAGTGGCTCTGCACGGCATGATGACGCGCAGCTCGAAGCAGCTGTCGTCCACGCTGCAGGAGCTGCGCGTGAAACGCAACTCGGGTAGATCTACGCTGCGGTCCCATACGGCCGAGGAGCCAGATTCGCCCTTCCATGCGCGCAATTCGGGCGGCGCGGCCAGCGGCGTGGGCACGGCCAGCGAAATGCGTCAGAGAACTATCTCGGGCGGTGCCCAGCAGCAGCAACAATTTGCAGCGAGACGCGCTGCACGCCTGGCCCAATCCAAGCCGGCGACGGCATCGAATGGTCTGCTGCAGCCGCTGGTCATGCAGTTCAATGTGCTGCTGCAAAGTCTGTCCATAAATGCGGCGCTGCTGCCCTCGCTGCAGGCGCAGTATCGCATGAATCACGTCAGCTCGATGGGCGTTACGGGTCAGCGGGCAAAGTTTGTCATCGATTTGCCCACGCACACGCTGAGCTTTAACACCAAGATACAGGTGAGTTGTCCATAGAATGAATGTCAAAAATAAACTGAAACACCTTCGTCTTTCAGAACGAAATGAATCTGCCCTCGGAGGCGTGCATTGGCCTGCCACCCGTGCATGTTGTGGCTGAATATATACCGGACAATCGGCAGGAGCATACGGAGAGCATTGAGGGCATCGTCTTGCGGCAGGGCGGCTATGTGAATGCCAGCGCTGAGATTGGCGAGTTCGAGCGGTGCCTGACCACAGATCTGCTCAATCACTTGGTCTTCGTGCAGAAGGTGTTCATGCGAGAGATCAACGAGGTGCTCCAAAAGGTCTATGGCGGGGAGAAGCCAGTGCCCCTGTGGACCGAGGAGAGTGGCGATAATGCCAGCGTCCAGGAGTCGACGCTAAAACGCATACTATTCTCCATCAACATATCGATGAAGCGCATACAACTAACAGCCACCACTCCGTGCTCTTCAGCTGTGCGCTTTGAGACGGGCACCTTGGAATTGCAGCTCTCGAATCGTGTCAAGAATTTGGGTGACATGAGCAATCGTAAAATGTTCTTCAAGGCGCACATCGACTTTAATTTGTCACTTGGCCAGATCATTAGGAACGTGATCTTTGATGAGGCGGAGCCAGAGTTTCAGCAATATGCCTTTTTCCATACGACCATCGGTCTGCGTAACGCCTTCCAGGATGAGCTGCTCAATGAGGATAAAGAGCTCATATTGCTGACGCTGAAGCGTCCCCTGGTCTACGTACAGCCGATAGCAGTGGACAAGGCCATATTGGTCTGGTTGAACTACAAGAATGCCTACGAATATTGGGCCGAGAAGCGTGCGAATCTCTGCTACGAGCACACAGCCCAAACCACTCAGCAGGTCTTCGATCGCGTGGCCTTTGGCCAAATAGCCAGCTCCAATTTGTCAACATTATTCCTCCAACTGACTGTGGAGGACATGGGCATCTGCTTGCCCCTAAAGCAAGTCAATGCAATGGTGAGTGTTGAGTGCATAGAAGCTAATCAAATATAATTCAATTTAAACTATTTTCGCAGTCCTTTGGCTCGCGTTCGTACCAGGACTTTGATGCCAAAGGCGCTGTGGTGATCACCTTGGAGAACACCATCATCTCGGCCTGCAATTCGGGCTCCCTGGTCTCCAAGGGCAAATTTCAGGGCCTCTGCTTGCGCTTTGCAGATGACTTCGAGACCAATCTGGATGACTGGAAGCCGAGCAGCGTGGAGCCCATTATGAATGTCTGCGTCGTCTCTGAGGGCACCTTCGAGGTGTGCTCCCGCACGACGGCCGCAAAGAAGGGCGAGAACGCCAAGTGGCTGCTGAATGTGAAGTGGCAAATGGAGGGCGTGGACATTCACCTGGATGTGAACATTGGCAAGCAGCTGTCCTCGCTGGGCCACACGCTCACCATGCTCACGGGCTTCGAGGAGGACGACACGCAAATGGAATCACCCGATAGCGATGAGGGCGATCAGAGCAGTCGGGATACGTATGTGCGCAGGCGGGCTGAATTCGATAATCTGCCCGCGTTTGTGTTCGATCCCACAATCGACTCGAAGAAGCGCTCGTTCATGATGGAAAAGGAGATGGCGGAGCAGCTGAAGATCATCAACGATTTGCGTACCTTGGGCGCCTCGCACAATACGGTTGCCCACGAGGAGCGACGCCTGCAGGAGCTGCAGGCCATTTGCTACAAGTACTTCCGTCGCGACATGATACAGAAGTGGCGGAAGCCCTCGCTGCGGCGATCTCTGAAGAACTACGGTCGCTCGCATTCGTACATAGGCACTGGAGGCGTGCCAGGCGTGCCGCCAGCTAGGGAGCTGCCACTGGAGAATGGCAGCAGCCACAGCTATGCGGGCAGACGGCTGGACACGATTGCCTCCAATGATGAAATCTCGAGCCTGCAAAGCACGCCCGCCTCCTGTCACTCGCGCAGCGCCTCGTTCAAGACGGGCGTGGGTCGCGTGACCTTCACAGATGCCATGCGTCAGACGTCGCTGCCGAATGCCGACACCGACACGGAGACGGCTGACAACGAGCTGGACTGGCGCGGCGGCGTCCATGGCGACTGCACGCCCAGCGAAATGGACGTCGACGGCACCTCGGTGGAGATGCGACGCAAGCATGCCCATGCCCATGCCCAGAAGCAGCAGCCGGAGCCGAACATCGACTTCGAGCTGGATGTCAAGGTGCTCGTCAATTCGGGCAAGTGTGTGCTCCACACCAAGGAGAACAACAGCGGCGAGGAGCGCGCCGCCTATGCGGCTGGCGGAGCAGCCGCCTCCAGTGTGAAGTCGCACAAGCGCGAGCGCAGCATTGGCAACGACTGGGGCAGCCCGACGCCGTCGCGTCGCCAGCGGGACAAGAGCAAGCTGCGCTTCAATGCCAGCACGCATAATAATGCGCTGCTCGCCGATCTCACCATCTTCCACATACCCGGCCTGGACGTCAAGCTGCACTATCAGTCCCGCACGCTAGTGGACGCCACGGAGCAGCCGGCGACGCCAGCCAACGCCTTGGCTGTGCCGCATATGCGACGCTTGGGCAACAAACGCGCCACGCTGAGCGCCTGGATGACGCTGCAGAGCATACCGGAGGAGACCATCATCTCGCCCCACATACTCGAGTTCCTCGAGCAAACGCTGGAGCCGATTCCAGCGCGACAGGCGAACAGTGCGCCCGCCACGCCCTCGCATACCGCAGCCGTTAATCTGGATATTTTGCCGGCGAATTATGCGACCTATGCCTCGTTCCCCGTTGACGTCATCGTCTACTTCCACATGCAGCCGTCCACGTTTCGATTCAGCTGTCTGCCCGTCTCGCGAGTCGAGTGCATGCTGCAGCTGCCCAGCTTGGATATTGTGTTCAGCTCGAAGCGCAGCGGCGAGGAGCAGGAGCAGCAGCAGCAGCAGCAGCAGACGCCGCACTCAAGTCAAAGCCATGCGGATCAACAGCTGCCCACGGGCGGGCTAAGTGTGACCGGCTGCCTGGCGGACTTCAATGTCTACATCTTCCATCCGTATGGCGGCAAGAAGACCTCCAAGGAGACCCAGTTCTCGCCACTGAGCGACAGCGAGCGCAAGGACTCGCTCAGCATCAATGTGGAGTTTGTTAAATTTCACATCACGCGCTGCCGCAAGGTGTACATTGAGCCACTGCCGAGCTCGAAGCGGGCGCTGGATCAGTCCCGTGCCGTGATACGCTTCTCCACCATTGTGGACATTGGCAGCGCGAGCTTCAAGTACGACATGCGGCGGCTCACCGAGATCTTGGCCTTTCCCAAGGCCTGGTATAGGCGGCGCATTGTACGGCGTCTCTTCCTGGGCGATCTCAGCGTGCACCAGCAGCAGCAGCAACAGGCGGGCGCTGAGACGCCCACGCCAGCGACGCCAACGCCCACGCCCAGCGAGGGTCGCAGCAAGGATAAGCTGCGCCTGGACTTCGAGGGTCAGCAGTCGCAGCAGCAGCTGGGCCACTTTGGGGCCGTGCGCAAGCTGAAGTCGCTGGGTAAATCGTCCAGCGCCGAGTCCTCTGGCACGCCGCCCTCGGAGAAGAACCAGATAACTGCCTGGGAGACGTTGGTCATCTTTGCCGTCAACTTCACCAAGCTCAACGTCCAGATGAACATTGGCAACGTGTGCGGCAACGTGGTGTGGCTGACCAAGGACTTCCGCTCGGACGGGCGCCTGTCCATAGGCAGCACCGGGTACAAGAACATGTATGCGGGCATCTATTTGGGCGGCTCGGCGCTGGATGCCAAGGGCGGCATTGTGGGCGGCAGCTTCGAGGTGAACAAGATCAATAAGCGCTTCCACATCAAGGAGGAAGCGGGCATGGAACCGTATCATACGCTGGGACTCAGCTTTATGGCGCTGGAGCTGCGCCTGGACTACATGGGCACCTCGGTCCTGATGACGCGCATCAGCACCTTCGCCGCGGCCATGAAGGACGAGTGGCGCACGGCATCGCAGGCTGCTGCCTGCGGCAAGGATCAGCCGGGTGCTCTGATCTTTATACACGGCGATCTCAGCTGGGATCAATTGCAGATCATGATATCGAAGTCGACGACGGCGGACCTTATGAAGATGTACTTCAAGCTCGAAGAGTTCTTTACGCAGCAGTTCAAGTCCTCCAAGCGCGTTTTCTCCAGCCTCGAGCCGCGTCTCCAGGATCGCACGGCGAGCATCAAGCGGCGCCAGCAGCTGAAGAAGAAGCCCAATGGCGAGCTACCACCAGCTGCGGCTGCTCCCAGCCTAAGTGGGGTGGAGAATACGGATGCACGTCATCATCGCCACTGGCAGAAGCCGCTGGCCCAGGCCATTGGGCTGGTGGTGCCGTCGCTGGTCACCCGCCTGCCTCGCCATGGCAACGTGCTGGGCGGCACCGTGGATCTGCGTGGTCAGAACATTTCGCTCGCCTGCTTCCACGGCATCAACTTCAAGTCGAAGGCTTGGGCGCTGTTCAGTCTGAAGTCGCCCTCCATTAATTTCACAACTGAGGCGCGCCAGCTGGAGGACTCCAGTGAGGTGCACGTCACACAGACCCTCACCTCCTGCCTGGGCCAGACGACGGAGGTGCAGCAGCAGCAGAACCACTCCATGGCCATCGTCAGTCGCATCACACGCAACATTATCTTCCCACCTCAATTCAAGACCCTCAACGAATGGTTCCACTATGCATTCGCCAACAGCGAAATTGACGGTGAGTGAAGCAATTAATTACTTGAGTTTTATTCATTACTTATCCGCATTCTCTTTACCAGCCGTGGATCGCTTCCCCATGCTGGAGTGCGAGCGCGAGATAGCCTCCAATTCGATTGAACGCACGCGTGCCTCGGGCAGCAGCAGCTCGGCCAAATCGCAGGAGCACAATCACAACCGCGAGGTCATCTTCGCGCTGCCCAGCCTGCAGCTGTATTTCAAGACCGAGCACAAGCAGGGCAACACCACGCCAGAGCCAACTGGTGAGTTACATGAAATGAATTTGCTTTTATGGATAATATTGGATATTGGACTTTCCTTTAGAAACGAAACCTGAAGTCTTGTGCAGCTTCATTACCGAGTTCGATGATCACATATTTGTCACTGTGGACGCCGACGCGTTTTTCTTTTTGCATGATCTAATCACATCGTATGTGACTGAGAAAGAGAAAGTGGTGAGTGAATGGAGTGAATGTTATTAAGAAAAAAAGAGATTCCCTTGCTTATGCTTGGCTTTTGCTCGCTTGCAGCTCGGCGCTCAATCGGCGCGCGCCGCTTCGCCAAATCTGTCGCAAAAGGCGAACCTGAAGCCCTTCATAACTGATGACATACTCAAGGAGAAGAAGGGCGCCTCCAATACGAATTTGACTGTGCAGAACCAGCAGCTGAGTGGCAGCAAGAGCAGCCTGGAGCCACTGCAGGGCAGTCATACGAATCTGAATACGGCAACGACTACTGCCACAGCAGCGAACGCTGCGACAACAGCAACAACTGCGACAACGACAGCAGCAACAACGGCAGCAACTACAACGCAGCCAACGACAGCAGCAACTGCAGCAACAGCAGCAAATGCAGCTGCGAGCGATATTAAGGACGGCAGTGCACAGCCCAAGGCTGGCACAGAAGCCAATGCACAGCTGCCCAGCTTTGATATTGAGTCCTTTGTGCGGGATTGGCGACACTTTGACTGCCAGACCTGGCATCTAGAGCCGACGGTACGACTGCTCTCCTGGGCGGGGAAATCCATCGAGCCATATGGCGTGGATTATATACTGAATAAGCTCGGCTTTAGTCATGCACGCACCACCATACCCAAGTGGCTGCAGCGCGGCTTCATGGACCCACTGGACAAGGTGGAGGCGCTGATGATGCTGCAGCTGCTGTTGATGGTGCGCGAGAATAAATCGGAGGCTGGCCAATCGAAACAGCAGCAGCAGCAGCAACAGAATCATAATCGACCAGCTCCTTGAGAGCAACTCAGCCATGACAATTGACCAATTCGTATGTCGATTAATAATTAGCTTTATTCGCATTGTATATCGATCTTGTAATATTTGTAATTTGTGTGATTTGTGTAACGATTTCTTGATCTAGCATCTCTATGTTTTGCATAGTAAATTGTTTAATTAGACTCAAGTTATTCGTATTATTAATATTAATACTATCATTAGCTAATCGGGCAGCCTCTGTTAAATTGTAAATTGTTTGCCCGCTTCTATATACAGATAAATATTTAAAACTATTATTATATTATAAAATACTTCGATTTAGGGGTCTAAAGTCAAGTGCTTCGCGTAATTTGCTCAATTTTTAGCGCTTTGTAATTATCGTATTGTTTTTAAACTGATTGTGCAAGAGCAAAGTTCATGTTTAAACTATAAGTAGCAATAATTTATATACATAAACGCATATTCTATAACTTTCAACAGAACTGTGTACGTTTCTAAATAGATAATAAAAATTACTCTGCAATGGGAAAAGCAATCATAATGGACAAAAAAGAGAAATCGAAATGGAATGGAGTTTTTTTTTTTCAAATTATTTTATTAATATGTTATAATAATTTTATTTACTTTTTTTTTATATACAATAATTTTTCATTTGAAAGCTATTTATATTACAATTAGGACTTGAGCTAAAATAGAATATTTTTAAATGGAATATTTCTTTATCTTAAAAGGTACTTTTTTTATTTTCGAAACTCAGTTAAAGTTTTTTCAAGCTCGTTTAAATCATGCTCTTCCTACATGTCTATAACTAAAGTCATGCTCAATCGATTTTTAAAAACTTTCGAATGTTTATTATATTTTATAAATAAACTTAATTCACTATTTAATTTTGTTTAAGCTTCTTTTTACGCTTTTGAGCCAAGTTCTCAAGTTTTCATTCCATAAGTTTTTTAAGTTAAGCGCATTTCTCTCTCTCTGTATTAAGTTTCTTTCGATTAGTCTTAGCTGAGTTAAATTCTTTTAGTTTATCGTATATACTACAATATATATACATATACATATATACTATATTTGGGGAGCAGCATATGGCCAGGCATTTTGTAGCAGCATAAAAAAAAAATGCTCTTTTAATTTTATGTTTTCTTTCGCTTGAGTTTGCATTCTGCGTTTCAGTTTCCTTCGGCTGGGTGACTCGACCTGCCACGCCTTTGCCGTCCTCGCCGCCCACGTCTCCTTGGCTTGCTTGAGTAAACTTTGCATCCGCTGCGTGTATCCGTTTTTGTTTTGGTTTTCTGAGCACTGAAAATGTTTCTTCTACTTCTTCGCTTTTCTTATATTTTTTTTTCTGTGCTTTTTTAGCCTTTCAATAGTATTTTTTTCCTTAGGTTTTTTCGTTTTCTTGTCACAGTTTTTTTTTCTTTCTTTTTTTTTTTATTATTTCGTGCGCCTGTGTGTCTTTGTAAACATTTCATTTTTATCAAGGTTGCGTTTTTAATTATTTTTCCTTTCTCTTGACTTCTGCCGCCGCTGTCGCTGTCGCCGCTTCAACTGCTGCTGCGGCTGCTGCTGTTGCTGCTTCTGCTGTTATCCTTGCTCTGCATACTATTAGGTTTGTCCTGTTTCTACATCATTTTGTGCAGCACAATTGGCGGAGCAAAAAAGTCATGGGGATTTTCTAAGAGCGCGCCCATTTGATGAGCTTTTCACGCACTGTAGGCGCGCCCTGAAAACAGAGTGCGCTGCACTGTGTGTGGGTGTGTGCGTGGGTGTGCGTTGGTGTGGTTGGGTGGGTGGCTGGCTTGGTTGGGTCCACCCTCGGGCAGGGTCGTGCGCGGTCTCTCACACAAAAGGCCATGAATGCGAGTGGTTTACTTTGGAGATTAGTTTATCTAAAGTTAATGAGGGTTAAAACTAATAGGCGAATGGCTTAATTTTTAATTATGAGACTTGGTTTCAGTCCTTTCAGTTCTTGTGTTTTGTTTTTCTTACATTTTTGTGGCTTTCCATTTTCCATTTTCGTTTTTCTTTTTGCGGTATTCTCGGTTTGTTTTCTTTGCTGTGTTGTGGCATTTAATTTTTGTCATTTTGGCCCAGTGCCACAGGCAATATTCGGGCTTATAAAACGACATTCTAAAGGCAACCAAATGATGAGATTGGCTTTTTAAAATTCGCTGAAAGCGTGAGCAGACCGTTCCACAGAGACATAAAATTAGTCAGCCGCTAAGCTGTACGAGGATTTTTTTTTTTTTTTGGTTTGTTTTTGCCTTTCACTAAAAGGTTTCTGAAGTAGTTTGAATGTTAAATGAGTTTGTCGACTTAAACTTGCCAAAAGAATTAGCTGGTATAAAACATGAGAATTATTGACAGCATCAAGCAAAAGGCAAGAAATTATTAACTGCAAAGAAGCTAGTTGGCCTATGGTATATAGATATATTGTAACTCTCTAAATATGTTAATACATGCATATAATTATACTCTAGCTCTAAGGCTCTTCTCTCT
>NW_022045917.1:348433-369178 GCF_001654015.2 Drosophila navojoa
TTTTATTGGATTTTTAGATATTTTTATATTTTTTAATTGAATAATATATAATTTTTTGAAATTCAATAATGATTATTATATTGTGTTTGTGTTTGTTTTCCTCCTTGAAATATCTATGCTTTTCAGCAATCGCAAACAACTTTCTTAAAATAACTTCTCAGATGCAACTGTGCACTCGGTGCATTTGTTGTGCGCATGCTGTGGCTCTCGCATGAGGCTTCATAAATTATTGAAAAGCCACAATGCTGCAGGCATAGAGCTTTGTGGAGAGACCTCAATTGGGCTGTTTAAACTTGTCTACACGTAAGTGGATCCTTAAGAGTAGCCAAGTTAATTTGCCACAAAATTGTCCTTTATTCAAATCACGCACACATACACAAACGCACACACACACCCACACACACTCTATTTAATGGCGTTCTGAACATGCATAAGCTGAGCTCAAAAAGCACGCATATTTTGCAGTCGTGCATGTCTATTCGGTGGCCACTGGCTTGGCCAGTTCTATCAAGGACGAGAGCAGATTCGAAGGACATTAGCATAAAAGCGTTACTAATACACACAGCTGCAGACAGCTAACAAGAAACACTTAATGAAGCAATTTTTAGCAGCAGCAGCAGCAGCAGCAACAGCCACAAGCAGCTGCATAAAAAGCAACAACTCAGCTTCCTGCCAAAGCCGAAAAGCCTTTGCCTCCTCCGACTCACTCTCTGCTCCCACTCAGGTGTGCTTGCTTGTGCGAAAGTGTGTACAGGTGACTTAATCAACATGCAACTCATTTTGTTTTCCAGCCAGGTGAATATATGTCTATGAGTGTGTGTGTGTGTGTGCATGTGTGTGTGCGTGCATATGCTGCAGCTTGTTTGCATAGCAGGCTGGCTGCCTGTGAGCTAGTATTTAGCAAATGCTGCTGCTAGTTGCATGCAACATCAGCAACAGCAACAACAACATAAGACACTAAATTGTGTTGAAATCAACAATGAGCCCCAAAAACAGAGCACCCTCACAATCAGGCAGGACCTCTGCTACTGCTACTGCCACTGCCACTGCCACTACCACTGCCACTGCCACTGCCAGTGCTACCAAGACAAAGACACACCAATACGTGCCCGGCAGCAGCAAGAGCGACAGCCAAAATCCATACAAATGGTCTAGGCAATAGCAGCATTAGCAGGAGCCGGAGCAGCGGGCGACAGCGAAGCAGGAGCGGCCAGCAATGTGAAATTATGCACATTGACAATATGCTATAGCCCATACAGCCAAGGATGCCGGAGGCATTGCGAGCAGCCATAGATATATCGATGCAGCCACTTGACACCACAGCTGCAGCAGTCGTCCAGTCATCCAGCCGTCCAGCCATCCCGTCATCTAGCAGCAATCGGCTTGATTTCAACTGTCCTCCTGCGACTGCAAATATTTCATCAAGTGTGGGCTTGTCCTTAATTAGGGCGACGGCAAACGCAAACACCAAAAGGATATGCGGCTAGCTGCTGTGAGGCTTCTGTCAAATCTCACTCATTGCGTCCAAGAGGGGCGCTTCAACAAAGCCAATGAAAAGTCGTCAAGTGCTCTTCATGTCAAATCAAAAAAGTTGCCGGCTGCCAAAGTGGAGTGAAAGTGTGCCTGGACTTTCTTTTTGTTGCTGACGAAAAGGCTTTGCCCTGAGCGGAAGCGGAAACGGAAACGAATGTGGCTGAATCAAGTACTTTTATTTACTTTTGCCTGTTTGCCATTTATGGATTACTTTAATATTTTATTTACAATTTCATTTCATTTTTTGTAAAGTATTTTTAATCAACAAATTGCTCATTTTATTCCAAGCATAAATCATCAAAGGCAATAAATATTCTTAATAACTGCTTTAGCTTCTATTGGGCAAATTCCGTTTATTATGCCTTCTGTTGCGAGTGCTCACAATTTAACTGGGATTCAGTTGGGCAAAACTATAAATCTAGCTGCAAATGCGATTTGTAAAGCTGTCCAAGAGCCCAATCGCAAGTTAAAATAAAACATTGAGTGGACTACACTGCAGAGCATATTAAAAGGGAAGTCATGCCACCATTTGAGGCAAGTGACAGGCGCATGCCATGCAGCTGCAGCTGCAACAGCAAACGACTCTCCATGCAACACTTTGGCCATTATGAAGCACAATTTTTAACAATGTCGCAAGTCGACTTGCCCAACCTCAAGAGCTGCTCTCTCTCTCTCTCACTCACACTTATATGTGTATATGTGAGAGAGTATAGCCACAGGTCATAAATTCAATTTGACTAACAAATACATTTAAACACACATACATATAGATTTATATACACATTTATATTTCCGACAAACTCAACCGAAATTCATATTTCCATTTAATTCTTACATTTTTCATATATATTTAATTTTAAAAAATTTTAATTTGCTTGCCCAGTAAACTAATTAATATGATTTAACCTTTCTCGATTTTGTATTGTAGTTTTTTCCACTTTATCTTTTTTACAGTGTAATTGCAAAAAAAAAGCTTAAACTGTGAATGCAGTTTGTAAATTTGATATGGAATTCAATTGATTTATTTCGCTTGTTGACCGGCTCGTTCCGCCAAATAGAATCAGTGAAATTGTTGTAGAACAACAAGTTGCCGAAAGCATATAAAAAACTTAAATAAATAAAATAAATACGCCAAAGGCAGCTCAGGCAGCGGAGGCAGTGCAGGCAGCTGCAAATATCCGATTAAATTATGCTCAAAGTCAAAAGCGCAGACAAAATGGCCAGCAAAAATGTAGGAAGCACTTTTTTTTTTTTTGTGCAGTACGAAATAAAAAAAGTTTGCAGAGGCACACACACACACACACATACAGAAGGACACATACACAGTAAGTAAAATAAATCAAATAATTCAATTTTAAGCTAAACTTATTTTCGTATTAAAAATGAAAATCAAATAGAAGATAAAAAAGGATCAAGCTGTGCTCGGCGTTGCGTTACCGACCCCGACGGCGACCCGGCTAACCACGCCCGCCTTTCAACTCTGCACTGCTCTCTGTGACAGTGGGCGTGGCTGTGGGTAGACGACAGTCATGCGAACGCATAAAACTGCAACCGCATGCCATGCATGTGCACGTGTGTGTGTGTGAGTGTGTGTGTGTGATTGTGTGTGTGTGTTTGTGTGTGAGTGTGTGTGTGTAGCAAAGTCATATCCTTTCGCAATTTCGTTGTTGCTGTCCACTAACCTCACTCATATAACATTGTGCACGCTCCCATGTGTGTGTATGTGTGTGTGTGTGTGTGTTTGCTTGAGTGTGCCCCTTACAATAAAATTGTTTGTCGTTTGTATGTTGAGCAAAATGCTCGCTGCTTGCCTTAGATTTATGCCCAGTCCCGTCTGTGGGGCGTGGGGGGCGTGGCGAGCCAACTGAAAGTAGTTTGCTTTAGCTGTAAATTGCATGAAAGTTAAGCAGTTTCAGTGTCCAGCTTAGCTAATACCGCGCTCGGCTGCACAAAAGCCACAAAATTCGAGTGCCCTCCTCTGGAATGTCTAGAGCTGTGGGCGTGGCCAGACAAAATCAATTAACAATTTAAACAAACTGAGCTTCAACTTCGCCTTTCATATAAATACTTCAAACTTTTTATAAATACTTTGTCAATTGATTCCATTGCGCATACGCCGCGTGTTTGCCGCAAACTTTTCCTCACTTCTATCTGCTGCCAAATGTTTGTTTCTGTTTTTTTTTTTTTATTCTCTTCTTTTTTATTTAACAAATAATAAATAACAATATATGCATAATCAACAATAGCGAAATGTATGCGAAAGCCGGAAGGGAAATAAAATTTTTCATAATCGAAAACGTGACTGTAATTTTGAGCCAGGGCCCGAAATGGGCGGCGCGGGGTGGTTCTCAAAACTGATTTCGATCCGAAATCGAGCGGAATAAAATATACCCGGAAAACATTTAAATATATTTACTTATAGTTTACTTGGATGATTCTTTTATTATGTATATTTTAATATATTTTAAAGTTTTCTAAATAATTTTAATTATAATTTAAATAAAATTAAAATTGAATTTATTTTAAAAAAATGAAGCCTACAATTATTTTTTATTTAATTATTAATTTTATATTATAATAGAAATTAAATAAATAATAATAGAACATTTTTTTTATTTCCTAATGAAATACAAATAGAGAGACATCCCTTAAAACTAATCTATATTTTATATATCGTTACATATTTTCGGTTTATTTTAGAATATACATTTTGTTAGATTGAATGTATAATACTTAATAAACATATTTCTAAATTGATTTTTTAACAAACTCATTTTAACTTTTACAATAAAATTTATTTTTATTATTTCTTATTATATTTATTTCATATATATTTTATTATTTTTTTAATTATTATAAGCAACTATAATATCAATTAGCAATCATATTTTTTATTCCTTTTTTTACATATATTATATAAGTAAATTTATTCATTTTTTTAGAAATTTATTTTAAGAATTTCTTAATATATTTTCTTGTTATTTTTATTTATTTTTTATTTATTTTTCCTATTGTCTGAATGAAATAACGGTTTTCGTTTGTTTCCATCTTGCTCATTTTTATGATTGGCATGTGTTAATAAATTTTCAAGGCTCACGGATTGGCACGTTGTTCGTTTGCCCATTTGCCACATAACATTTTGAGCTGACACGTGTTTTCGAGTGTTTGGCTAAGCAGCCATGTGTGTGTGTGTTTCTGTGTGTATATCTGTGTGTGTGTGTGTCTGCTATGTTGATGATGGCTGCAAATTAACTCACACTAATTTTGTGGTTCAATGAGCAGATATTGGGCATGGGAACTAACTTGCAGCGAGGTGTGAACAGATGCGACTGAGCTTCCTTTATCACAGTTGTCAACCGAGGGTCGGACACATAGGACTCTGAGCTTGACACAGTTGAAAAATGATAAATTAATAGGCGGTAAAATGAATAGATAGATATGTTATAAATTGTATACGAAACTTGTTCAAAATGAATTCCGAATTTTGTGGTTTCTCAATGTGATTCAAGTAAACCATATCAAGTTCCGATATGGTTTTTCTCATCTCCGTTGAAAGTGCTTCATCAGTTTGTGAGACTTTGATTAAATATGTATATGATTAGGCAAAATTGAAGACGATGTAAAGCCACATGATTGACTGAGGGTCCAATGTCCATTTGAAGCTCTCATCAAAAAACTACGGAACATACAAAATTGTATAGATTAAAGACGTAAATAGAGAACCTATCAAAATATAGTCCGAAATAAATCAAAAATCGAGTATACGCAATCCGCGCATATCATTTTATTTTTTTTTATAGATCAACCCTAAAAAAACAACAAAAAATATAAAAAGTTTAAAAATAAATAAATAAAATTTTTCTGCTATGTTTATCTTGTCAAATTAACTTATTATATCTTTATATATATTGTGTTTAGCACGCTTTACGCATTTTGATGTATTTATGAAATTTTTCGCTTCCGTTTTATTTGATTGTGGAATAAAAAGTGAACGCCAAACGCTCGCTGCACAAATATATTTTCATTTATGTGTTTATACATTTCGATACGCATTCATCAAACATTGACAATTTTATCTGTGTGAATGCGAGAGGCAATTCCAGTCAATTCCTATCCACAGGGTAGCTGGCCCACTCTGGCCATTGGGCAGTTGGTAAATGTACGAGGATGAAGAAGAAGAAGAGAAAAAAAAAATAGACGTAAATTTATGCCATGAGGCGGGCAGGAAATGCGTGTTTAGCAAATGTTTTAAATTGTATAACGAGAATTTATGACGGACGGCGCTCGGGTGTAGGTAAAAATTGCATGTTAAAATTCGTTTAATATTTTTATTTTATATATTTCGTTTTTTTTTTTTTTTTATTATTATTATTGTGTGTGTGTGTGTGTTTTTTTGGGTGCTTGTTCGAATATATCGCATATATAAAAATGACAGCCATAAATTGTCATTTATTTTTTGGGGTAGCTTCTGGCATTTGAAGAGGGCGTGGCCGTAGTCATGGGCGTGTTATTTGTGCAGCATTTCAATGAGCAAATGCAAATAAATTAAAAATACACGCAAATAGAAGAAGGCAAATGGAAAACATTGATGCTCTTTGCGTTTTGTGTTCGTTTGCTCGTTTTTTTGTTTTTTGTTTTCACTTTTTATATTTTCATATTTTCATATTTATTTTATGTCTACATTCGGTGAACGTGACGAAATGTGTTTCGCCTGCCGGACAGCAGTTGAATAATTTGCGCCACGTTCTATAAATTAGATGGCATTTCATTAGAGTCCACAGTCGGCTAATGCGTCGTATACGCAATGTCCCAAGACGCACACACACACACACATAGAGAGACACGTGAAGAGCTGCGAAAAGTGAATGAATGAATGAATAGAATACCCAAGCAAGACAGCCAGACAGCCAGCGAGTCCTTGCTTAAATTAAAGACGCTGTGGTTGCTGCGTGTGTGGTGCAGTGGGCGGGCCGAGTGGTTGACGCGTGTGTGTGTGGCACGCTGATGAATGTGTGCAAACCGCTTAATTATTCATTGAGGGCAATGCATTGGAATGCCAGAGTATTATGGCCCTAGCCGCAAGCTAATAAATAGGCGGCACAAACTGTACTGTAAACCGTGCAATTGTGGTGCGCATTGCCGAATGCCTCGCATTAATCAGTGGTGCACATTGATTAGAGCGCTCGAGCGTAGCAAAAACCCGCACAATGCAAGCAAATAATCATGGCACACTGGAAGCTCTCTAAAAACAATGATGAGAGTGCGAGAGAGAGAGGGAGATAGAGCGAGAAGAATGAGAGAGAAAGTGAGTGATAGAAACTTCTCTCTAGCTCGACTCAACTGTCGCATTGTTTTTCTCTGATGAGCGAATCCCGCGAGGCATCTAATGTTATTTTTATGGCAATTTTATGTTTCCTCCCTCACACACACCCACACATACATACATATATGCATATGCACACACACACAGACTCACGAGCATATGGAGTAATAAGTCCTGCATTTACACATCATAAAGCCAACGATAATTGCAGTGAAAAATAGAAAAATTCTTGCATTGTTTCGCTGGCGCTCTGTCTATCTGCCACGCCCCTTCGAGTCGTCTGTGTCAAGTAATAATATGTCTGTAATCATTAGACGACAGCGTGCAATGACTTTCCACACACACACACATACGCACACACTTATACATAGGCCACAGTAATCATCATGCGGACATGCACACAGCCTGCATTTAGTCGATGCCGACAAAAGTTTCAAAAGCGTTTTCATTGAAGAATATTTTAAAGATTTTTGTGGTTTATAATTCATGAAAGTCTTCGCAAGATTTTAGTTGTATTTTCATATAAAATTGCAGAAACTAGAAAGCTGCTCTTGAAACATTTGTCGCCTGTGCCCAGCGGGTGTGTGGCTGGGCGTGAATGTGATGTGTGCTCGTGTGCGTGCTATGCTCTTCTTGTTTTTTGCCTTCGTTATAATAAACATGAACAAAAATGTGCGCGTGCTCTGCCTGCGTTTTGTGAACCCAATGACCGACTTCTTTGTTGAGTGGATGTGCGGTGTGTGGGTGTATGCGTGTGCATATGTGTATGTGTGTGTGTGCAAATGGTTGCTTGTGCTGATGTGTCCAGACGCCAGCACTTTCAATTGTGTTCAGCGGGAGCGTAAGACAAAGAGAAATTTGGGCTATTAAAAAAACTATAGCATACTTACGAGGGCCAGCTATTTTTAGTCCAAAATGAACTATTAATACTTGCCGTTGACTTGGCTTAAATTGTACAAATAAAGAGGGAGTTTGTAAGGGAAAGAAACTAAACCTATGCCGCCTTGTAAATAAATATAAAAATGTCAAAATATCTGAGCTCACACTCTCCGTTGCTTTAGTTTATGCTCTGTTTATCTGCTGATCTACTAAAATGCATATTTTTATCTAGCCAGTGAGACGCAATTAAACTGGAAGTCAGTTTTAGTCAAGAGCACACAATTTGTAATCAAATGAAACATTTAAATTATTTTGTAGGCAGCTGAAGCTGAAGCTGAAGCAACAGCAGCAGCAACAGACAGAGAGTTGGGGCAAAAACATAAAGAAAAGTAATTTGTATGCAAAATAGATGCGACTTGAGTTAAAAGCGGGCAGAGGGGAGCTGGAAGGGGACTTGGTGTCAAACTATTTGCCAGTGGCTCACATTTACATGCTAAATAGCTGCAACTGGCTAAAATCCGTTGATGGCTATCCACAGTCAGACACTGTCTAAGTGTGTGTGTGTGTGTATGCGTCTGCTGGCACCCATTGTCTTGTCTGATCTGCCCGAAATAAGCCAAGAGTACAAATTTGATTTTGAAATGCCTTCGTCTCTCGAGATTCTTACGCCGCCTCTAATTGAAATGTTAAATAATGAAGCCTGTGAGGCGCCAGAGATTCAATCAGTTCATGAATACGGCAATACGTACGCCAATTAGCTACGAGTTGCATGGCCTTAAACGAGTCTCAGCTGCTTCAAAGGACGACACGTATTGCCTACGAGCTCTACGCAATTCGATAATCAACTTTATGCAATTTGCAAACAAGTTGAAACAAAACACAGAGACAAAGAGACAACACACACACATATGTAGCTCGAAGTGCGTATTGAAAAAGTTGACGCAATCAATTTTCGTTAATTCGCCACACGCTCACTGTCTCTGTCTCAGTCTATCTTTCAATGTCTCTGTCCCTTTCTTTCTTTGTGCCCAAATTAGCTCACATTGCAACCTGGCGAGGCAAACTTTTTCGCTTAAGTAAAAGTGCAAATTCTTAATTCAACTCCTTGTCTACCTCTCTCTCTTACTCACTCTCTCCCTCTCTCTCATTCTCTCTCTCTCTCTCTCTCTCTCTCTCTCTCTCTCTCGCTATCTACGTCCCAAATGGCACTCAAGTTCGAGGCGCATTTCAGCATTATGACTGTCAATGAGCCGATGCTGCCTGCCTCAACCTCAACTATCGAATTCGCCAACTCCCAAGGGCAATAGCAACTGGCCGAGTTTAGTTTTGGCCAAGTTTTGAGTTCTCTCGGCAGCAGTCAGCACTTTTGCTTTTTCGTTTGCCCTAATGATGCGTATGCGTATTGTTGTTCTTATTGTTGTAATTGCTGCTGTTTTAGTGCATATCAATGAAAGTGCTATTGATGCAATAGATCTGCTAATGTGGGCATTTAATGCTCAACATGTATTTGAAGAGCAGTCGAGTTGTTATTTGTTTGCTGAAATTGAAAACTGATTGCCCTGAACTAAGCAGTCAATGAATTGCAATTAATGAGATACAATAATAAATTGTTTGTTGCTGATGTTGATGATGAGCTATTCGCTTGAAATTGCATATTGATAGAGTTAGAGAATGTGATATTAATGGATTTACGACTTATGCATTAGGAATATTTTAATGAATAGTAAAGCTAGTTTTAATGTTAGTTTAGAGGTAAATAATAAATTTAATATTTACAACTTTTAATATATTCAATAATATAAAACACAATATACATACATAAAAAGATTCAATAAATTATATATAAAATATTTACAATATATTAATATGTTCAAAAATATAATATAATATAATTAATTTTTTATATATTTTTTATTATTTATATTAAAAAAATAATAATAATAATAGCATTTGTGTACAAGATTTTGTATATTGAATGAAAATAAAATTGATTTTATTGCTTAAAGCAAAGTATTAAAATTATAAATATATTTTATATTATATTATTTTATATTATATTATATTATATTATATTATATTAAATTATATTATAATATATTATATTATATTATATTTTATTTTATTTTATTTTATTATAAATATATATCATATTTTATTATATTATAATAAGTAACTTATACTGCTCAACGCTCAGCTAATAATTTCCCACTATTTTTCAAAGCCTAACAGTCAAAGAGCTGCTAACAGCAGTGGAACAAAATGGAATTGAAATATAAGAGAGCAAGTACAGACACACACACACAGAGTCAGACGAGAACCGAGCACAGCTGCAACGACCTTCGCTTCGTGCGAATTCGCTCAATCGAGCGCGCTCTCTCTCTCTCTTCATCTGCCATCTGGAATCTGGCATCTCTCTCACGCTCGGCAGCTGTCTCGCTCGCTTGCTCGTTGCGTGCGCTTTCGCAACCTCAGACAACGCGAAACAGAGTTTTGGATGCGAGCACATATACATATTTATATGTATATGTATATATACTTGCAGTATTTGGGCAAGTTGCCTCGGCTTTTCTTAGCCCCACATCCGTTCGGCTGAAAGTCGTGCGTGCGGCCCAAGTGGAAAACCAGGTAATGAGGAGAGCAAAGCTTTTAGTCTTGCTCGGTTATTGGTGCTGTGTGGTTGAGACGACGACAGGCGCTGCGAAGACCGACTGAAGAAGCGACGACGGCAGAAGCGACGACAACGACTACGATTCCCAGTGTCTCAGCATGAGCGTGTGTGCGGGTGTGCGTGTGTGAATTAGCAGTGAAAAGGCTAAATTAGGTGTGTGTGCATATGATGGGGCTAAAACAAAACAAAAACTAAAAGCCAAAACTAAAACGAAAACTAAACTGAAACACGTAATAAGAACTCCGTGAGTGAAGCACTGCATTAAGTAAGAAGAAAAACAAAAGTAAAACAGAAATGAAAACATTCGCGAGTGGCATTCACATTCACGTGTTGTTGCTGGCTCGTCGTTTGACAAATTAAAATGCATAAATTATGAATGAAAGTACCGTTACGTGCGTGACAACTAATAATTTGTTATTATTCTAAACGCACGTGGCCAGCGCTCGAAACACTTCGCGTCAACTCTAGCTTGGCAGACAAGGCCAACAGTGAACAGCCAACTGCGAACGGCGAACGGCGAACAGTGAATAGCCCCAACTACTCAATAAGCCGAAACAAACAAAAAAATATGCCAATTGCCGGCAGCGGCTCAGAGGCAAAGCTGCCTTTTCATTGCCAACATCGGCGACTTCCTGGCCACAAAGCATAATAAGACGCAACAACAGCAACAGCAATAGAAGAAGCAGCAGCAACAACAACAACAACAACAATCAGCAAGTGAGCATTCGAGTGAGTCGACACAACTTAAGCCATATTTCCCTTGAGGGGTCCACTCTGCTGGCCAGGATGCTCTGCTCCAATTTTTTTTTTCATTTACTTTTTTACTAACGTTTTTCTTTCGTTACAAATTTCTGTTGAACTTTTATGCGTAGCGGGCGCGCCTCAGGTGTCAAACATAAATTACAATAATTATGAAATTCTAGCCATAAAACGGCCAGAAAACACGGCCCATTTATCTAGCCCCGAATTGCGGCCATTTATGGGCCCAATTAAATAGTATGCGGCGAAATGTATTTAAAGTAGCTTAAAGTAAATGGAAAGTTTGTGTTCTGTATTGAAGTAAAGAGAATGCATATTTTTGCTAACATTTTTAAATTAGTTAAATAGTTGAGAGTGATGACAATGCAGCTTGATTATGTCTAAGAGCTACCTATAATTGCACATGATAACATTTATTATTATTTTAGTAGTTAATATTAATATTGCAAATATATTTTTATTATTTATTATTTATATAATACGTTATATTATTGAATTAAAAAGACAAAATGTAAAAAAAAAGAAAAAAAAATGAAAAATTTATTTTAATAATATAAGAGAAAAAATTAGTAAAAAGATCTAAATTATTTAAAAAAATATATTTTTTTTATTGATTGATAAATAAATACTTTTTCTTTAAAATAATTTTTATAAATATGTATATATGTACCTATTATTATGTATTTTTATTCTGAACTATTAGTTTATTTTTTAACACATGTAGCATAATAAAGCTTTCAATATGTAGGCTTTAAATCAATGTTTGTTCATTTTCTCTTTATTTATTTTTATTTTTGCATTTTCTGCAGTAAATAAAAATTCTTAGCATTCAATACAGTTGCCTTTGCTGGGCGAAAATTCATAAAATCAATTCATAAGCACCACAGCTATGTGCATATAGTTCTGGCGACAAATTTCGACAAAGACAGAAAACTTTGCAAGAAAAATAATTTTCTTTTGCTCGCCAGTTGTCAATATTTAAATACATATCAGATCTATATTTAATCGACTAAGCCTGTTGGTTCCTTAAATATACTTTTGCCTGTATTAAGTATTTAAATGCGAAGCATTTCTTTTGTGCAGCAGCTCAAGCAAAGATTTTAAAGCAACGACAGGCTCAAAAGCCTGCCAAAGGGACATCAGCGGCCATGGCCACACACACACACACACACACACACACACACACACACACACAGAGGCAGGCAAAAATAAATGGCCTGGCTTTGTCAGTCAGTCAGTCAGTCAGTCAGTAGGTTTGTCACTCAGTCAGACAGTCATTTAGTCACTCAAGCGCTCATTGCCTCAGTCGGCGCACAGCCGAGCTTGGCCTACATAGCAGCACGCATTTAGGCGCTGCGTGTGTGTAAGTGTTTGAACTGTGGATGCCTTTGTTTGCAGCATGGCATTGAACACGGCTTGGCTTTTTCACTCTCCTGACTTTAAACGAAATTTAAAATATGAGCTGTGGCCCACGTGGCGTATGGGTAATTCAATTTAATTAAGATGTGTGCACACTGCCAGCAGTAGCCAAGGCAGCACCAGCAGGAGCAGGAGCAGCAGCAGCACCCACTACCGCATGTGAGTGACCTCTGTGCGGCTGTGTGTGTCCTTCGTCCTGTGTCCTATTCTTGGAGCTGTCGCTTCGGTTATTTGCATATTTAACAAAGCGTCGCCATTCTAGCCACATAATTAATTATGCAAAAGGCTGAGAAAAACAGAACTTGACTATGTAAATGGCTCGAGGTATTCCATGTTACTTACTTATACATATACATATATATAGATACACCCCAAACCTTGCGAAGCCATGCCAAACCGTGCCTCGCACCGTGGTCCAACAACTATTTTGCATAAGCCTCTCCATCGGCTGGCATGTGCGTGAATCTTGGCTTAAATAGCTGACAACAAGGTGCTAAAATTATTCATGGCCTCTAATTACATAACATGATTTCATTTGAAAAGTTTATTCAGCCTCTGCCACAGTGTCTCACTCCCTCCCTCTCTCGCTCCTTTTCTTATGTTTGTTTAATTGATTTTATGTAAATGAAATTTCAAGCGAGTAGACGCAAACAAAACAAATGCCAAGCTCTAGTCATATTTCGCTTTTGAGACTTTGAGATTTGCGAACAAATATTATTAATTTATGTGCGTGAGCTTGTCATTCGGCTCTTGAGCAGCTTAATTGAGTTTAGTATGATAGCAGTCGAATTAGTCGCCAGCTAAGCAAAGCTTGTTCAGCCACAACAACACACATTAATTGCCATTGAATGCGGTGTATGTGTGTGTGTGTGTGTTATTCATTAATTAAATTCAACAGTCAATTGATGGCTTAACTTCGATTAGATATCGAATTACGAGCTGCAATATTTTAAGCGAATTTTGCCAGCAGTATTAAGTATTTACATTTTTAAAATTCATATATTTATATTGAATATTCATAATTCATTTGAAAACACCAGAAAACAAAATTGTAAAAAATGTTGTACGCATTTGATAGTCCAATAAAGTATTGGATTGAATAAGTTGTAGTGCAGTCAGTAAAGCAGAACTCTTATAGTTCTTGTTTTGGAAGTATATCATGCCTTGTAAAAGCTTCTAGAATATCTAAAACTTCCAGCTCTGATACCGAAATTCGTATAGATTTATCTTCATGATACATGATGAGCTGCTGTTTGAAATGCCATCTTCAAAATACTTCAAAAATGAAGATAACATTTCAGCGTTTTCTGTTTGTCAAGCCATTAAAATATTTCTATAAAGAACATTCTAGATATCTACAAAGAACATTCCTCAACGTTCGTATTAATTACTCGACAGCCCCCACAAATATACTAAATAAAATACTCTAAACCTCTTTCCCTAATCTCAATAGCTTAATACCAGGCGTATATCATCAAATGACTCTGAATTCTCTTTCCTTGCAGCTCTCAAATTCAACGAGTTTGGCTTTGAAGCGAGCCTGTTGCCATATGCGAATTTCCTGGAAATGTGAAAATTGTAATTTTTTGACGATGCTTCAATTAATTTAACCGCACGCATTAGCAACAACAACGACAACGACAACAACAACAGAGAGAACTGTAATGAAAAAGGAAGCAAAGACAAACGCTGGCAAATAACAGACGAACGCAAATTGCTGAACAAACACTGGCAAGACGCATGTAAATGTAACTGTAGCTGTAACAGTGAAGGTGTATTCGTGAGTGTGTGTCCGTGGCTCTGTCTGCGTGTGTGTGTGTGTGCATAGAGCGCATAATAAGAAGAGCAAATAGCAGGGAGCGCGTGGAAAATAAAAATAAATACCAAACGACAAAACGCAGGCCACAGCTAAGAGCAGCCAAAGGAAGTGAGGAACGGGAGCAGCAGGAGGAGCAGGACATTGGATCCTGGGCTGGGTGACGCGTTTCCTCGTTGGCGGTCAAGGGAAATTTATTGCAATGCGCAAATGAGACAACAACAACAACAACACCGACGGCAAAACTAAAACGCAAAGCAAACAGCAGTAAAAGCAGTCAAAGAAGAAAAAGTGGACGAAAATAGAGTAAAAAAAAAACCATACACACACACACATACGCTTGCTGCGTGCCCCAAATTGTGGCGAAAGAAAAATAACCAAAAAAAATTCCGCAACAAATTGAAAAATTAAAGTTTTACCAGCGCCAGCGTCAAGCAACAACCGACGCAAGAAGAAACTTGGCCAAAAGTGTTACAAACAGCCACCAAAAGAAGAGAAACCAAAATAAGTACACAGCCAACAGAAGCAGAGAAGCAGAGAGGAGGAGAGTGGGAGAGTGGGAGAGAGAGGGAGAGAGGGAGAGAGTGGAGCTACGGAACACATTAATGCAACAAAATGGGTGCAACTTTGAATAGACGACGACGTGGCCATTGCCTGCAACTGAGCGCCGGCTGCTGGTCCGCCGCCTCCTGCTACACAACGTGCAGCCCGCTGCTGCTGCTGCTGCTTCTACTGGCGCTGCTCAGTCCTGCTGGTGAGTAGTCGAGGGGGTTGCCGAATGTTTATTTAATTTATTAGCAACTTTGGCGAACGCCAACGCCAACGCCAACGTCAACAACAACAACAAACGCGCTGTGCACAAAAATTGGCCAAGAAGTTTTGGCTTTTTTGTCGCCACGCCCAGTGGGAGCGAATGGGCTGGCTGGGCGTGCGGGCAAATATTTTAGCCAACAATATTAGTTTGTGCCCGACCACAATTTGACGGCCTCTAAGAGCATATGCTGCCGCATGCTGATACTTTGCTTACGAGCACTTAATCGATTTAAGGCCTTCGCTCGGCGCGCTACGCCAAATAACTTTGACAGTTGACAGAGTCAGAGTCAGAGTCAGAGCCACAGCCTAAGCCAGAGCCATTGAGACTCTTCGAATCCTGCGCAAATCTCGGCAGACATTGGCAAACGATAAACTTTGTGGCATGTTTTAACCCTCTTCAGGACCTTCGTTCCGTTTCGGCGAGCGACTTGACGCATTAATCTGAACTTTGCCTTACTTATTTTTAATTAAGTTCATCAAACTACTTCAAAATATAAACAAAATTAACTGCCAACTGTGCCATAAAGCCTGCCAATTCGATTCGCATTGAAACCGAGTGAATTTCGGGAGGAAGCAAACTTGAGAATGTCATTTGCTTTTCGGTGTATGAAAACGGGGCGAAGTAACTAAATTATTTCATTATCTAAGAGCTGGCAGCGAATGGAAAGGCAATGCCAAAGAGCTAGTAGAAAAATGTTTAAGTAATAATTATTAAATTAAATATTTATTTCGATTTGAAAAGTTTAGTTTTAATTTTGATAATTTTTTCAAATCAAAACAATATAGAATTTTAGGACAAAATTCTGTAACCCGTCTAAAATTCATTGTTTTTATTGAGTTATATGTGAAAGCCAAGACTTGATTCGATAAATCGCATTGCTGAAAAGACAAAAGATTCAGCAATGCTCATTAAATTGAAAAAAAAAAATAAATAAATAAATAAATAGAAAAAAAAAATAAATAAATTAAACAGAATTATTTCGAAAATTTATTTAACTATTTAAAAACTTTTGTGAGTTCTTAAAAACAATTAAATTACATCATAATATAAATTAAAACTTTCTCACACATTTCGTTATACGTGACGTATGCGCAATGTGGGCTGTGCGCTTTAAGGCCTAATGGCTTCCATTTGCCCCAAAACGGCTCTTCATTTCATATTTCTTTTTACCAGGTTTTTTTTTTTGTGAAACATTTAATTAAGTGGATCGCTCTGCCTGGTTTGTTAGTTTTTCGAGCACTTTGGCAAAAGTTTGGCCACCGCAGCATTTAATTAAATAAATAAAAGTGCGCAACTTTTTCCACGCAATATTAATTTCTTTTTTTTTCGCCTTTGCCTTTGGCTTGCAGTTGTCAAAGCAAATGTTTTGGCTGTTTGGCAACTAACTCGAAGTACAAGTTTTTTCTCTCTCTTTGACTGACATATGGAGTCGCGTCTAGACAGCGGGCAAAGGAAATGGGAATGAAAATGATTATGGCGGCCGGGCCACTTAATTGCGGCGGAAAGCGCGTTCACTGAATTATAGATAAAAATCTTACTTACAGTTATTACGTGGTCACGTACGCATGTCCAGAGAGCCAACAAAAAAAAAAAAACGAAAAAAATATCTAGAGTGTAGAAGAGTGAGCAAGAATAATAGAATTAAGCAAACGTGCTTCGGTAAAGGAAACACCAAATTTATTGGCAGCACATGAAACTAATGCCAAAGGACACGCAGAACTCTATGAAAGCAAAGCCGATGGCAAAATGCGACAGATTGTTAACAGGCATATTGATAAATTGGCTTAATCAATTACAAGAATTTAGTCAAATTAATTGGGTTTTGTATGACAAGCTTCACTGTGGCTGGCTGCTGCTAATTAGCGCCCGAGAGCATGCAACTATAATTTAAACTTTGCCACACAGACGTGTGTCAAATGTGTCCGAAGAGTCCGCATGCACTAGCTGGACATGTAATTAATCATAAAACGTAAAATTGATGTTTTCAATTTAATTGAATTAATCGATTGAGTTTCGTTGGCTATTGTTACGAGTGGAACTGTGAGTTGAGTCGGGGCTTTTGCCCACAGCCAATTCAAGAGTCGAAATGAATTTTAATTATATTATTACAGCTGTTGCATGCCAAGGTGCGCGTGTATGTGTGTGTGTGTGTGAGTGCTCTTTAATTGATATACTAATTAAAGAAAATAGGCTCTGTTGTATTTGGCCAACAGGTCAGTTGACAATGATCAATTCAGTTTATTGCTACAGCTGCCCTGATTTATTTTCTGCCCAATTTCACATGCGTCAAGCCTTTTGGGCTTTGCCATTATAATTTATATTAATTATGCGCACTCTATCAATTAACGTGCCCAGGGAATATATACAAATGAAATGCGCTGCTCAATCATTTGCTTAGGCAGCACATAATGGAGGTCAGTCCCTCACAGCAATTGTCCTGTTCCATGCAACGGAAAATGACAAACATAACTGAGCTGCATTGTTGTTTGCTTTGTGGTTTTTCGTTTTGTGTTCAAGTCGCTGGCTCTGGCCATTTTCATAAGCTGCCTGCAAATCGATGACAAAGTTTTCACGACGGCTGCCTGCAAATATGCAAATGCAAGTGCGCCTGCAATGCAGCAAAGCGGCGAGGAACGTGCTCCATTTACAGCAACAACTGCAATAATAACAGCAACGGCAACGGCAACAGCAACGGAACGCACTCATCGTCAAAGAAAACGAGCCTGACAGAGAGATAAACACATACACACACACACACACACAGAGACATAGACTGGCTCACAGACTGTAACATAGACAATGGACAGCTTGTCCTCGTTTTTATCGTTGTTGTTGCTGTTGTCGCTGGAGACTGAGACAAACTTCCGCCTCTGATTGCAGATTAAGCACGTTTCAGGCGTCTGCCTCGGCCGGCGCCTGCCAGGGCTCTAAATTGATGCGTATTGATGCTGCAGGCGTTGCGTTCTTATATATACACAAATACACATACACACATACATACATACACATACATACATAAATATGTATATATATGCTCAAGGCTTTGCATCCGTCACAGCGTTTCGGTCCGACCACCAAATCAATCTAAATTATCATCTCAGCTGCATTACGTTTATGGCTCTCAAGTTTATCATAAATTCTATATTCATATTCCAGCCTGTCGTAGCCTATGCAAATCCAGCCACCAGCAATGACACCAATTAGTTGAAAGTTTGACCGCTTACACTGCGCGAACTTAAAGCGTGACTCCACTTGGTTTCTCCGCCCATTCAAAGTATGCTAAAATATTCGATTTAATATTCAAAACAAATAACTGTTTGCGTATCGCCGACTGCTGCTGCTGACGCTTGCCACATTCGCATTCATATTCTCGCTTGATTCCATTTGATTTTGCCTGCGTCTGGCATTTGGCTGCGGGCCGTGAATTTAATCATTTAAAATCAACAATAATTAAACACGAAACTTTTCCACAACTTCAACTTCAACTTCAACTGCAGCTTCAGCAAGGTCGTCGTGATTAGATCGTAACTCTGGCATTTACACGACATCAAATGGAAAACTTTTACAGTGAATAATCCACCCCCCTCCCTTTGTCAAAAACCCCCCTTTTGGTTACGGCACTCCTTAATTAAGCACCGCATTAGACGACAAAAACTTTCCATGTTGCATAGTGTTTCTTGTCTGTTGCTGTCTTAATAATTAGTCGGGCTGACCCCGTAAGGTAGCTCCAGCTGGCTTGTCATCACGCCTGCCTCACCTGGCACTTGTCAAATTTATTTTGAGAATCAAAAGCGACAACAGAAAACCTGATTAGATTTAATTTCCCTATTGGGTGGCTGACATTTGCACGATGTTTAATTGGAGTTGAACCAGAGGAGTTGAAAAACAGAAGAATAAGAATGTTTTAATAATAGCTTGTTTAAATATGTATGACAGCTAACTTAAGTTGGCCAGTGCGCTTAAATGAGCAGAATTAATAGATATTAAACTTGAATATTTACATTTAAAAAAATTAATAAATAAATAATTAGAAAATGGGTTACACATTTACTGTGCAATACTTAAAGATTTAGTTGAAAGCGAAATTTGACCGTGAATATTGTTAAGTTCTACATTGACAATGAACAAAACGTAAAAAAATATTTCTTGAAAGGTTGGACTATAAAATCTTCACTTTACCTTTTTTCAAACTATAAACTAATTAAATGCTATTTTTATTTATTTATTTTATTTTTATTTTTACAATGCAAATGCATTGCAAATATTAAATGCATTATGCAAACTTTCGCCAGTTTCCGAGCGAATGCAAAAAGTATAGCATACTTTTACGCGCCATTTAAATTCCAATGCGCTGGGGCTCTTCACGGCCACAGTAAACACGAAATGTAATGCTGAAAACTACAAAGAGCTTAATACTTTACATAAATAAGTCTATATAATCAAATGTAAATTAATTGTGCAGTCTCGTTTATACTCTATTATTCCAATAAAAAGTGCTAACCGAACTTAATTGTATTTATCCGCGGGCGAAACAATAACTTAGCACTCTGATGCTTGTTTATGTGCCCAGCCATGGCAAAAGTTCAAGGATATTCTAGAAATAATATACAATACTTGCTTGTGTTTGAGCCACAATTGCCGTAGACAATCAAAATGCTAAGAAATGGCCAAGAAAATGCGCCAAAAATGTCTTTTAGCCAGCAAACGAGCTCAACAAAGTGTAGCATACTTTTGTGCGCCTTTCACAACGCACTGTGTTGGATAGTTGGGTAGTTGAGAGTGCATAATACTAAATCATACTTATGTCATAAATACTAGGCTCAAAGTGTCCGACACACCCACACACACATATACACATACACATACACAATCAAATGACGCCGCTGTCGCCGCCAAACGGAAGCGGCATTCAAAGGCCAGCCTCTCAGCTGGCACTGCAACCGCTTCCTCGCTGTCAGGCCCAACTCTGCTCCTGCTGCTCCTGCTGCTGCTGCTTCGTTTCCTCTCCCACACCGGCGTCGTTGTCGTCGGCACTTTAATGGCCGCGCTGTTTGCCTTTGTGCATTGTGCGGCTCGCTTAGCTTTTGTGCGCGTTTGTTTTGCCGCCAAAGGCGAAGGGAGAAAGGCAAAGGCCGGCTACTGGGCTTTATTTCGACACAGCACAAAAAGTCAAATGCCTTCAATGCGGCCGCTTCCTGGCGCTTAATGAAAATCTGTATATGTATGTGTCTGTGTGTGTGTGTTATTTTTAGCTAACTGCCAACGCACCGCATAATTAAATATTTATAGAGCGTTCGCATCAAAGCGCATTCTATAAATATTGTTTATGCGGAATTCGCGTTGATTCCCCAAAGTTCAATTGCCCTTTTATTTGCGGCTTTCTCCACTCAATCTAATTCCCCTGATATTGGCAAATGACGTCATCTCCCGACTAGCTGTCAGCGCTCCTTGGGCAGACAAGCGGGGAATTCAATTTTCCGCAGAATCACAAAGTGGGAAGTCATTATTGTAAAAGCTTTTCTAAAAATGTAGCG
>NW_022045917.1:497163-510116 GCF_001654015.2 Drosophila navojoa
TCATTGTCATTGTCATTGTCATTGTCATTGTCATTGTCATTGTCATTGTCATTGTCATTGTTATTGGCACTGTCATTGTCAGTGTCATTGTCATTGTTACGACTCCAATCTTTTCTTAGCATATACTTGCTTGTACTTCTCTCTGCGCTTGTTTATGTGTTTGTATTGTTTCCTGCGTTGTATTTTTGGCCTATGCATGTTTAAATTTTATGTTTGCCAATGTGTTGGGCACTCGCCATAAATGTGTGCATGTGTATGTGTGCGTGAGCCTCGCTGTGCTTCTGTGTGTGAGAAGTTGTCGAAGCAAATGTTTGGCAACATGTGCCACGCAGCGGCAACATGCGGCTTGCATATAAATTGCCAAGTGCCTCGCCGCTCCACTTCGAATTGTGCTCGACTTTCTTTGCTCTTTTCTTTTTTTGGTGGCACTCAGCCAGAGCTGGCAAATGTTGGGAAACATTGATTTTGGCTCAAATTCGAAAAGTGAACACGAGACTTAATTAAATTTGCCTAATTGAGCCGAGAAGGCATTGATTCTGACCCAAAGCCTTTGACATTCACCATCTACTCGCTGTGGTCACAATATCCGTTAGCTGTCAACGGGGCCACTGACAGCAATGGCCACAATCTGATGTCAACTGTGAAGTCAACTGTGAGCGAATGTTCCCTCACAGACACCCACAAACAAACACACACACACACGCACACACACATTCATTAATCATTAAACAGAGCTCAAATGCTGCTGGACTGTGCTGGCTAGAGCATTTTGGCATCATAATTGTCATATGTATCGCAGCTCCTAGTGGCCCTAAGCCCACATAAATATATAATTTTTTCTATGCTTAATAGGGCATAAATGGGTTTTGGGTGTGAAATCAACTTCCGTTGAAATTCAGTTCCAACCGAAATCTAAAAAGTTTCTTATTAATTGATTCGTATCTATAAATAAGCCCGCCAGCCGATAATTATCAATGAACCCAGACGTTAGCAATCAAGTATTAAACTTTTTCAATTGTTGAACCACAAAAAAAGTTAATTACTAAACAAAACAATTGCTCAGCATATGTCAAGGCCCAAGTTCTATATTTAAATGCGTTTGTTTATTTTCATTCATTTTCATTGGAATTGATTGATGAAAATGTTTTGTGAACTTGCTATTTTTACTAGGAAATGTCAGCTATTTGTGGCATAGCTAACTAGCGAATTCTATTGAGAGTTAAATATCTACAAAATCTAAAATATTATATATTCATTATTATAAATACAAAATCAAATTTAATAAAATTGATATCAATATTTAATAAATTTCTGCATAATATTGGAACATATTAATTATTTGTTAATTGCAAGTTGGTTACTAAAAAGTCTAGGTCGGCATCAATTGCCCATGCGAATGGCCACAGGCGACGCTTGACACTAAAATTGGCGTTGAGTCAAACGAGAGGCAAAGCTTTAAAAGCCGACGAGCAAGAAAAAGTCTCTCAGCAGAGAGAGAGAGAGAAAGGACTCTGGTCTCTCCCTCTCTCTCTCTCTCTCTCGTTTATCGCGCTCTCGTGTTAGTTCGCAAAGCTTTTGGCCCTGAAACGATGGCAGTGAAACAAAACCAAATCGTTCCGCAAAGGGCCAAGCACAACAACCACTCTTGTTGGCCAACACCTGCTGGTCGCTGCAGGTGGCCAAGTTTCTGTTTTTTTTTTTCGGTTTTTCTTTTAGGTTTGGGTTTTTTGGGCCAGGCATATATATTCACTTAATGCGCGCCCGTGTCCGTTTTGCTTGATGCGCCACGTTCGCAGTTGGCTGCTGCCCACCTGCCCTGCCCGCCTCCTGCCGCCCCGCCTGCTGGTGCTGCAGCTGCCCCAGCTCTTTATCCACATAGCCTAGCATTTTTTGGCCCGTTAACGCGTGACTTCGAGTGCCCTTAATGCTGTAAATGAATATTTAATGTTAAAAGCACTTGTCGAAAATGCACCAGCAGCAGCAGGAGGAGCAGCAGCAGGAACAGCAGCAGCAGCAGCAGGAGAAGGTGACGCCATGGTCGAAAGGTAACTGCAGCCAATGGCTTTGCCTCGGCCGCTTCACTTAACGAGCGAGTTGATTTTAAATTGTTTTTGCAATTGGAGCATGCGATTAAAAATAAATAGTTGCAGTTGCCTTCGAAGAAGGGCCTCGCAAATTAGCGTTAACTTTAAAGTTGGCCAACAACTGGCTCCAGTTGGCTTGCCCCGGCTCGGCCTGCTGTGTTTACAGTTGGCTCAGCAAACACACCCCCAGCATTTGCGGCCAGCAGCAGCAGAAGCAGCAGCAGCAGCCGCAGCAGCAGCAGCTAGCATAAATAATGCGTAGCCGGGTTAGGCTACTCAAGCTCAAGCTCCTGGCTGATAGCTAAGAACCTTGTTTGTTACGCCGACTTCGTCGAGTTCTGGTGCGGCTGAGACAAATGTTTATAAACCGCTTAATTATTCACTTGGCCCAGTTTTTAGCCCAGCTGCGTGCCGCCCTCTTCCACTTGGAGCCTTAGCGGCGCCAAACAAATTGACAGAGTCGCACAGATTGCTGTGGTGCTAAGCTGAATGCCCCATAAATCACAGCCGACACGACTCGCACCTCAATTTCTCATAATTGTTGAACTTTATTTCACTTCAAGTTACAAAACAGCGATAATCTCATTTTACACAGCATATATATAAATATATATATATTTTTATGTATTTATATATATGTATATAAACAAAATACATACATAAAATACGAAAAGCTAAGCCACATGCTCGCATGTCTTCGAATAATTGTTCTTTATTTAGTGAAATTTATATCAAAAAATTATTAAATATGTTCGGCATGAATTCCCTTGACAAAAAGATTTGAAAATTTTTTGTTGGGCAATTAATTGTCATAACTGATTATTCGAATAGTGCGACTCACATAACTTTAATGAGTTTTTATTGGTCGCTCCAACAGTTTCATTAAAGGAAAGAATAATTATGTTCTTAGTAAATCAAATACATTTAATTAAAGCTAACAAATAATTACTAAAATATATGTATGTAAAATGTTTTTTTAAATAAAAAAATTACATTTTATTTTATAAAATGTTTGCTTACATTTTAATTTAGCAACAAACTTTCAGCCGCTAACTAATGATAATTTATTACATAAATAATTAAATAATTAATTTATTACATAATTTAATTAAAAAAGGTTAAAATTCCCTCAATTGAACTTAAAAATTCTTTGGTTTACTTATGAGTACTTATGAGTAATAATACCTTACAGCTCTATTTCAATTAAATGTCGTAAGCAAAAAATCTAATTCGATTCAAGTTCGATTTTGGAACGAGCTTTCATGAATTCAATTACGTACATTCCCTTATCAGTAGGAGCATTTACGCACTGGCTACGTTCGCTTTCCCACTACAAAAACGCGGAATCAGATCCAAAATTTTTCACATTCGAGTTCCAGCTGTGGTCCGCTGCGGATGTTGCCGAGCATTGGAGAAAATGATATTTATTGGAATACTCGTGACATTGATTTCATCAGCCGGAGCAGAGGAAATATCCGATTGCGACTATTTCGATACAGTTGACTTGACGTTCAGCCAACGGTTCGACAATGGCAGCTATGAGTACGCGGGAGTTTTGATACCACCAGATCAGACTGGCACCTACAACTATAAAATAGTCTTCAGGGGCACACGCAGCTCGGTCGCTGAGCATGTGAGAGGATGTGTTTGCAAGTTCAAGCCCTGCATACGATACTTTTGTCATCGGCATCGATACGACTTGTCTGACGAAAGCAAATGTGTGAAGGAGCTTAGCAGCTATGTTGTTCCAATCACATTATCCAACGGCACTGAAATCTATACCGAAGTCTTCGATCAGTTTGTTGTGCAGCCAGGAATACGCAGCAAATGTGATGATATCCTGTACGTTAATATTTTCTGTGATGACAGCTGCAAACTGTTCGAGGTGCGTTTGTCAGTTGAAGGTCTAGACTGAAAATATAATATGTTTATATATGATATATTTATATGACCTATGTAGAATGGAACCATGTTTATCTCTGAACCTGTGGAATATCTAACAAAGTGGGGCTATAGCTTACATCCGAATGAGACTGTAAGCAATGGACTTAACTACGGTCTGTGGGGCTATAAATGTATTCATTATCATGGCGTGACTTTCGGTAAGGTATAAATATTATATGGATAGTTCATAAAAAGGATATACTATAAAAAAAAAAAAACAAACATTATTCATAATTCTTCTATATTGTCTATATATCTTCTATTTCTCTTTTCTCTTTTAGTTGTTTTGACTTCTTTCGTTTTTTTGCTGCTGACGATCTTGATTCACATAATCGTGGTTAGAGTTAAGCATATTCATGATAAGTGCTTCCTCTGCTATTTGCTGTGTATCTTAGCGGATTTCTCTCTGAGCTTTGTGATCTACTCAGAGACGTTTCTCTTTGGCGCAAGCTGCTACATTGTGGGTGAGTGCGAGCATATGGATGGAGTGGAGCGGAAAGGGAACATCTGAATGAAGTATATTAATATATCTTTCTGTTAGCCTATCTCGCTTTCTTTTTCAAAATGGCAGTTTACCTCTGGCTGACAGTTCTGGCCTTCGATCTCTGGCGAAAATTTGTTTCGCACAGGTTTGAGGTGGGCGACAATGACGCCAAACGACGATTCCTTCACTACAATCTGTTCTCTTGGGGCACTGCTGCTGTCCTATTATTGATCACAATTATTATGGACTCTATGTTGGATAATCTGGATATCAGTGTTCATTTGAAAATTGGCTATGCCTATTACGATTGCAGTGCGAAAAGTAAGTGGAGCCTAACCAAAGTTTGTATCAATACTCTTCTTAATACTCTTCCCCAGTGAGCGACTTGTCGTATGCAATATATTTCCTAGCACCCATTTCTGTGCTGGTTGTCTGCAATACATTAATGATCATTTGGACTGCCAGGGACATTTACGCGGAGTCTCGCAGAACTAACGAGCAACTGGAACGACTCGGCGCACAGAATGTCAGGAATACAAGAATGCGGTATGAGCCCAATAATATATTTCGTTTGTTTAGTAATACTGATTACATTATTTACGTGCTCTCAATTCAGCTTCGTAATCTTTTTGCGCTTCTTCACAATTGCACTCATGGACTGGCTCCTCGATCTATGTGGAACTCTCTACAATCAGAAACGAGCCTATTCTCCATTTCTCTATTATTCCATCATCTACTATGGCAACGCAAGGAGCACACTCCTCTTGGCTGTGACTCTGTGCCGCACAGATGTGAGACACTTGCTGAAACTTTGGTGGCATAGTCGTTAATTGACATTCACATAAACAAGTTGGAGTGATCTAGTTGAGACTGCTCGACTACGACATAACCTGAGCCCTTCGAAGAGCTGGCATTCCAATGATTCTTCTTCTTCAAGCTTTCATAATGACATGCGTATGAGTTTACGTGCCAAATAACAAGTCAAAGAGTTGGGCCAGAATGAAATAAATAACAAAATATATAACCAGTATAAAATAATATTTTTTTATTTAATTTTCGATATGGTATCGATATCATTAAAAGTTAGTTAAAGTTATACCAGAATACAGACAATTTAAAATATATAAATTATTAATCAGTGAATAAAATTATTATGGATTTACAAATAATGTTTTAAATAATGTATATCAAACCTAATTTTATTTAAAATAAATTTTAAAATATGAATTATTATTTTTTATTTAATTTTTAATATGTTATCGATAACATATAACAAATATTCCAATTTATAAAAAATAATTCCAATTTACAAACAATTTTAAACACAAATTATTAGCCCGTGCAAACAATTTTTATGGATTTACAAATAATGTATTGAATTTTTTTTTTTTTTTTCAAACATAATTTTATTTAAAATAAAATTTAAAGTATGAATTATTATTTTTTATTTAATTTTCGATATGTTATCAATAATAATAATATAAAAAAAGTTGGCCCAATTTACAAACAATTTTAAATACAAATTATTAATCAGTAAACACATTTTTTATAGATTTACAAAAATTGTTTTAAGCAATTATTTTCAAACATAATTTTATTTAAAATAAATTTAAAAATGTTTTATTATTATTCTTATTATTTTTCATCATCATAATTTGTTAAAGTTTGCTTTCTTTTATTCTCAGTTGGTGCATGTACTTTAAGATGAGCTGAGCTGAGCCAGCTCTTGCCTTTCGGGCTCACTTGTGTGCCGTCTCTCAAATTGACCCTGTTTGTGTGGGGAGCGAAAAGTGAGGCACGAGGCATGAGACATAAGGCGTGAGGCAAAGGCGAGGCTCGCGCTCAATTGGCAGCATGTCAAGTCAACTCAAGTAAAATTTATTTGTTACAGCCACAGCCAAGGGCCAGACAGGAGAGATTGTAGAGTGCAGAGTCAGTCAGTCAGTCAGTCAGTCAGTGAGTCGGTTATTGTGTGAGCCAGTCTAAATATAAACTGCTCTTCTGTTGCTGCTGAATGTGTTCCATTTTGCGTTTGCTTTGCCTGTCAGCGCAATTGCTGTTATGGCTGTTATTGCACTTAACGCACTTGCGCCTCCCCACACACACACACACACACACACACACACACACACACTCACACAAATTGAGAGACAGAGAGTCGAGTATAGAGAGCTGCATGAATGCTGAATGACACACAGAGACAACTGGCAACTGGCAACGGCAACTGGCTGCAATTATGGTGTCTCAATGCGTTTTGTGCGTGGCTTTCGCAGTTAGCCTGGAAGCCCGGCCAGCAAGCCTGCCATCGCATATTTGCAACAGCAGCGGCCACAACGATGGAGACGAGAAGACAATAGCATTGAATGCCCATGGGGCAGCCATTAGCCTAATAACGCACACTCACACACACACACACACACACACACACACACTTACACACCTACGCTCAGTTCGCACATCGTTGTCTCGCCTTGGCGCTCTTCCCCATTTTTCGAGCTGACAAACAGTAGACATGATGAGCGCCGCCTCAGCCACAGCCTCAAACAATTAACATAAATAATGGCCAGGTGGTCGACTCAGTCGACATTGTCTATCCATTTTATGGGCACACTACCTCATCCCCCTTAGCGCTCTCTCTCTCACTGTCTCTCTATCTGTCTTTCTTTCTGTATTTGCATTGTAAGTGGAATATATAATTTTTTGCACTTTTCATTTTTAATCATGGCGCTGGCGACACGCTCCAAATGCCAACAACAAATGCAATGTGTGTCACGAGTGCAAATAAAGAGGTGCGACAATTTGTCAAGTGTTTGAATAATTTCACTTTTCTCTTTTTTTTTCTTTTGCTTAGAAGGGTTTGCAAATAATTTGCCTATTTTAATAATTAACTAATTATTTTATTTATAATATTATTTATTTTGTATACATTTATTGATTTTCTAATCATTTTATTAACTTATTTATGATAATAAATAGTTATATTATTAATTTATTTTTTCTTTTTACTTTTTTTTTATTTTTGTATGTATAATTTTATATATATTTTATTTATTTATTAAATTATTTTTTTCTTCTTATTTTAAATTAATTTAAAATAATTAATTGAGGTTATATTTCATTAAAGATATTAGGATTTATTTTAAATTGATTAATTCCATCTCGATATAATAAAAATAATAATTTGTGCAATAAATAAATCCATTTAAAATAACAAATAAATATATTAGTATACACATATATGCATGCATAAATAATTAATTAATTAAATCAATATATAAATATTAAAATAAAATAAAAATAATGAATGAAACTGTATATTGCCGCAATATCTCTGCTTCGGCAGTTGAAACTTTGTTAATGAGATACGATTCACAGACTCTATCAAACCCAAGCGCCCACACAAATTTCGAATACATTTGAATATTTCCATAACTCAACATATTCGAATATCTAAAAACATTTGCCCGTGTACGATTATTGGAAATCGTATCAGCTGCATTTTGCGCACATCTATAGGGGTAATTTCATTCAGCATTTCAGCTTTCAATCTCCGCTCTAGTTTTCGTTACGGTGCAAAAGGCGGCGAAGAGCTGGTGAAAAGTTTGCGCAAGTATTTTGAGCCAAATGTCGAGTGGAACATGTGACAAAACTTTAAGTCGAAATTGCTTTGGCCAAATTGTTACTCAAAGTGAATGCCGAGAACGCCCCAGCACTTCAGCATTCAGAGCTGAACTGTCAAAGTCAAACTGTGCTGGGAGCCACGTTAAATTTGCAGCTTAACTGCCCTACGGCCACAATGCATGGCAGCTGTAGCTGTAGCTGTAGCTTGGCTTTGCTTGCCTTGGCTTACGTTACGTATACGCAACGTCTGAGGTTTGGCAATAAAATTGCGCATTGTTGTTGACTTCTGCTGGATGTTGTTGTTGTTGTTGTTGTTGTTGTTGTTATTGTTACTGTGAAATACCAAGCATTGCGAGATTTATATGTTTAGCTCGCTTAAGTGGTAGTCAGACATTGGTTTTAGGTTGAGCATAAGACAACTTTATAAGCAAAGCGCATGGCTTGCAGTCTAGACAGACAGACATTCGCTCCGACTCCTGCTGTCAGGCAGTGGGGGCCAGTCAATGGTGACATTCAAATGCTGCCAGCTGCCAGCTGCCTGCCGCACAGATTTATGCGAAAACCTACCAAAAATCGGTGGGTCAACATTCTGTGGGGCAGCTGTTGGGATTTGCTGCATAGTTGTTGTGCTGCGCAAAACTTTTGCACATTTCCTACACAGCATTTCCAGCAGAGAGAGAGGGAGAGAGTGTGAGAGAGAGGGGACAGCATAGTTGAAAGGGAGCTTGTGCTTTATTATTATTTTGTAGCTTCATTTTTATATTATCGGTGGCAAGTTTTCTGCTATTTTGGGCACAACTTATGGTGTAAAAACTGGAAGCGGAGTTGCTCGTGCCAACTTCCTACGACCAAGGAAGTCGCAGACCGTGCGAAAACTTTCAGAGGGCCTAGGCTGGGGCTCTCGGGTCTGGGGCAATGTTTCCTTTCCACACAAAATTTGTTTAATTAAAATTTTTGTGAAAATCTGTAAATTGTTTGGCTCCGCCGCTTCACTGCGCTGCGCTCGAGCTGCGAGTCGGCCTCAGTTGAAATATTCCTGGTCCGCAGATAGTTGGAAAAACAACAAAATGTATTGCCAGCAACTATGAAATTGCTAAGTTATTGAACTGCTCTCTGGGCACACGACTTGCTCGGGGCATTCGCTCTCGCTCTACCCACAGACCGCAGCAGCTTAATAATTAATCTAGAACTTCATTACTTTTGCATTTATTTGGACGAAATGTCCACAATCTGTCAACCTGCCTTCGAAGTTGACTTGCTCCTGCCTCTAATTTAGTTATCCTCTTTCATCTCGCTAACTGCGTGGCCATCAATTATTTACTAATGCTCGTATAATAGAGCTGCATAATTTAACACTAGAGTTTTTCGCATGGCATTCATCAATTCATCATGCGAGAGAGATAACATAACACATATACCGAGCCAACTGCGAGGGAACTATGCGACCCCAAAAGGACAACACGCACAAAATTATTCAAGTCAATGAACAATTTAATTTATCATTAATATAAAATCGGACAGTTTGTGTCGCCTTGGCGTGCTGCCATACCAAAAGATGCAGAGAGATAGAGAGAGATAGAGAGACAGAGAGAGAGAGAGAGAGAGAGGGGGGAGCGCCAACCACTTGAGCTAATCTCATATATCATCCTTGATCTGGCAGCGAAGCGAACCGAAGCATCGATGATTTTTTTTCTCTCATTTTTTTCCAATACGTATGATTTTACTTTCAAATGCGCCCCCGCTACAACTTTCTTGCGCCATCTCTCTCTCTCTCTCTCTCTCTCTCTCTCTCTCTCTCTCTCTCTGCCTGTCTGTGTGCCATAATTCTAAGCAGGAAAGTTGCTGGCATCAGCAGCCGGCAGTCTGACCATTAATACTCAATTGGCTGTGCTTCCTGTGCGGCTTGTGGTTGCTTGGCCTCCGCTGGTCCTACGCTGCCAACGTCATCATGGCCATCATCATCATCATCATTATCATCTTTGTCGTCTTGTGCTGACACTTGAATTGAATCGAAATTGGTTATTAGCAATTCTTACGAGATGCTACGTCTCCGACTCCTGCTTGCGACTCCTGCTCCGCTTGTGACTCGGACTCCTCTGACTCGGAGGTCCGTGCGCGTCTCACTTGAAAGGGGAATATATTGCAACGGAGAAAAAAATATGTGTATATATATAAAAGATAATAAAAATTGGAAAATCCGTGTTTGTGTGCGTTTGTCAACGCTCTGCTGGCGCGTCTGGCATGGCGTATACGCAATATTCATTTCATACGTCTTCCACCTTCGCTTTATGGGTTGTTTAAAGCGCTACAAGTCGCACAGCCAGCTGCCTAAGGGCCACAGTCAAGTTGTCAGCTGATAGCCGATCCGTGTCAATGCAAACAATGCCAGACAGATACAGAAAGAGTGCGAGAGAGAGAGAGGGAGAGAGGGTGGTGCTGGACAAAGATGAGACGAACAGAAATGCATATCAAAAGTTGTTCAGCGCAAATGAAATCGTTTTGTGGAGCTTCCGTTTCCTTTTGCTGCTGGGACAAACGGGCAACTGGCAACTGGCAAGGACAGTGGCAGCGGCAGAGTCAGCCATGTTTACGAGTCGAGAGTCGCATTCACACACGATTTTTGATTTTGATTTTGATTTGTTTGCGAAACTCACTCGCACAGAGCACTTCACTGCACTGCAGTGCACATTGCGTGCGAGTGCATTCGCTTGGAATATCTAAGTTTTCTGGCCCAGCTAAAGTTCGCTCAGCACACACGAAACTTTGGCCAAAGAGAGAGTGAGAGAGAAACGAAATAAAAAGATATTTTCAGTCATGCCCCGTCTCTCTCTCTCCCTCTCTCTATTGCAGCATTTTGCTGATGCGCGCGTAAAATGCAAAAATTGCATGCTTTATGCATAAATAAACAAATCAGTGGAATCAAAAACATTCAAAATGACTTCAGAGCTTAGATCAATGCCCATTGTAGTGGATGCGATTCGATACTCAATGTGTACCTCCTTCTGTGTGTGTGTGTGCATTGGATTTTTGTTATATTTATTTGTAGGCTCACACGATATTTGAGCAAGGATTTAGTACATTTTGTGCTTGCCTTTGTAAAAAATATTCTCGTTAGATAAAAGTGCAAAACGAACGAGAAACTATTAAACAACAATTTATATAAAGCTCACATCTTGCCAGCAAATAAAAATAAATGTTGTTACAGCATTAGAATCGTGCTTAAAATGTTTTCAAATGCATTGCGATGTAAGCTGTGACATTTAAATACAAATTTATGCAAGCTGGAGCTCAAAGAAAAAATAAATTTGACAAAAACTTGAGTTTATTAAAGCAAAATAATAAAGCTGAGAAGTCGGTCAAGTTGGATGCTGACAAAATATTTTATTTTTTTAAATTATTTTGAATGATGCTTAAGGCTCAAAAATTTACACATTTCTCGTGTGTGCAGAGTGTTGGCCTGTGCTCGGCTGACTTTTGCCTTAGGCCTCTCAAGGTATCAGCCATACGTGTGGGGCAAGCGTTGAGCCTTGAGTCTTACGACATAAGCCTAGCCAGCGAGACGTCTGACTTGATGATAAGACTGCAGCTGCAGACATGTGTGAGCGTGTGTGTGTGTGTGTGTGTGTGTGTGTGCGTGTGCGTGCGTGTGTGAAGCCTTTAATAAGAAACTTATGTTAATGACTTTCACTTTCGGCAGCTGACTGCCAGCTAAATGAAGGTTACGGCCTGGCCTTCCAGTGCAAGGCTGAAGTCTGACTGAATGAAGTTGCGCAAATCATCATCCAATTAGAGCTGTAAAATTATACTAATTACAACTTTGGAATTAGAAATATGCTAATGCCAAGAAGGCACTGACGCGACGAGATCGAGCCGGCAAAGTTTTATGATTAAAAATTGCTAAAGTTAAATGTGTCACACACAGTGTGAGGTTGGGTAGGGTAGGGCAGGGTAGGGAGAGCGAGTGGTCGAGCATGGGCACTGCTGTCTCTATAGCTCTATAGAAAGTTGCATACATTTGCCTAAATTATATTGACATCTAACAGTCCCGCTGCAAGTTGCCTGCAAGGCAGCTGATAAGTGAGCTAAGCGCTCGCTTGTGGGGAAAGAGGTTAAGTGTGCGAGAGAGGGGGAGGGGCAAAGCGAGCGAGAGAGAGAGAGAGAGAGATAGAGATAGTGAGTGGGACACACATGAAAGGCCGCCAAAGCCATGCATAAATTACGAAAAGTTGCAACAAAACGGTTTGTAATAATTAAAACAAAATATGCTCCAAAAATTCAACTTTAAACTTTTGTCTAGTTAGCACATCAAAAAAAAAAAAGAAGAGAAATAGTTGAGAAGCTGTCTGGCAAATTTTGAAATAATGCTGAGTTTGACAACTAAACGGCTGCTATGGCGTATACTTAATATGCCATAAAGCCAACGCACTTTAATATACATATATCAGAATGTGAAAGCTGATTACAGGGGACAGACTTTTAAGTAGGGTTATTCACTATGGGATACTTAACATGATGAATATTTAATATGCCGTTTGCCCAATGCACCGTAATATAGGCGAATGATTGTGTTAGATTTGGCTATAAAATTATTGACTTAAATATGTACATACATATATCGGAGGAATAGTCTCTTGAGGCCTACGAGGCTCAGGTTAAGAAATTTACTCAGCATTTTGAGCAGAGCAAATACATATAAAATTATTGTAAGCTATGTTTTCAACATATATAGATTAAACAATCAAAATTAAATAGTCTTTTATCAATACATGGATGTGATAGTTAGCTTAAGTAACTAAACTGACATTAATGTAAATAAAAAA
>NW_022045918.1:0-42056 GCF_001654015.2 Drosophila navojoa
GCGAAATGACGTTTGTGGAAAGAGAGGAATATCAATATGTTGTTCGTCCTGAGCAGGTGAAGCCAACGGATAATCTGAAGCCTGAAGGCAAATTTTATAGTCCTGAAAAGCCGAAGTACAGTCCTGGTGAGCGTCCATCTCAAGTTCGTCGAGAGGATAACTTAAAGCCTGAAGGTGATTTCTATACTCCGGAAAAACCGAAGTTTGTGCCCGTAGAGAGACCTAAACAGAAGAAACCACAGGATAATCTGAAGCCTCTTGATGGTGTTATGTATACACCGGAAAAAATTAAATATCAGCCTGCTGAGCGACCTGAGCCTAAGAAATATGTTGATAACTTAAAGCCTGAAGGTCAAATGTATATTCCTGAAAAGGACACATTTAAACCAGCTGAAAAAGTAAAGACAATTATAAGAAAAGACAACCTAAAAACCGAGGGTTCAATGACATTTACTAAAAAAGAGGAGTATCATCACGTAAGAAGACCGGAACAAGTGAAGCCAACGGACAACTTAAAGCCGGAAGGAGAATTCTATACTCCGGAAAAGTCAACATTCAAGCCAGCAGAACGACCAGTCCAAAAGAAACCCAAGGATAACTTGAAAACAGAAGGTGAATTTTATAAACGAACAGATAGAACTGAAACTGACAGTACAACGGTGCTAGAGAGTGTTAAAAGGGAACCTGCCAAGCGACCGGTGGATAATCTGAAGCTAGAAGGACCTATGACTGTGACTAGGAAAGATGATTTCAAAACCACAACTAATAAAACCAATATTGATCGAGTTCAGCGTACACAAAAATACAAGCACAACAGCTCGACCATCACCTTAGGTAATGATACTTCCATTCTGAAGACAACAAACCAGATGAACTTTGTTTCCGGCAAGGATGCAGTGAAGCAAGTGGATGTCAACAGCCAAAAGCCAGTCGATGGTCTAATTATTGTTTCTACGAAGAAGGTCACAACAGTGATCGGGGGCCGTGCGAAAAAGGAACCGGAAACTGAGTATGTGAAGCGACCAGCTAAGATAAATGTTATTGAGAATGTGTCGAAAAACACGACCACAACAAATATTGAGAACACACAAAACGTACACAAGGAAACAACATCGATGCAACGAAATCTCAATGTACTAGAAAAAACAGCTGTAAAAACAGAGCAAATACGTGGAACAACGGATGATACAAGAGCTCTTCAAACTTCAACAACGACAAGGCGAACTAACCAGGATGACCGAGATGTGACACAAACTGGCGGCATAACGTCCAATACAGTCTCAGGTAGGACAGTTACCAACAATGTCACCGAAAGTGGAGGCTCAACATCTCGTATAGTCACAGGCAGGACAGTGACCAACAATGTGACAGAAACGGGAGGCTCTACAACCCGTATAGTTTCCGGCAAAGTTGTAACTGGAGACACCACATCTACGGCAGCTACTGGCCGTACAACTATAAACAATGTGGCTGACACAGAAGGCTCGACAACTCGTATAGTCTCCGGTAAACAAGTGTCCAGGAACGTGGGAGATACTGGAAGCTCCCATATCGTCTCCAGCAGCACGACTAGTAAGAATGTAAACGAGACTCGAGGTTCAACCACTCGCATTGTCTCTGGTAAATTGGTGACAACGAACGTTGCTGAAACGCGAAGCACTCATAACGTGACCGAGACTGGAGGCACAACAACTCGTATAATAGGCGGTAAACTAGTCACAACGAAGGTCAACGAAACAGTGGGCTCCACTTCTCGCACAATCTCGGGAAGTCCAACATCAAATAATACCAACGGAGGATCAACGTCTCGTGTGGTTGACAACAACAGTTCGGTGACTAGCAATGTGAATGGCAGCTCGTCGAAGCACTTCCATCACAGGAAGAGTGAGTTCTCCTCGGAAGCGGATGTTTCCAACTCAATCTTCCATCGAAAGAACGTGTCAACCGAGTCAAATCCACTGAGCAGCAGTCTAACCTCCAATGGCAAAATGCAGCGCAAGAGTATTCTGAATCTGCATGAGCAATCGCCGAGCTGCAGCGCCCATTCGCCTGATCGCCAGAGCTACAGTAGCATCCACCGCCAGAACAGGGAATCGGACTTGAGTACTAGCTACTCGACGGATCGTCGCAGTTGCAGCGTGCATAAGGAAAACAAGGAGCATCATGTGAAAACATCCACGTCTTCCTCGTCCATGTCACGTATTATATCTGGCGGCGATACAAATCGATCGAACCTGGAGAGATCGACACTCACACGAACAAATGCATCGAGCGGAGTGGATTTTCCATCCCAATCGCAGTCGCAGACGCATGTAACGCGTCATCGCAACGGTGCTAACCAACATTTGTCCAGTGGCATCGATTTCGCCTCCTCCTCCTCCTCTTCGGCCTACAATGTCCATGGCCAGAGCGAACGTGTTGTGACCACACGACGCAGCAATCAGTCATCGATTAGTCTGGGCAGCGACAAGTTCACTGGCTCGAGTCTCTATAAGAGCGAATATATAACTGCCCCAGCAACAACCTGTGCTGTTCATAAGATTAAACAAGGTGCATTCCAGCCGACCAGAAGTACGCACGATCATAAATTTTACAAAACCTCCAACTAACTGATAATTAACACACTTAAAATCGTGCTCGTATGTCTCTTGTCTTGTCAAGTCTTGTCTTCATATCATATCACATAGTGCCTAAGATTCCATGACAATATTTTTTATACAATATATCTACTTACCTGAAGAAAACAAAAAACATACTGAATTGTAAGATTAACAACAACAAATAAAGCATATCATTTTTGAAAAATATTCTAAAGAAATTTTTGTTTACATTAAAAATCGCTTGGGAACGGAATATTTGTTCAACGTGAGATGATGGTTTTTATTGAGAATTTTTAAAAGGTGCTAGTGTCGTTTTTAAAGGCTATTATCGTATGTGTGTATAAGTACAGTAACTGTATAATTAATATCGTTTAAAAAAACGCTTTTCAACTATATGTATATATATATACTATATGCTGGTATAAATAATCAATGAGTTCTATCTATTTTGGAACAATAGATTTACATACATTTCAATTTTGTATAATGGTTTATTGTGTTCGTTTTGCAAGTTTGTTATATTATTTCAATTTCCTCTATATACGCGTTCATACAATAATATAATACTCGTTATTACTTAAATTAGCTTAGGATTTTCTTTTTAAATATATATATATATATATATTTTTGTTTGTATATATATATCATGTTTGGAAGACATTTTGTTCGCATTTGTTTTGGAAGACTTGCGTTTCATTTCTTATAGACTAGGTTTCTTGTTATTCGTCATGGACTGCATTTGACAAATTTAGTTTGTTTTTGGAAGACATGCCATGAATGCAGCCCAGACGAATCCAACAAATGTATAACTGTGTATATATAGATATACATACATATATATACTTTGTTATTGGTAGTTTGATTAGAGCTTTCGTTAACTAAACTATAAATTTGTTTTAGATTTCGTTTTCGTTTTGTATCGTAACAATTGTTTTAAAATGGAAGACCAATTTCGAATGCATTGATTAGGGCATTGCCCGAATCATAGATGCCTATAACACCGAAGAGCACGCCCAGCGCAATGATGACATAGTCCTTCGCTATCTCCTTCTGATCCAGCAAATGGCCCTTGATCTTGATGTGGAAGTAACAGGGCCAAATAAAACTCAACATGGTGCCCGTGAAGCTGCCAATGAAGCCCATCAGTATCGAAAAGTGTGGTATAAATATGGCCATAAGTATGGTGGAGACAATGACGCCCACGCGGAAGCCCAGGCCCCACACTTTCAGCTCGCCATCCAGATTCCAGATGGTCGGAAATTTGGTCTTTGGCGGGCCACGGAAGAAGTTGCGCTCAAGCAGCTCGCAGGCAGCATAGTATGGCAATGGATAGCTGAGGATGGCCTTGATGACCAGAAAGAAGTTGACCATGCCCTTGAAGCCCTGCGAGTGCAGATTATTGGTTATCACCTGCTGCGTGTCATTCTGGAAGGTGAGAAAGCAGATGTAACCGAAGCCCGCCTTGAATATCGCAGCGGCTATGTGGGACCAGTCCAGCATCCAGTTGAACTTGGAGCGATCTATCATGTTGCCCTCGAGCGTGGGCAAGAATATCTGCGAGGTGTACGAGAAGACAATGACGCCCAGCGAAATGGGAAAGTTCTCCATGTCAATGCTCCAGCGCACCTTGGACCAGCCCCAATCGCCGATCTGCAGCAGGCAATAGCCCAGAATAACGGCGTTTATCACAATATGTGACATGGTGCACCAGAAGGAGAGCGTCGACACCATTTTGAGGGACTTGAGGAAGCCCATGGGCAGCAGGAAAATGCCCACGAAGAGCATCCAGGAGCGCGAATCGAACGAGCCCTGCGGATATGTGCCAGCCAGCAGATCTCCACAGACGACCACATACAGAATGCAGGTCATCAGCAGCTCGATTAGCTGGGCAATGCTGACGGCTCGTGCGCCCAGCTTGGGACCGAAGCATACCTTGGCTATGGCCACATAGCTATCCCGTACGCGCACCAGCTGACCCGTGCTGGGGTCCGGCTCATAGAGGCACTGCACGAGCACCTTGCCCGTGTAGCAACAGATGTGCGCAATGCCCACCATAGCGATGATGGCCCAGTAGCCGCCGTGGAGCACTGCGAATGGCAGCGATACGATGAACATGCCCTGGATGGCGTTTGTCACATTCCAGGCCGCTTGGAACTCGTCGATCTTGGAGCCGCCGCCACCCTCACCCTCGCACACAAACGAGCTGCCCTCCGAGGCGATGCTGCCCTGCCTGCAAAAGGGATTTGAGCCTGAGGAACTGCATCATTACGACATAAATCTCTGCTACGCACCTGAATCCATCTGTCTGCTGATACCTGCCATCGTAATCGTTGCCCACAAAGGACGTGCTCTGGTATTCGTTTTTGTAGTCCCCTTCGCCATCCTCGTTCGACCAGCCGCCGGCATTGCGAAAGGGATTCGAGCTCATCTCTGTGGGCTGATCGCTGCCATCGCCATTGGCATCACCTGGCGCAAACATGCCGTGACCTTGACCCTGCTGCTGCTGCTGCTGTTGCAGATGTGGATGGCTGCCGCTCGAGCCGGGTGGCTGCTGGTAATCCTTGCGCTCTGGAATTTGCTGTCTGGCCGTTTGGATGGCCACATTGAGTATATTCTTCAGTGGCGGCAATGGAGTCGCCTTCAATTTCGTTATGAATGACATGATTGCGGCCAATAGTACTACTATATCAGGTGGGGTGGCTTATGCGAATGTTGTTGGTGGTGGTGCTGTGGGTGGTGGGTGGTTGGTTAGTTGCCTGCTGGCTGGGTGACGGCGGCCCCCCTGCTGTGGCTATCAAATAGTGCGGATGCTGATGCTGATGCTGAAGCTTATCGATTTTGCTGAATTCTCAAATGTTGTCGAATTGCTGCCGTTGGGCTACTGATTATGCACTTAACTTAAGACACATTTAAACAAATATTTCTATATACATTAATACATATGTGTATGTGTGTGTGTGTAAATAAAAGCGAAGCAGAATTTTCAATTAGCAAATTTTGTTGATGGAATTTTTCTCTTTGACACTAACAATTTTCTTATGTAGCGCTCAAATGGCGCCCTATGCGTATGCTCTTATCTGAGTTTTACACATCTTTGGCTCACTTAGCTTAACTCGAACTCGAACTCGAACTGGTGCAGTGCATCGCCTTGATAGCTCGACCCGAATAATGTAGAATTATGTGAAAAAAACAAATTAGAAACTATTATGGAAATTTTATGTAACGTTAAAACGGCAATCCTTAAGCCCTTCAGCAGCGCACAGCAAGAAAAGAAAAATTCTTTGCCTCTTTGGCCCCCCAGCAAATGCCTCACAGGACGCACTGCGCAGTCGCCAGCCTCACTGGCAGATGCTGTGTATATTGGTGTCACAAGAGTCAGGTGGCTCCCACTCGGTTAACATTCCCTGCGTAGCAAATGAAATGGCAAATGTACCTTTTTTTGTTTGTCGTTTGAATTTAAAAAATATATACTTAACAATATATTAATTATGATTAAATGCTTTTAGCATTATTATTGATCGTTTTATTTTTAAAATAAATTTAATTGGTGATTCAATTGACATTTAATTTATTTATTCGTTAAACTCGCTTTTTATTTACATTCAATGTAAATCATCGTAATTTATCAAAGACACAAACCCTAGCAAGCAAAGAGTGTACCAAATAGTTCATAAGCGAACCAGTACCAACGTAAGTGGAACTTATGTTAAGAGTTTAGATACACATTCGTACCACAATTATTTCGATAGGTTCAAAAGGTACACATTGCTGGTACAAGAGACACACACATACATACAAATACATGTGAATATGAATGTATATATCGGCTTAAGCATTAAAACGTGTTTTGTTTTCATAGCGAATTTGATTTTATTTCAATGCAAACTAACTTAAGTTTAACATATCTCATATGATAGATTAATTATAGAAAAACTCTAAATATAGTACATTTTGTAAAGAAGGAAATGGGGTCGGAGGCTAGGGTGGGGGAAGCAATACTTATGCGTACCGTTAACCAAGCGCTAAACTCTACATTCAAATATAACAAATTTCAGAGCAGGCGAATGCTATGAGCTGCCGCCGTTAATTACTGTAGCAGGTCTTGCGCACACCCGCCAGGATATTGCTAATCTCATCGTCCTTGCGCGGATGCAGCTGTTGCTGCTGTTGTGGATGTTGTTGCTGCTGTTGCTGATGTTGCTGTTGCTGCTGTTGCTGCTGTTGCTGCTGCTGCTGCTGTTGCTGCTGTTGTTGCTGTTGTTGCTGCTGCTGTTGATGCTCAAAGAGCATATCGCCCACCATGCCAGGAGATGAGCTGCCGCCATTGGCCGCAAAGTGATGATGAGGATGATGATGATGAGCATGTGGATGATGGTGATGATGATGCTGCTGCTGCTGCATTGCCGTGTCTGGCGGCGTTACAGCTGGCGCCTGCTGCGGCAGCAGCTGAGCACCCGCTCCATTGGCGGCCTCATAGTAGTTGCCGTAGTGCAGGTAGCTGCTCTGCATCGGCTGTCCGTAGGCAGCTGCGCCGCCAGCGGCCGATGTCTGCTGGAAGGGCACCGCCAGCTGCAGGGGAAAGGCGGTGCAGGCGCCGCTGGCCAGCGAATAGGGCAGCTGTGTGTAGTAGCTGGCGGTGGTGGCTCCACTGTGCGGTGCCCCTGGCGCCGTTAGCAGCATGGCATTGTTATAGGCCTCCGTCTCGTAATCGTCATAGTTGTGATTGGTGTCCGGATACTTGGCGCACTTCTGTGCCCCGTTGTCGGACGTCGTCGGCGTTGTCGCTGCCGTCGTCTCCTTCAGCTGATCGTAGTCCAGCTCGTTGGTCTGGTAGCGCAGAAAGTCCTCGTACTGCATGCCGTACGCATTGGCATTCACACTGGACAGGTAATCATTGGACACGGCGCCCAGATCGTTCATGCTGAGTCGCAGGCTGCCGACGGTGGCGCCGCCACCGCCGCCACTGCTGCAGTTGCTCTCGGCCATGGCCACCGTGTAGCTGTTCAGCTCATTGGCACTGGCGCTGGATATGGTGGTGCACAGGCTGGAGCTGGTGTTGCAGTGCGGCTGGCGCATGGTGGTGATGCTGCTGCCGGCACCGTCGTCAGCGCTCGACACGGGCGGATAAAAGGTGCCCTTCACCGAGTGCCCGTGGTCCAGCAGGCCGCGATTGTTGCACGTCACGTACATGCCACGCGCCGCCACCACGGCCACGGAGCTGCTCAGCGGATAGGAGGCGTACAGGCTGGTCTGCTGCTGCTGCTGTTGCTGCTGCTGCTGCTTGGACTTGTCGTCCAGCTTCGCTTGCTTCTCGCTGCGTTGCTTGGCTGCTCGACTGGACGACGCCGGCGACGGCTTCGTCAGCTTCTTGAGCAGCAGCGAGCTGTCATAGCTGGAGACGTTGGCGACGTTGCCCACTGGGGAGGATTCATTGCAGCTGGCATTCAGAGAGTCGATTTGCTCCGTGCTGTCCGCATTGCTGTAGCAGTCCACGGAGCTGGGCGAGTAGCTCGGCTTCAATGGCTGCTCGTACAGCCCGCCCACATTTTGGGGCGTCGAGTTGCGGCTGTCGTCGGTGGGCGTGTTGTAGCTGCCGCTGGTGGCTGTCGCCAACGGCGGCGATGATAGCTTGGGCGTGCTCTTGGCACCGCCGGCCGCCGTCTGTGCGGCAGTCTCGGCCTGTTGCTCCTTGCCCGGCTGCAGGGTGCGCAGCTTCGATTGCTTGCGTCGCCTGGGCCGATATTTGTAGTTCGGGTGCTCGGTCATGTGAATGACGCGCAAACGCTCCGCCTCCTCCACATACGGTCGACGATCCTGCGGCGTCAGGGAGCGCCACTTTTTGCCTGCCGAAAACCAGATATTAGAGCTGCGAGCTGGAAGCTGTGCGAGCCCACTTACCCAACATCTTGCTGAGATCGGCATTGTGCAGATCGGGATTCTCGTCGGCCAGCTTCTTGCGCTCGATCTTGGCCCAGACCATGAACGCGTTCATTGGCCGGCGAATGCGCGACTCTTTGGCACTTTTTGACTGATTGCCGCCTGGCCTGTACTTCAGATCGCTGGCCAGGGCCTTGTGCCGATCCAGGTAGCCACAATTGGAGGCGCATATGTCGCCCTTGTAGTCGTAGCTCCACATCGACGCCGGCTCCAGTGGCGCTGCGCCGCATTCGTCCATTCCGGCATGCGGATGCGACAAGAACTTGTTCAGCACCGAACCCCCGCCGCCGCCCAGCAGCGGTATATTGCTGTTGATCAACGAGGAAGTGGCTCCGCCGCCACCACCGCCGCCCACACTATACGCACTGGACACCATTGGCGAGTGGCTGTGGCTGTGCACCGAGAGCGCCGCCTCGTTCATCGAGTGCTCGTTGTCGTAGCCGGCGCTCTGTATGGCTGGAGAGTGTAAGCTGGGCGAGGAGTGCTCGCTGCCCTGCCTCACATGGTAGATGCTGTCGCTGGGACTCTCGTGCAGCAGCCGTCCGTCGGACAAGTAGACGCCGTGCTCCGGATAATCGCTGCCCACGGTCGAGTGGCTGTACTCCGGCGTCCGGGACACGTGAGGATATTTTTTAGCACTGCAATTAGCAGAGATGATGAAGAGATTATTATTTATTTATTATTTATTATATTTATTATATTGTTTTATTATTATATGATATGTATTATATATTATATTATATTATTATATGGTATTTATGTAAAAATTAAATATTAGCTAATAAAGATGGAAAATATTATTTGTATTTTATAATTTCTTCAAATTTTATTTATCATATATGTATATATTTATTTTCTTAAAATTAATTTTAAATTAAAGTAAACTTAAATTAAAATTAATTTTAAATTAAAGTAAAGTGCTTATAATTTATATTGTTTTTGATTTTTAGGTTTTCTAATTTAATATTACGCCTGTTGTATATATGTATATGTATATATGTATATATATTAAGTCTGTCTGACTTTACTCATAATATATAGTAAATATAATATATACATCAAATAGAATCCTTCTGTCATTAGGTCGTTTGAGATTTCTGTTTCGGAGTCATACACGAGCGCATTCATTCACTCAGAAGTTCCCCACTCGGTTTTACTCGAATGTCACCCAACACATTTTGAGCATTTCACATTAGAATTGCAGCCATCTAATAAATAAGAGAGTATAAAATCAAGATGGGCATCGACGAAGGCCGTTCGAGTATTCCAAAAGTGGACAGCGGAAAAAGAAATAAGGGAAATTAGCCAAGGATTGGAGGAATAGGTTATCAGCCTATATATACAATGCACTCTCTGCTGATGAAGGATGGAACTGAAGTGAAAGAGGAGTAACAGATATAAATAGGAGAACGTGTTGGAAGCGTTGCGAAAGAGAACAAGGAAATGGAGCAGAGCAGAGTATGAATTAAATCAGTTAACTCGCTCCTACAACAATCTCTGCAGGGCAACTATATGAGTGTAATCTAAGCATATACATATAAGACATAAATCATGCAGCTTATCACTAATTAAATAACAATAATAAGTAATACACTATATTATCATTAAATAAGAGCAAAAGTAACTCCATTTTATATAAGTACACAACTGAAAATGTTCCCAAAAGTAATCAGAGCTGTGCTGCTTAACATGCATACATATATATATATATACCTATATATGTGTATGTACGTACATTCGGCATCTCTTCTGAAAGGTGCTACCTGTACAGGTACAGGTATCAGAGTGCCTAATTAGAGATGGAATCGCTTAAGCATGTTTCTCTTTGTGTTTATGAGCTACTGTTGAAAATTACGTACGACAGTTGCAAAAATGTCGCCAGAGTCCGCCTTATAATGATATTTAAAATCGCTGCTAAATACGTTGACAATTTTCACGGTACTCAAAAGGAAAAAAATAAAAATAAAATAAGAATAAAACGAGACGTAGCAGAGGGAAACAAAGGTATAAAGTTTGCGTTTATATCAGACACCAGCGAGAATCGAAGAATGGCGAATGCAGATTGCGGGAGGGGCTCAAGGGCGGGATGGCGGCAGGGAGGGCAGGCAGGCAGGGCAGGGCTGAAAACTGGACCAGGTTCCCGGCTGGATGGCTGGCCTGCAACGTTTTGCGCTCCTTAATGTCAGTGGACATAAATGTAAATTGGGCGCGTGCAGCTATTGTATTATCAAAGGAGGCCGCACCGCCGAAGCCACCGATCCACCGAGCCACCGAGCCACCGAGCCATCGAGCCACCGTCGCCAGCCAGTGGAGTAAGCAAAGAAGCTGTAGCTGAAGCCGGAGCTGGAGCAGGAGCTGTATGCTACGGCTCGGGGGCCCCAGACCTTTATGCATAACTTTTAAAAGTTGCGACATATCGACACATTTCAAAGTAATTCGGCTTCCAGGAATTCAAGCAGAACCAAAGCAAAAGCAGCAGCAGCAGCCGCAGCAGCAGCAGCCAAACGAGACAAGTTTAAATATTGCCAAAGCTTAGCTCCAGGCTCGCTCCCTAAGGGAGAACCCGACCCGCTCGATCTACGGCCTCTCCACTGCGATTCGGGCTCTGTGTGTGTGTGTGTGCGTGTTGTCTTGGCCCCTCGGCTCGATTTGTTACCGTTTGAATTTATTGCTGCCCACTACACTTTTGGTCTATTGTCTCTCGGTGGCGGTGGCGGTGGCCGTCTGGCTGTCTGCCGTCTGCTCTTTTGCCTACCAACAAGAGCTCGGCCTAATTGTTAGGCTCCATAGGCCAAGCCAGGCCAGGCCCAGGCCAGGAGTCCAGGCTACCTTGGCCCCAACTAGGCGCTCTAGTTTCAGCTCTCTTTCGGCCCAAAAGGCAATGCCGACACAAAACCCCAAGAGCTAAGGCCCCAGCCCAGGCTGAGCCCCTGCTTTAGCTTCAGCTTTAGCTACAGCTTCAGTTGGATAATTTATTGAGGGTTCCTGGTGACATCGTTACGTTTTTGATATTCGGTTGCGGCTGCCGCTGCCGCTGCTAAATACTTTAGCCAGCTACACAAAATTATACCGTCCTGGTCTGTACGCCTGTCCAACTGGTCTTTGGCTTTTGCTTTTGGTCTGCTTTTGGCCTAAGCGCGCGCTCACGATCCACGACGATGCGGCTTTAGCTTTGGCTTTGGCTTTGGCTTTGGCTTTGGCTTAGCCCCTGTGCTCTGTGCTCTGTGCTCAGCCGGGCAGCGTCTTAGCCATGGCCCTGATTTTAAAATAGGACACATACAGTGGCCGGTAAGTTGGCATTTTTATGCGCGCAAAATGTCAACATCTTTGCAAAATGCCACATATTCCACATTGCGGTCCTCTGTCCAACGCTGCTGTCTCCCTCTCTCTCGCTCTCGCTCTCTCTCTCTCTGACCATCGTATGTCGCCCTGTCCACAGTCTCTCTGTCTCTTTGTCTCTCCGTCCACTGTCCACTGTCTGCTGTCTGCTGTCTGTGCTGTCCAAGTACTGAACGTCCGCACTGACTGCGGACCGCGGAGCGTGCAACGTTTTGTTTACGACAACCGCAACGGGGGACTCTGCCGGTGGCTTCAACTGCGCCGGTTGCAGCAGCAGCAGCCACAGCTTGAACAACTCGGACAACTCGGACAACTTGGCAACTTGGCGGCTGCCGCAAAGTAGGCAACTTTGGCTCTGGCCTTAACAAGCCCACAGAAACGAAATAAAGAAGAAACAAAAAACTTCATTCAGAAGCCGCATTGATCGGGAGAGAGTGTCAGCCCTTTAGCATATTGTGATTCATGTGTCGCCGTGTCGCAAAGACAGCCAGCCTCTTAACTTGGCTGCCCCAGCCTCCCCTTGGCGAGGCACGCAGCAGACAATCGAAAAGGCGACGGCGTTTGGCATATGCGACATTTTGGTATACTATGTTAATTATGAGTCGTATAAATCTAGGTGGTATACATATATATAAATATGACATTAACTGAAATGTCTAAACACATATAATATCTATAGTCTATAGTCTACTTATCAGTTTTCCATATATACAGCAACTATATATTATTATTTACAGCCATGGCATAGACCCAGCGAAAGTGAGACCCTCTCTTTAAGCCTAAGGCTCCATACTCAATTTACTCTCTCGCATGTTGATCGTCTATTCTCACGTTCCGAATAGCTACGATGCATTTGCTTTCTAGTCTAATAGAAGGCAGGTGAAAATTCTAAATATTTTTAATGGCATACTCTTCGAATTAAGCATATGTATTTTGCCAGTTATCTGGCGCGTGGGAACTTGTGGGCCTAAGCTCCATAACATATGCTTAAGCATACATATTAGCCTAACAACGACTGCATAGAAAGTATATTTTCCCTTGCATACTATAATACTATAAATCATTATAGTATATGTAAAACATATATAAATATTATTATTTTTAATTATTATACATAAATATATTTTATTTTTTATATATTTTTTTTCTTCACTTTATTAAAATTATTTTGATATGTAGTAAAAAAAAAAATATTTAAATCAGTATGAGGAATTCGTTTTCTAATTTGATTTGGGTAATAATAAACTATAAGCCAAACCTTTAGATATTAATTTAAACATAAAATGAAAATAAAATTTAGGTGTTTTTCTTTTGAAAAAAGACTTATACAAATTTTAATTTCACGCTTTGTTTAATTTAACTTCCTTTAGTTTTAAGACGAATTGCATTGTTAATTTAAATATTAAGCATCCGCCTTGTAGGCTTAGTCATTATTTTCATTATCGAAACAGTTCCAAAATGGGTTTCCCATTAGATAATAATTTAACTACAGCTAAAATATCCGGCTACGAATCTGTGTGTGATATTATTGTTATCGTTTTTGTTATAGTATTTGTTATCGTTGCTGAACGCTACCGTTTAATAATTTCTCTATATAACAAATAAATATGATTTTAATATATTGAATATATGTATTTTATATTTTATTTAAAAAAATCATTAAATATTTTTTATAAAAATTATAAAAATTATAAAAATTATCATAGTAAGTTCTTCTCCAAAACAGCTAATACTTGGGGTCTATTTCATTTTCTATAACTCCTAAGGGCACAAGAAAAACCTCTGTGATTTGAACTGTAGTGCAGTGCAAAAAGAATATATTCATATATAAAATATATTGCTGTCATAGAGTTAACTTATTTTATTTGTCAATTTATGGTAGGAATAATGAAAAAAAATTGTAAGTGATTTGTTGTAAAGACTAATCCGAAAGTCTTAATTATTTGGAAATCATATTTGAGATGCACTAAAATATATAAAATAATGAATATATTCAAAATAAAATGATTATTATGATACTGATTAAAGTAATACTGAGATATCGATAATAATAATGCTGTATGGGTAATCAGGGAGACATTCTGTCTTTCGTGAATTACCAAGGACAAGAACTGCTAGTAGAAATCTCCAAACAGGAAGCTATCCCATCATCATAATAATAATAATAATGATAATGATAATAAAATATCAAAACTCAAAATACATTCAACTATCTATCGAACATCTCTACACATCCCCGCTTCTATTTCCATTAGCATTCCCCGTTGACTGTCTCAACTCTCATCACATTCTCGACTACATTAATTAAGGGCCATTTTATGAATGTTGCCGGCCATATGCGACTGGCGCACGCAGTTTTGTAAAGTTTGTGGTAATAAAAGCCATTTTGGTTTCTCTGCGGGCCACGGACGGTGGGTGTGGCCTGTGGAAGATGCAGCATCTGCTGTGCTCCATTTGCAGTCTATTGGCTGGTGGTGCGAGGCGCCTCAAAAGTCGCATACATTTGTTTTCCAGCTCATTTTGCCTGAGCACAGCAGCAACAGCAAAAAACCAGTCCAGACCGGGCCAAGATGCCAAGGCAGAAGAAGAAGAGGCAAGAGCGAAGAGCTGGCCCTCAGTGGTTGCTGTTGTTGTTGTTGTTGCTGTTGTTGTTGTTGGCTGTGACTGTGGTGGTGCCAAGGCGACTGCGGCCCAGGTGTGATGTACTGGAATAACTTAACGACGCAGTCGCTACGCATACATATGCATGAGCATGCGCGTGTGTGTGTGTGTGCGTGTGTGTGTGTGTGCGTGTGCGTGTGCGCGCGTGTGTATGTAGATGCTTGTTGTTGACCAATAAGCATAAACAGTCACAGCATCCGGCTTGGGCAACCGCCATCTTAGCGCGTTTAGCCCGCTGCTTTAATGAACCAGCAACAACAACAGCAACAACAGCAACTGGTAAAGGTAAACGCAGCTACCTGTGGCAACCGCTCGACTCGACTTGTCTCATTGCGAACGAATGAGAGGCCACCAGAGAGATGCGAGCACTTCGTTCAGTGCCAGATCCGGCCGGAGCCCTAAGACTTGCTGCGCAGCTCAGACTCATATACTAAGACTCCACATATGAGAGTGTTTGTGGTATGCATATAAAGATTCCTGCTCTCGTACATAATTAAACTAATGAAGCAAGGCGTCATTGGTGGTGTGCGGTGTGGCTGCTGTTGGTGGTGTTGGTGCTGTGGCTGCTCTCTGCTGGGCCCGAGAGCATCCAAGCCGAAGCCGAAATGCGCCTGCGAATGAGTTCGGCTAATGAGGTTTACAGCCGTCGCCAAAGAAACAACGCGAGACCCAGTTCTCACACACAAAAGCCATTTAAAGAGAATGAAAAAAAAGACTATATACATATATATGTATATATAAAGTGAGACCCATGAAAAATGTACTGAAATGTAATGGATTTTATCACGCACATAACAAACTCCCTCGCAGCGCTTGGCTGGTTGAGAATTAGCTACATGAATAGGTATATGTATAGGTAGGTATTTATGCATATAAATGCCGATATGTAGAGCAGTTTTAAATATGCTACTTGAGATCATTTGAGCTTCAAATATATTATTTCAAATAAATAATAATAGTAAAAGGTAAAATAATAAATAAATAAATATTTAAAAATATTTATATTAAAATATTTAAAATAAATATAATAGAAACTATATTTATAGAAACTAATAGTATGTAGTAACAAAAAATAAAAATAAAATTAATAATTAATTAAATAAAATTAAATATTAATGCTTCATTTATTGGGTGTTTCCTGTGTTTTATTTAAGAAGATTAATAAAATACTTAATACTTAGGACTATTTTCATTTTTATACGCTTTACTTGTAAACATATAAATTTAATTTTACACTCTCAAAATAACAAGGAAGTATATCATATAAGTCTATCATTGTCTAAAGGCCATAAAAATATCAATCAATGATTTTTTGTAATCCCCTTATTAATAAAATGTTAAGAATATTTGTTACATTTTGTAACTCTTTTTCCTAAGACCGAGTAAATTTGTTTAAAACATTTTTTATAAATCAAGCATTGAACAAGTAGTTATATTCCTTAAAAAAAATAACTAACTAATAATCATGTTTTATGGTTTATATGTATATAGATATGTATTTATTTATACTTATCTATTTTTTTTATAATTTTATTTATTTATTTCCATTTTTTTTATTACTTAATTTAATTTTATTTATTTATTTATAATCCATTCTCGGTAATTTCTTAATATTTTATGTATAATATTAAATATTTTATATATATTTTATTTATATTTTATACATATTTTCTTCATAAATAAATTGTTAATCGATTTAAATTTATTGTATCTATATATCTTATATATTCACATTTTCCTTTCAATCTTTAAATTGATTCCATTATAATTTATTATTCATTTGTGAAAGTGAAAAATATAAAATAAATGCTGTTAACACAGAATTTATTATATGTAGTTGAGCCACAATTGATACAGAAATAATTATATGGGGGAAGTGTGCATAGGCTAATTAATTAACTAGTTGGCTAGTTGGTTAGCTGAAACAATTAACTTGTCGACGCTTGATTTACATGCCTATTAACGGAGAATTATTATTATGATTTTTTCTCCTATTCTGGGTAGTCGAGTTTTAAAGGAAAAATAAATCTTTTAGAACCCAATTTGATGAACAACTAATCTTGGACAGGGATAATAAAATTATTTATCCGAAACGAAACGAACGGAACTGCTTTATAGATAGTTAAAATTAGTTAGAGGTAATAAAATGGAATTAAATAGTTTTTTAATTTCTTTTTCTTTCAGAAAATGCAAATCAATTGAATTAAAAAAGTTGATGAAATTGATGTGTCTACCCAAAAGGCAGATTGATTTATAGAGCACAGATCAAAGGCGAACGAAAACCCATCAAAAGGCTCACAAGAAAAAAGCAACAACAAAATGTGACAAAATATGTGACAGAGCTGCGCAAAATATTTTGCGATTTCCAAAGAAGAGGGTTATTTTATTTTTTTTTTTTAAATCTATAAAGCATAATATATATATAACGAAATCTGAACCGGATGCTTGGTAAGGTTAGTTAAATGCTTGAAGCCTAATGCTATGTTAATATCATGCATAGCTATCAGAGAGCTTAGATCAAAACTAAATCATTTTAATGAGCGAAACGGCATGTTGACCTCTCCACGAGACTTTAAAACTACAAAAAAATAATTTTTTTTTTCTCATTTTTATATTTCCATCATATATATATTTGTGTGTGTTTTCTTTAAGGTTTTTTCTCATACTTTCTTGCTGACCAGCTAGCTGTGAGGCGCTGCTGTTGCTCTCTTGGTTTACTTTCCACTTGACCAACTCCGAGGCGGCGGGGTTCTATTCTAACTAACTAACTAACTAACTATTTACATATTCACACAGAACGCACACAGTGAAACGGAGCAGCGGACATACGCATACAAGTGCAAGTGACTGTCTCGGGGGCTGTCTTTAAGCTCTTAAAAAACTAAACTAAAAAAAAAATAGGTAAGAAAAAAACAAACTTAAATCAAATCTAAGCACAACTATATAAGGTATATATGTATGTATAGCTCCTATATATATCCCCTCTCTCTCTCTCTCTCTCTCTCGTTGTCTTGGGCCAGCTGTCGTGTTTGTGACTAAGATTTGAACTCCCCCTCTCTCTATGTATAGTATATATATTTGGGAGAGCCACAACAGACTTAGCGTAGACATATCTAGAGAATTTCTTCACAACTACCAGCGCAGTTTTTCCATTTTTCATTATGGTTATTATCTTGAAAGATATGTATCTTCGCTACGGTTGGATATAATTAAACAGCGAGAAAAAAAATGTATGTATATGTATGTGTGTGTGTAGTTGTAGCTGCTGTAGTGGTTGTTGTTTTTATAGCATGGGAAAAATGTAAATATTACTTGTAATTTGTTAGCAGATGATGTGGATGTTCGTGATCATATGAGGGTTCCATTTTAGACGGCAACAGCAACGGCTACGTTTCGTGGTAACGGTGACTGCGATGACGACGACGACGACGACGACGACGATGGTTGCAGGTTGTTGTTGTTGTTGTTGTTGTAGTTGTAGTTGTTGGCGGTTTGGGCTTTGCTTTAGCTTTAGCAGGGCCAGCAGCATTTTGCTTAATGTTGCATTATTCCGTTAGTTTTTTTCTTTCCCTAAGCGACTGCTGGCCGTGGTAACCCAACAACCAACCATAAATTTGCGCATTCGTTGTTGTTGTTGTTGTTGTTGTTGTTGGCATGTGTGAATTTGTGTCTATTTGTTGTGCGGGTGTATGTGTACGTGTGTGTGTGTGTGTGTATGTGTTATGTGTATTGCTTTAATTTGTGCTAGTTTAGGCCCTAACCCACATTAAGCACTCCACACACTTGAGAATTTTGCAATCAGATTTTACTTTTGTTGCTTCTTGGCTTTTAATCTAGCACTTTTATAGCCAGATTGTACACTTTTTTTTTTTGGCCACTTTTTAGCACTTTGCATATATTTTGCTTAGAGATTACACTGGAATTCTATTTGAATTTCTTATAGGTATTCTTGTGTATTTTGCGAACTGTTTTTACCGCTGGCTTGTATTGGCCGCTTTAGCCAAGATCAAGAGGTTGGCTTATAAACGCGTTTACGATCACGAAATGTCTTGCGACGACTAATGAACGTATCTGGTGCTTAAAATCAAGGGCTTCAACATTTCACAAAAAAACAAATACGAAACTGAGAGCAAGTTGTTGCTGTTGTTGTTGTTGTTGTTGTTGTTGTTGGTGCACAAGTTTACAATACACTTGGGAAAAATGCACAGCACAAACGCATTTGCCATATAACCGGGCCTATATATACTATTATAGCTGATATATACAGATACAGATGCACGCCGCTCTATGTAGGCATACATACATATATATGCATGTATATTTATGATTATAAGCGCAACGCAGCTGCTGCCGGAGCCTACGTAGCGAGCCCAAAAGTTAGAGTCAGAGATACATGAACCACGCCGATGACGAACCGCTAGCCAACTGCCAACTGCCAAGTTCCAACTGGCAAGCAGGCAACAAGCTGGCGAAACTTTGGCTTGAACCCCGCTTACTCACTCTCTCTCTCACACACACGCATACACACACACTCACACACTGAGAGACTCTCTGTGAACGGAACTGAGATCTCGAGCCGAGTCGCAGTCGAATGCATAAGGCCAAAAAGCGCACGAGCAAAACCTTTTGCGCAGTCTTGGCCCAGCTTGAAGCTGAGCAGCTTCGACCCCAGAGAGCAACAGCAGCGGCAGCGTCAGCAGGCAGCGGCAGCGGCACTGGCAGTGGCACTGTCAGCTGCCCAGCTAAGCGGAACGAACGCGAACGACGCAGTCTCATTCTGGGGCAAGTGTGCCTCAGCTTCAGACTCAGCCGCAGTCACAGACGCAGCCGCAGCCGCAGCCCGAGCTCGAGCTCAGGCCGAGCAAACGGCGTGCGGCAAGTTCTTTTGAATCAAATGAAACAGACTTACTTAATATTCCTGCTCGTCGCTTTGCGAGTATATTTAAAACGTCTCCGAGCGGAGAGCTTCCTCAGCCCGCTCAGCCTCGCCCCCTCTCTCTCTCTCTCTGTCGCTCTCTCTACCTCGCCCTCTCCCTTTTCAGCTACGATCGTTTGTCAGAGCTCTGGGCAGTTTGTCGCATACAACGAAAGCACGAAAACCTGTTCTCGGCACTTAATGTGTTGTGGGAGAGACGACTTTGCATTTGGTTTGTTTCAATTGGTGGAGGCCCCCAAACGTGTGCATGTGTGTGTGCATTGGTGTGTATACCAGCCCCATACTTACACATGCTCGTCAAAGCACACACACAGACACACTCATAGAGCAGCGTATGCAAATATTGCAAACTGCGGCTGCTTTGGTGCCAAGCGAAATTTATATGAAGTTATCAGCGAATCTAAGAATTTTAAAACATTTGATAAAAGCGTTGAGAGTTTTGTTTTATTATATAAATAACAGGAAATTTAATATTACAAATTTTAGTATATATTATAATATTTTTAAAATAATATTTATATATTATATTATGTAAATTAATTTAATATAATTTATCTATTATTGTTTAATTTTGAAAATATTTTTCTTTTAATGTATATATTATTTTTTAGATTGATTTATTATTATATAAATTAAAAATATGTTACTTATTGAATTTACTTTTTAATATATACAAATCTATTGTTTTAAATATCATTAAAAATATAATAAAATATATACCCATTTTTTAATTTATTTTTTCTTTGTATTTATATTGCAGTAATTATAGAATACTTACTTGAATTGAAAATATTATAAACATATTTATATATATATTAAACTTTTGTATTTTGACCAAAGTTACATACAATATCAATTTAATATGATAAATAAAATAGTTTTGAATAATATAAATTAAATTAAATTCAATTCAATTCAAAACCTAATTTAATCTTTATATTACAATCATATCTTTCTTTGCATCTATGTATGCATATACATCAACGTCTCGTGAAAAATAAGTGCATTTCAGGTATAATATCATTCAATCATATTTCATAACGACAGAAAAATCAGTAAATGTACTTTTGCTGGATATGAAACACTCTTTCAGTATAAATACATTAAATATATATTCTATTATTAATCAATTCTATAGAGATCAATTAATCAATTCTATAGAGATCTATCTATTATATTATATATTTTTGCATATATTAAAAAATTTAACATCTCACATGTTTAATTTGAAATTTATAATACAGAAAAATCTTTTTATTTAGACTTTAGACTTTAAAATTTCTTGTTCTTACGCATTCTATATATCTTATATTTTAAAAGATATATATAATACTATAGTGTTATTGATATTACTCCGACTTTTTCAACGGACATTAAGTGTCACATAATTTATAACAAATTCAAAATACCTTCATTTAATGCACATACAAATTATTAATATTTAAATAGAGCCATATTTAATTTTTATTTCATTTCTCCACCCACTTTGCATGCAGTCAAAATGCCGACTGATTGGTATCCAAAGTGCGATAAGCTTCTAAATTGCATATTGCAACAACTTGGGCCAAGCCCTGGCCAAACGGCAACAGCAACAACAACCCCAGCCAGTTGCTTACCAACCTGGTAAAAGTGCATTCACGCATTAACATTTAAGCACACACATTCAGGAAAACAAAAATAAAATAAAAGAGAAGAAAAAAAACTCAGCACAGAGTTCATAATTAAGCGCCAGAATGCCAGAAATTGTGCTGCCTCAGTCGGCGACGTGGGTTAGATGCAAAAATATTTGTTTATCATATCGCGATAATTGCCGCCGGCGCTCGCTGGCCCAAGCTCGAGCCTGAGCCCGAGCCCAAGCCAGAGCCAGAGCCAAAGCCCAGGCCGAGACAGTCCAGGAAGAGGACAGACTGGGCAGAGCAAAGAGGAGAAAGAAAGAAAAAAATATAAACAACAGAGCTAACGTGTGCCGATCGCCTTTGAGTTGGAAGTTCAAGTCGGCAACGGAGACGACTGTGGATGAGGATCAAAGCGTGCCTCGGTGGTGGGTACAAGTTTATTGGCGTGGCGCATGTGCAAATGGCTGCATGGGCAGGCCACAGCAGTCGGGTCCAGGCAACGGCAACGGCAACCTCTGGCCCGCTGCTCCAAAAATGTGGGCGTGTGACACTTGAGCTGCTATCGCTAGCGAATCTCTGCCTAAATGCTGCAGCAAAAAAAGAAGGAAAACAAATTATTGATAAGCAGATCGCCCGTTCGTTGCACTGCAAGAAATTGTGATGGCCACACAGTCAGAGAGTTGATTACAGGCCATACGATTTCGCTCAGTGTACGCTGATCGCAAAGAAGTATCGCTGTAGGTGCAGTTGCCCCTTATCAGAGATGAAGCGCGGCACACGTTGGTCCAGACGCTGCCGCTGCCTGTGCCTCTGGTCCTGTCTCTGTTGAATGAAGAGCTGAAGCACACACATTGATGCTGATTGCTGTCTGTTAGCTTTGGCTCAACGTTTCGGGTTATGTAAGCCAATATGATGAGGTCGTTGTGTGCAATATCTGCCTTGGCAAAACAGCCGCTGCGGTAGGTATGAGACAGGTATACAGAGTCTTGAATAAAGTAAAATTAGTTGCCAAACAACAATAAAAAAGAAAATGTAAATTAAAAAATACACTTTTTGAATTAAAATCTATTAAATATGAAACCGCTCATCATTATCATATTTGAAATTATATTTTACATTAATTAAATTACGCGCGTAATAGTGCTGCAAACTGTACGCTGCTCACTTACCAGCACTAAAATATCGATACATCGATTATTTGTATTGCCTATTCTATTCAGCTATCGATACTTCCATGCATCATTATTTGCGTTTAGTACGTCGTTAAGTCAGTATGGTGAAGAACGTAAAGACGCGCGCTGAATTTTCTCCGACAAATTATTAAAGTTTAACCTGAGCAAAATATTAATTAAACAGTTCTGCAGATTTGCATTACAAACAAAACAATATGGACTTCGATGGCACACAGTCGTTGAGCAGTATTTTACAGCCGGAGGAGTTGCAACTAGTGCCAGACAATATTCAAGTAAAACTGACGGCATTTATTGAAAAATTTTCTGATGAATATTGTAAGGAGCGAGCTGCTGCAAATCGCCTAGGTAAGTACCATAGAAGCATTTTTATAAGTTTAACAATTGCTCTTTTATTTACGCCAAGAAAAGCCGGCACATATAAAAGTCGGAAAAGCGCAAAACTGAAAAATATAAATAGGGACACACTGACATTAGAGGAGAGAACTATGGTTCATATTAATTTTCTGTTAAAATGTTTAAATTGTTGACTGTTTTCTGTTAAAAGTTTGTATTATTATTTTTTATTAGAAACAACGAAATTTTATCATTTTCTAGCCGTGCTGAACTTTATTTAAAAGAAAAAGTACTAATATATCGTTAGATTATTGAATTCGGAACTAGTCCGTTTGTTTATTTAATGGCAGGTTCTTTTAAATGTCGGAACTATAATTAATATGTACACACTTGCCAGATATATTGCAATTTTCGCTTGTACATCGCGTCAAAAATTGTGCAAAATTGTTTTTTTGTACATAAAATTGAGAAATTAAAAAAATTGAATATTGCGTAGATAAAATAAGAGCATTTCAATTATGGATCTCAGTGGTCCGCAATCGCTGGAACAGATTCTTGCGCCGGATGAGCTGGAGCAGCTGTCAACCGGCGTGCAGCAAAAACTTAAATCGTATATAGACGGATTTTTTGATGAATATTGTAAAGAGCGAGCCGCTGCGCATCGTCTCAGTGAGTAAAGTGGCCTTAACAAGAAATAAAAACGAAAATATATTTGCATATATGTATTTAATGTTACTTTTTTACTATCACACAAATCTGTAAAATGTGCCCTACATTTCTTCTTCCTCTTTCTGTCCACAGCTGAAACAGAACAAAAGAATGAGGAGCTGCAAAGCCAACTACTCGATAACCAGGTGAAGTTTACTAACTTTGAGCAAAATGTAGCCGAGTTGCGCAACCAGCTGGATCAAGTGTCTGCCGAGCGTGATCAGCTGCTGGAATCTGTTAAGAATTACGATCAAAATTTGACCACATTGCGCAAGGAGAAAGTTTCCTTTGTCGATGAGCGTGACTCACTGCTGAAGGTGATTGAGCGGCAGAATGGCGAGTTGGAACGCTTGAAGCAGGATCTGCAGACTTATCAGCAGCAGCTAAGGGCTGCCATCACAGCTAAGTGTGAGGCTATCGCCCGTTTGGATGAGGTGCAGAGCAAAGAGGTATCGCTGGATATCAAAGAGCGGCGCTTGGAGAGCGAGCGTGCCATGTTGCAGAATGAGATTCAAGTGCTCAGCAGCGATCTAAATCGTAACAACGCCGAGTTACAGAATCTGCGACGTGACCATGCTATGAACACCATGCACTTGGAGGTGCGCCTCAAGGAGAAGTGCGACGAGCTGCAAATAGTCCAGAACCAGAATGCACAGTACTCGAAGACCATTGAGGAATTGAATAAGAAAATTGAGGATCTCAATGAGAGCATGTTCCAGCACAATATGGCAACCGAAAAGTTTGTGGACAAGCTGAAGAAGGAACTGGACTCGAAAGAGAAGCTGGTTGAGATCTATAAGAGTACAGAAAGTGAGAATGTCGCTGAGCGCAACGAACTGCTCAAGGGCATCTCGGATTTGAAGCGCATGTTGAGCGATACCACGGATCAGTATGGTGAGCTAGAGGCAGAGTTCCAACTCGCGAAGCAGACTCATGCCGAAGAGCTGAATGAAAAGAATGCAACTATTGAGTCTCTGAGGACGGAGATAGCACATGCGAATGATTTGCTGAAAGAGGCACAAGAGCAGAGCTTGGAGAGCGCCATTTGCAAATTGGCGCCAACGGCTGCCGTTGCCAGTCGTCTGATGCGGTCTGACATGTCGCTCACCGAGCTCTACTCGCTGTACGCCAAGAATTCCGAAGAGCTGGAAGCTAAGAACCGCGAGAATGCTCAGCTTAAGCTGCAGATCAAATCGATTGTGGATGAAATCAATGAGCGTGCGCCTGTCTTCAAGAAGCAGGACGAAGAGTTCAGCAAACTGACCGAGGAGCATCAGCTGCTGTTACAACAACGGGATGAGCTGGTGGACAAGAAGCTGGCACTCGAACAGGAGCTGGAGCAGGCCAATTTCGATGTCACACGCCACGTCAAGGAGAACAAAAAGCTGAAGCAATCGCAAGTCGATTTGAGCCGCCAAGTGTGCCTGCTGCTGGATGAGCTCAATTGTCTACGTGCTGGCGTGAGTCGATCCCGTAGCCAGACACCACACGGCGTCGTACACAACTCCAGTGATGCTATCAGTCGAGATCTGGTCACATTCGAGTCCATTGTCGAGCTGCAGGAGCAAAATGTGAAGTTGCTGGCGCTAATCCGTGAATTGACAACCGAACTGGAGGCCAACGAGCAAAAGAATGATGAACTGCAGCTAAAGGCATTCGAGGAGAAATTCGAGAAGGCCACCAAGCGTCTGGTCGAAATGGAGGAGTCTCTTAATCAGAAGAACAACACCATTTCTACCTTGATTGCCAAGTGTGAGCGCTACAAGAAGTTCTATTTCGATGCCCAGAAGAAGTTGGGCAGCCAGATCATCGATTTGGACGACTCCACCGTGCTCATCGACGAGTCCCAATCGGAACAAGCAAAGACAGTGGAGAAGACGCAACAGCTGGAGGCAGAAGCCAAATTGGAGCGACGTATACGCAGCTTGGAGCAGCAACTGGACGATGAGGCGAAGAAGTATGCAGCTCTTAAGGAGAACTACGACTACTATACCAGTGAGAAGCGCAAGAATGATGCACTTGTTCAGGATCAATTTGATTCGATGCGCAAGGAGGTCCGAGAGCTCACCTCCATCAACTGCAAACTGATGAACGCCTCCGAGTTCCAAAAGGAACAAATGGAACTGCTGCACAAGGGTATAGCCACATACAAACAACAAATAGCAGCTCTGGAGGATCGCACCAAGAACTACGAGAAGACGATCATAAAGCATGAGCAGACCGTGCACATGCTCAAGGACGAGGTGATGTCCGCCCACCGCAAACAGGTCGCATCCGAGACGGAGGCACACAGCTTGCGTCACGAGAATCGTGTACTTAAAGAGACAACTGCTCGTCTGCAGGCCGAGAAGGAGGGCTTCAATCGTGAGCACCAGAGCCAAGCGCTGCTACTTAACAACTTGGAATTCATCAAAGCAAATCTGGAGCGCTCTGAGACCGAGGGACGCTTGCGTCTCGAGCAGCGTCTCGATGATACAGTGCGTGAGCTGTCCGCTCAGCGTCGTCACTTCCAAGAGGAGGAGGAGAAGTTCCGCGAAACGGTGAACGAATTCAAGCGGCAAGCGGAAACGGCCAACAAGCTGAAGGAGGAAGAGCGTCTGCAGGCCGAGAAGTGGCATCAAGAGCTCTTAGGAGTTCGCGAGGAGCTCGCTGCAAAGGTCAACCAGGTGAATGAGCTGAGCAAGAAGTTGCAGGAGAGCCTCACCCCATCCAAGGACGAGAATCCCATCACAGCGGCCAACAAAAAGGCACGTGAATTCGAGCTGCGCTACGAACAGGCCAGAATCGAGATTGAATCGCTCTCCAAGGAGTTAGCCAAGGCTCGCGAGCATGGCGACCAGTTCTACAAGATGTCCCAGTCCGCAGAGAGCGAAATCAAACGATTGCATGAAATGCACGCCGAGACCATGGCCAAGTCCGATGCGGAAATCAAGAAATTGAAGAACTCTGAGGCTGAGCTGCAGACGCGCGTCACTGATCTGGAGGCTGAGCTACTGCTCGCCAATGTGACTGAACAGAGCAAGACCACCAATCAGTCGGATCAGCTGAAAACCACCCAGGAGGAGCTCAAGAATGTGCTGGAGAAGTTGACCGAATCGGGTCGCACTATTCGCAACCTGCGCAGTGAGAACTCAACGCTGGCCGAATCCCTCAACTCCGTCGAGGTCAAGTATGCCAATGAGATGATGCTACATTCCGCTGATATTCAGGAGCTGACCAAATTCAAGGCGGACTTCTTGAAGGTATGTTAAAGATCGAGGATCAGATATTAGCTCTACTGAATAATAATTAATATTTGCTTTCAGATGCAAGACGAACTCAATCAACTGAAGTGCGGACGTGAAGCCTTGCAAGCGGCCCATGATGAGCTAAAAAAAGCAAACTCCGAGGCTCAGGGTCTGCTGCAGAAAGAGAAAGAAGAATCAGAGAAACGTGTCGCTGACTTGAACGCACTCAATTCCAGTCTGCACGATCAGATTGAGGCACTAACCACGAAGCTAGCCGCGCTCGCCAAGTCGGCGTCCAATCAAAATGCTCTCAACGATTCGTTGCTGGATAGCTCTTCGACCTTGGATCTCAATAGCTCCTCGGCTCTGGATGATGTGAAGAACAGCGAGCAGCTCCTGAAGATTATCAAATTCCTACGCAAGGAGAAGGATCTGTATGCGGCCAAACTTGATATTCTAAAAGCAGAGAATGCACGGCTCGTCTCGGAGCACACGATTCTGCAGAAGAAGGTGGACGAGCTGAATGGTTATCTCAAGCAGGAGCGCTCCAAGAGCGAAACCGATGTTGTCTCAGCTGCCAAGCATGAGGCAGTGCTACGCAAGATAGAAACCCTCAATGCCATCACCGATAGCAATCGCATTCTGCGCGAGGAGCGCAATACGCTGACCAAGCGGGTGAGCGAGCTGACGGAGCGCATTAGCAGCTTGGAGAAAGAGCTGTTCCCGCTGCAGAGCAGTAACAAGGAGCTAACGTCCAAGATTGAGGAGCTGAACGTGGAGAACAACTCGCTGCGCACCGAGGCCATCAAGTGGCGTCAACGTGCCAATGCTCTGGTCGAGAAGAGCAATAGGAACCCGGAGGAATTCAAGCGCTTGCAAGGAGAACGCGAGCATCTGGCCAAGCTTCTGACAGCCGAAAAGGAAGCGAGCAAGAAACAGTCGGATGAGCTGGCTGCCCTTAAGGCACGCTTGGACAACGAGCTGCCAGCGCTGAACAAGCTTTTGCAGCTGCAGGATGAGTCGCGTAAGAAGCAGTTGGAGGAGGCCAATGCGCTTAAGCAGGCGAACACGCGACACGCTCAGGACATCATGGAGCTGAAGAATCGCCTGCTCCAGAAGGAGGAGGAGCTGTTAAAGGCTCAAGAAGACCTCGAGTCCAAGGATAAGATAATACAGGACAAGGAGAGCAAAGAGCTAATGCTGCGCAAGCTGGCAAAGCGCTACAAGGACTACTATACGGGCCTGCAGGCACAGACTGGGGGCACCGATACCGTTGCCGAGCTGGAGAAGGTGCGTTCCGAGCTGGACGAACTGAACAATACCATGCGTAGCACCAAGGAGCAGCACGAACAGCTGCAAAAGGAGTACGATGATCTCAAGTCGCGCTCCAACTTGGATCAGGACGGCGGCGAGGCCAAGCAGAAGATCGAGCACCTGCTGCAGGAGCTGACCGTAACCAAGACCGAGCTGGCTAACCAGGAGTCAACGTTCGCCGGCACCAAGACCAGCTATGACGAGACTGTGCAACGTCTGGAGAAGGAGCTGCAGGAGCACATTGCCAGCAATAAGGACATCAATGCGCGTCTCACGCGTGAAAATGAATCCCTTCACATGAGAATCAATCAGCTGCAGCGCCAGCTGGGTTCGCAACAGTCCACTAAGCCATCCACCAGTTCTGTGGGCATGGTCGAGAAGGGCAACATCTCCGAATCCTCGCCACGCACGGCCAATGTGAAGCCCATGTCCGGCTCGGCCACCGTTCAGCAATCGGCCACGGTCACTCCATGGCGTGGCGGTGAGACGCCCCTGGCTAGCATTCGTCCAATTTCAGTGCAGAACAGTCGCACGGCTGCCATACTGCCCACAAGCCAGCAGCCAGGCGCCTCTACCTCAACTTCGACATCGACGTCCACTTCATCGGGTGCCGCTGCTTCGGGTAGCAGCAGCAGCAGTAGCAGCTCCTCATCCGCTGTGGGCAACACGGCTTTAGTGCCGCCACAGCAACAGGTGCATACCACAGGCAGCGCCACCTTGGAATCGATGGCCTCTTCGTCGCCCACATCATCGCACACAGATTACATGCCTTCGACCAGCTCGGCGGCTGTGGCCGTGGCGGCCATTCCGCCCATGGGCGCGACAGCTGCGGCTGAGAGCTCCCAAGAGGCGGAAAGCGTGCAGCATCCGCAACAGAATGATGGACAGCTCTTTGCGGGTGGCACACAGCAGCAGGTGGTGGCACTCGTCTCACCGCGTGTGGAGGGCTCCTCGTCGTCATCTTCTAGCAGCACTACCACATCGACTTCCACACAGAATCCAACTGTTCCTAGCGTCCAGGAGGCGAACATTCAACAACAGCCCAGTACCTCGGGCAGCAGCAGCAGCTCTTCCACGGTGGTGAGCAGCCACAGTCGCCACACTCCCTCCAGCAGCAATGTAACCACCACACAGGCAGGATGCTCCAAGCGACCCCGTGATGTGGAGGGTGACTCCTCCACCAATGCTGAAGAGGGTGTACCCGAAAAGATCGTAAAGCTAGCAAAGCGTCTGCGGGCTCCCATGCACGGCGGCGAGCTATCTGCCGGGCATATTGGCGATTCTGGCATGGATGTGGACCAGATGCCTACATCGTCGCAGCGTGACCAGGAGGATGATATTCAGGTCGAAGACTCTGATGATGAGGAGGAAGATGTACTGGGGCCCATCGATGGCGGGGATGCTGAGCAGGAAGAGGGCTACGAGGACTCCTACGAGCAGGACAACGAAATGGAAGACAATGCCGATGCACCAGATCAGCACAACGAAGTCGACATTGAACAGGTGCAGATGCAGGCTCAGGCCGAGGGACAGTTGCTGGAGGATTCGCCTGCCACCGTCTCCACACAAGAGAATAATCAAAGCCAGGCCATAACAAGCGGCAGTGGCGAATCAAATGCCCTTCAATTGCCTCAGGCGGAGGCTAACTGGAAACAGCAGGCACCTTCCACATCTTCAGCAGCAGCACGTCGCACTGAGAGGTTAGTATCTCAATAGAATCCTAGAGAAGAGTGTGCTATAATTTTCCTCTTTCCCGACTTTAGCTCTGTTGAAATCGTCAGCTCCCCACAAGTATCCAACTTTAGCGAACAGCCCACATGCGTAGAGGCGGAAGTCGATGGCACAGCAGTGGCAGAAGCCGCAGCAGCAGCAGATGAAAGCGCCGGCACGAGCGTTGATTGCACCGCCGCCCTCGCCAGTTCGCCACAGAAGCCAAACGAGGCCGCCGAACAGAGCACTAGCAGTCAGGCAGCCGAGGCCAAAGACAAGTCAGATGAAAGTGAGACAGCAGGTGCGGAGAACGTAAGCGAAGCAGACGAAGCCTTTGCCGAAGAGACAGCTCCAGGTCAGGCAGAGGACTCCCAGCAACAAAGCAATGAGAGTAAGTAGAGATGGAATTGTTGAGCAAAGAACGATATCTAACTGAGCCATAAATCACACACAGATCCAAATGTGGGAACCAGTCAGTCGGTAGAGACGGATAACCCGGATAACCAGGCCGAAGGACCCTCAGAGGAAAACGAGGGCGCTGATGGCGTCTCATCAGAGGGTGAAAAACAGGCTGTTGAAGTTGAGGTAATCATCTAAATTGCTTACTGTACCCGAAGAGTAGTATCATTTCAATAAATGTATTTCTTATTTTACCAGGAGGAAGGTCGCGAAGCTGAGGCCACATCTCCGTCGGAGAACACACGCTTTCGGACGCTGCGCAGCACAGTGCCGACGCGACGCGGCGGTCGCACTTTGATGCGTGGCGGAAATTCAAATAATAACAACAACAACAACAATGCCAACAGGCCGGCGCGCATTGTGTGGCAGCGTGATTCACAACCTGGCAACATGCGCGGAGGTCATCCAGGTAACCAAGACCCCAACATGCCCAGCGGATCACCCAACACAAATCGTATGTTCGCCAATCGTTCACGTGGCCGTCGGCCCATGCGTCGTCCCGGACCAAACAACTTCAATGCCGGCGGCGGCCCCGGTGGATACCCTTGAGAAGAGAGGGGAGAGTCTGGCACAGGCTGACTTTAATCCATACTGCTAGTTCATAAGGCTCTAGGCATTTAAATACACATACATATACATACATATATAAGACCAACTGAAAATACAAAATACAAATATTAAATGCTCAACATTATAACAAAAAAACTATGAATTATGTCCCAAAATTAAAAGGGGAAATTGTAGCGCCGTCAAAGCCTGACTTCTGTTCAAGCTATTCTTTGCTTTATGCAGCAACATATCCAGGTCGATTCCATGTATCCCCGAAGTTAATTTTCATTTCCATCCACTTATTTCATTAACCAATCTGCACAGGAGTCGAACACAAAGATTTCAGTTTTGTTGTTTTTTTGTTTATTTAGATTTGTTAAACTCTAACTCTGGAAACTGATAGATGTATCATCATCTAAGATCTTGGGCGCTCCTTCTTTTCCTTGTAAAGTGCCAACAGGGAAACGTTGGCGACTTTGACGACCTTGAAACGGACACCGGGAATATCACCGACAGCGTGGCCCTTACGACCGAAACCGGCAACCAAAACCTCGTCGTTCTCCTCAATGTAGTTCAAGCTACCGTCACGGGGCACGAATGCGGTAATCTTCTTGCCGTTCTTGATCAGTTGAACCCTCACGCACTTGCGGATGGCAGAGTTGGGCTGTTTGGCTTCAACACCACTGCAAGCAAAGAGAATAAAAATTGGTTTTAATTTGTCACTAAAATAATAAATGATAGTTAAAGCAGAATTTTTTATTAAATTTGTTGTTGTTTCAGCCGATAACTCACAGTATAATCCTGTGATTTGATTTTAATAATAAACAAAACACAAAAATATACTGCGAGACATCGAATGCGTTCAAATAATTCAACTTAAAATCCTAACCAATTTAGTATAAATGTGTTACTTACACCTTCTCAAGGACAATGCCCTTGGCGTGAGATGCACCACCGAAGGGATTGGCCTTCCATCTGGTGCCCAAATGAGCCTTCTTGTAGTCCTTGTCGGCCCAACGCTGGTCGCGACGGTGGTTCACATGCTTTCTGGCAGTGCGCAGACCTCTAGGCTTGCCTGCAATTAACAATCACATTATTGTATGTTCATTTACTTTTATATATGCATCTGATTGGTTTCAAGAACAACAAACACAATGTAAACAAATGGCAAATGGAGCAGCGGCTATTTGAGGTTAGTTTGAATACGTCGTTGTGAGTGGCACCAAATATGAAATCTTGTACAAATAACAATTCTAATAATTCTATTACAAAGCAGTTTGACTATTACACCATTTCTTAACTTGATCTGTTACACGATTCTTTTAATATTAACGGATTTTTTACAGACACAAAATTGTATCCCAAATTGAAAAATTGTAACTCTTGAAGTTTTGAACAAGTTTAAACGCCGGCTCTTTTGTATTCACTTACATTTGCTGCTGCACAACTACGAAAATTCGTTTTGCACTTTGTTTAACAACGCTATATGCGTATTTCTCACAAAAATCACTCTTTTTTAACCACTCACCCATATTTTTCCAACTATCTCAGGCAATGGCGGAAATAAAAGAAAGAGGAAGAGCTCAATTCCTCTTCTTCGCGGCAATGTCTGTAGAGCTGATTCGAATATATCGATATTTTGAAAATGGAACACAATAAGTCCGATAGTTTTCGGCGCTGCCACTTGCCGTGAACAGCTCTGTTGCAAAGTGCTACCCATAACAAAGTGCAATAACTTAACTGTTATTCGAACATTGTTTACCCTATAAATATATAATATACTAGGTTTGGTAGTTAAATTTATTTTCTATTAAAATATGGTGTAAAATCGAGAAGTAAGATTTGTGCAATTTTTTAGAGAACAAAGTAGAGCATAATATTGACTGATGCATACGCCTTAGCATCTGCTGTGTAGCGCAGCAAAAATTCATAAACAAAAAGGTATTTCATATAGCCACACTCACTAAACAAACGGGCAGTTCCTAGACAAACATCAATTTCTCTTGTTATACGCTACGGATAAAAACAATTGTTTTTCGAGTGCACCGAAAATGAGTTCAATTCGCAAAAAATTGGTCATTGTGGGCGATGGAGCATGTGGCAAGACGTGCCTCTTGACTGTCTTTTGCAAAGATAGTTTCCCCTTGGATTATGTGCCAACCGTTTTCGAAACATATGTGGCAGATGTAGAAGTAGAAGGATCACAGGTATGTTTAATTAGTTGATTCACAAAGCAACTACGGCATTGTTATCTCGAATGAGCAATGCTACTGGTATACGCACTTTTTATTTTATTTATATAGTACTGATGCTTCATGTCTGTGTATATACATACATATATAAATATAAAGAGAGTGTTATTTAGTACAGATCTTATTTTAGTTTTCGCAATATGCTGGGCCCCTATTCAATGTATGATTCACGTCGAGGTTATCGCAATTCTCTGCTGCTTTTCTGAGTAGCAATTCGAATTTGCGTTTCAAGTGCTCTTTCAATACGAAATTTATACATATATATTTGGCTAAAATAAATGTTTGCATGTATTTATATGTTTTTTCTTTTCTCAAGGTGGAATTGGCTCTGTGGGATACTGCTGGTCAGGAGGATTATGATCGCTTGCGTCTTTTAAGCTATCCGGATACAGATGTTATTGTCATGTGCTTCTCCATTGATTTACCTGATTCGCTGGAGAATATTCAAGATAAATGGATACCCGAAGTGAAGCACTTTTGTCCAAATGTTCCCATTATTTTAGTGGGAAACAAACGTGATTTGCGCCATGATCCGGATACCATTAGGGCAAGTGTTATCAATACCGAATCTTAAATATTTATATCTAAATAACATTGCTTTTATTTCGATTAGGAACTATCTTTACAAAAGCAACAACCTGTTCAAACGGAACAGGGGTTTACTATGGCTGAAATCGTGAATGCTTTTGCATACCTCGAATGCTCGGCCAAAATGCAAGAGGGCGTGCGGGAAGTCTTTGAAACAGCGACCAGAGCCTCTCTGCAAGTGAAAAAGAGAAAGAAGAGATCAGGATGTTGGCGCTTATCGTGTAAGCTGCTCTAGTCGAATATGATTATCGATAAAAGTATCCTATCGAAAGTTTCGTATTCATTTTCGACTCCATCCGTTAGAATTATATTATGTGGACCTGTTGGTAAATCTCATCAAAAAGTATTTCCTGCCGCTTTTAATGAATTTCTTGATATTAAAAATTTTTAACAAAGACTTATAAAATTAATGTCTGTTTTTATTTATTTATTTTTTTTTTTTTATATTTATAGATAATGCAATGGAAAAGTACTGTGGCAGATTCAATTTGAAGAATATTTTTGGGTAGGATAATGAGTTAGTATTTCCCAAGTTATTTCCTATTCTTTAGTGGAAGCGGGAAATGAATTAATTTTCTTATCTAATATTATATTGGGATAATCAAATCGACCAGTTTGCAATTGGATCTGAAAGAGTTTTGTCGTTTTTGTCAGCGGCAGCTTATCATTTAATATTCAAGGCACCTAAAAAACGTATTCAACCATCCGATAGGCATTCCCATTTAGCATTATCACGTGCCAAGCCTGATATTTTATAATATACTCACTATAGAGTATGATAAGTTAAGCCTTATATGCAAAATTATATCACGGAAATTTCGAGAAGTGACCAAAAGTCAAATTAAAAACAGGGTATGAAAGAAAAAAAAAACTGTGCCATGCGATAAGCATAATTCAAAATAAGAGCTCTTATTTTAGAGTTTATTTTTGGTTTCACATTTAACAGTCGCTCGCATGTGCGCGCATTGAATTATTTGAAGTTCATAGAACGCTTAATGAATTCCAATTCCGATTCCCATGATTTGCGGTTTTTTTAGATGTCTTGTCTTTTCTGTCCAATCATGCTAGTTCATATCTTACTATTTCATAATTTATGGCAATTATTTCAAGCCATTTATTTGTGTGTGTGTTATGCCGGTAACCAGTTAACAGTCGAAATAAAACTGAAAAAAACGTGAATGGATCTCATTCAAAATAACTTGTTAGTGGAAAAAGCCACAGCACACACACTCAATATACCATAATTACTAATACAAATATAAACACAAGCGGGCAAACATGCCTGATATCCATACAAAACAGAAAGAAAAAACTTCACTTCTTCTGTGATACAAAACTTATAAAAAAGATACAAATGAGTCAAAGAAAAATAGCATCAAAATTGAGAGAATTCTGAGAAGAAGCAGCAGCAGCAAAAGAAACAACAATCAACACTCTTGATTGTATTGGTATCGGTATCGGAATCGAAATCAAATTGCGTATACGTATAATGTATGCGTTCATGTGTGTGTGTGCTTATTGCTTTTGTTGTTGTTTAGTTTTTTTGGCAGGCCATTTTGTCCGACAAGCGCTAAGACGAAAGCAAGGGCGATGGCATGAGTGTCGACATGTTAGAGAGCTAGACAGTAAGAGAGAGAGAGAGAGAGAGAGAGAGCTTACACTCTCAGCAAAATTCGTTTCATCAAGTACCCTACGCACAGCCAAACATGTACCCACACTGTTGTAGTTACACTCACACATGCGCACAGTCTTCTGCTTGGGCAACACGCCATGTTTTTAGTTTCGCCGGTTGTTGTTGTAACATATTTATGTTGGCTAACGTTGACGTTCTTAATGCGGCTGCTGCTGCTGCTATTGCTGTTGTTGTTGTTGTGGCATTTTCATTCACGACGCCGTATGCACGATAACGTCGAGCGTAATGAAAGAGTTGGGCTAGGTGGTGGGCTTAAGGCGGAGGGAGGCGAGACGGCAAAAGTTTCGTTCTCTGATAATGTGCGTTTGAAAGAACGCGCGAAGCACAGCAACAAAATGCCGAAAGCAAACACAAACACAAGCCCATGCAAACATCAAATACAAGCACATGTTTCGTGTGTGCGTGTGCACGTGTGTGTGAGTCCGAGTGTGTGCTGCTCAGTTCTCGTGAGAGAATGCCTTCGTATCGCAAAGCAGCCTGCTGCGTACTGTTTTTGCGTTGCTTGTGTGGACGAACGGTTTGTTTGTATTGGTGCTGCTGCTGCTGTTGGTGTTGCTGCTGCTATTGCTGCTGCTATTGCTGCTGCTATGGCTGCTGCTGGTGCTGCTGCTATTGCTGTTGTTGTTGTCTGCTTTGTGGTTTATACTGCCAACACATTTCCATTTCCCTTTAGTTATCTTTAGTCAGTCGCTCGGATCGGTCGGTAAGCGCGCGATCAATTACGTATTGGAAAGCGCCAAAGCGCCGCTGAGAATAGAATATCAACAACAACAGCTTAAAGCACGAAATAAAACATAAAAAACAAAAAACCAAATATAAAAAAAAAAAAAACAGCAACACAGAATAACTAAAATAAAACAAAATAGAATATATATTTTAAACGAATCCCAACGAATTTATTTGAAACGCGTGCCTTTCGCATGCGGAGGCAGGTCGCACACTTCATATGCTACACATATGTACAACAAATAATATACCTATAGAAGCATACACACACACACATGTACTTGCAGAGAACGGTACACGGGGATCGTACGAACAGCTGCTAAACTGCTACAGATAATCAGATACAGATACATATACTAGAAGTATTTATAAGCGCGTTCGCTCTCCTCGCCTTGCGTTCGGTTCGGTTTCTAAATCGAGGCGTTTTTTACAGTTAACTTTCGCTTTTTTTTGTGCTGTGCCGCGGTTCACGTTTGCTTTCGCTTTCTCGCATAAGAAATTCTTTGCACTGCCCACGACTAGGTGGCCAGAAATAGATCAAAAAATACAAAAAGCAAATACGACTACAGCAACTAGAGGCGCGACCGGGCTCCAATTTGAACGAAAAAAACTCAAATACTCAACAAATTGAAAGCTGCAACAGACGCCAGCCACAACAGCCAAACATAACACAACAGCAACGACAACAACAAGAACAACATCGAAAGGTAAGCGCAATAGGGCTAAAACACACACACACACACACACACACACCCTCACACACACAAATGCGCGCGCGCGCAGTCAGCCAAGATACAGATGAATGGCTAAAAGACTTGGCCTTATGCCTGTGTCACATGACCGCGCCTCGCCGCACAGCCCCTGCGAGTGGCCAGAAACGAGTTTATTTCTTTTTTTTTTGGCTAAGAGAAACAGCCAACAACAACAACACACACGTCGCGCCGTCTGGCAGCAACTTCAATTGAGACTCCGCGCACACCGGCCGGGAACTTAGTCACAAATTGTTAATGTTCTAACTTGAAGTCCAAGAAAAGATGCAGACCGACGCGACGCGACGAGACGCGACTTTAATATATGTAGATATATAGATGTACATATAGGTACGTTTAATGTCGTCGCCGTCTTCTTTGGCTTTGGCGTGAAGAGTCATCATGCCAATACCAGGAATCAGGAACCAGAAACACGTTAACACGTAAACGGCTTTCGTGTGCCTTTTATGGGCGTTTTTCGCTGACGTTCGTTTCGTTTCGATGTTGCTTTTCAGTTTTTGCTTTCCTGAACTTGAAAAACAAGCGAGAAGAAAATCAGCTTAAGTCTAGATCGATATTTTACAGCTACAGCTACAGAGACGTGGGATAGTTATGCAAATGCGTTACCAAGAACTAATTGGCCTGAACCCCTTCTTACAAGTAATTTACTTTTATCTTAATGTCAAACACAATTATCATACAAATTACTCTGAAAAAAAAAAAAAAAAATGAAATAAACCAGAAAAAAACCTCAAAAATTGTTTTATAGTCGATTTTTAGGCAAAAATAAATAGGCATGTAAATAAAGCAAATAAGAGTGCGACAGCTGGGAGTGCTCGACTGGAAGATTCCCTGCAGCTTTTTCTTTTTTCGCTTTTGCATAGATTGTGCAAGCTATCCAATAAATGTAGTGCCCAATTAATAATATCAATATATCAAAAATTAGGCAGTTCTAGTGCCCACAATATGCGTGATAAGGGCAACGACTAGAATTTGATATCGGCTTTAATCAATTTCCTGGAAACGGAATAAATTCTTGATAGGTTGATTTGCGTAAGCTATAGAGCATTTGAAACAGGTGGTTTGGAGTTATACTTTCTTCTTCTTCTTCTGCTTGTTACATAACTTTTGACAAAATGCCTTCGCTCACCCTCTATCAGTATTTTGAGGGTATCATAAAAAGAGCGACACACTCTTTCTACCTATTTTTTGCGAGTGCTATGCCTATCCAGACATGACTGTGCGCTGACTCACCCATAGAAAACCCACTAAGGCAGCATAGGAAACAAAATAAAACAACAAAAAAATCAAGAAAATAAAATAAATATACATATGTTGGCATTTGTTCAAGGCCTTTTGCTCTGTCTTTGATCTTTGGGAGCGACTTCTTGACTTTCCTTTCAAACCGGTTGCTTGGTAGAATGAATAAAAAAAAAAGCGAAAAGTCAACTTTTAGTTGATACGTTATTGACATCTCGCGGTTATATTATTTACATAATCAATTTAAAGAAGAATACCAAAATGCATAATCACCTTAACAAATTAAAGCAAAATGTATTAAATGGGGAACGTGTCATCGACACGAGGCAGGAGCGGGGGTGACTAGAATTCGTGAATGAATATATAACAGAGAGAAAGCAAACGGTACTCAAGAGATAAAGAAACAAAAGATTATAAACAATTTCATAAATCTAATGGAAAAGCAAGTACTCAACCAGATGTGCGGATGTAATAAAAGTAATAATATAATATAATATACTACTTGAAGATAAAGAATAAATAGATGCAAGATTATGTGGAATTTAGTTGTAGACGACTAAAAGATGCCCTATCATGCTGAATAGGAGTTGTCCTTGATAATGATCTCGTGAAAATGTGTTTCTTCTAAGGGAAAACAGAAAAATGAATATACAATAAATATATTAGCAAAGTATGTATGAACACAATTACAAATTAAATAAATGAAAGCTAAACCTGCTACATTATATACTTGATAGAACCTTCTACTAAATATATAATATGAATCCTTACTTAGCTCTTACCAAAACACAGATTGTTAATTCAAATGGATATGACGTCAGTAGGACCTTAAGAAGCATTAGAACTGCCAATGACGTTGAAGCTGCGACCGAAACTGATACAGATACAGACAGAGCTATAGATAGCAATTCTGAATCTGATTCATACGTTAACGTTCCCCATTGACCAAGACACCCAATTCCATACTAATTGTGGCATGTGTCTGGCAAATATTTCAATTAAATTAATTAATAAGCAAACTGTAACTAGGCTAAGTAGCCAATGGCATGGAATACGTATTTATTAAGTATAGATTGTTTATATATTTATTTATTTATATATATTTGAGTTATTTGTGTTGCAGCAAACAAGTTTTGCGCATTTACAATGCAACATAGAGACAGAATGAGAGAGAGAGAGAGAGCAAGAGAGAGAGAGAGAGAGAGAGAGAGAGAGAGATAGCCAGTCAGTCAGTCAATCATTCATTGCCAAATAACTGAGGTTTCAAGCTTCAAGTTTTTTTTGTTTTGTTTTTTAAAATTCTTGCGGTTTTTTCTGAGACTCTTTTTATTTCGTTGGATATGCCTCAGTGCGCTTGCGTGTGGAACCTTACAAATATATGTACATATAGATTTCTATATATATATATATATACATACATACATACATTTATATAAATTGAGTGCACATAAAATATATAAAATGAAAAAAAATCTTTCCACATCTTATGGAAAAATATAAATATTTTTACCCCACAACGAAACTTTTACGTTAATCAGTTCAGAAAATATTTACATATTTGCAGTTGATTAGGGCTGAGCTGAGCTGAGCTGAGTTGTTGATTGATAGCGTTGATAAGCTTGTGATCCGAGCAGCTGGATGACAATTCTCAAATGCAGGTTTACAGCTTGTTTGTGATCAAATATATAAATGTATAATATTTATACATTTCTGTCTTATCAGATTTGCTGTAAATTCGAAAGCGTTTTGGCGCCAATGTCAAAACAACTGGGAGCATTGCGTGTGTAACTGTATCTGTGCCTGTAAATGTATCTGTATCTTTTACGGGCTGTGATTAAAGCTTGAGCAAGCGCCTGATTAACGGCACGTGCAGATAACCTCGTCAGAAATCAATTTACAATACATTTCCATTTAGAAATCAGTGTCAAGTCACAATGTGTCTCTCCCTCACTCCCTCCCCCCTCTCGCTCTATCTCTTTGCCACTCTGAAGTGTATGCAATGCAATTGCTGCTTGTTTGTAAATATATATAAATATAATATTTGTATTAAGATCTTATCAGATTTGCTGTAAATTCGAAATCGCTTTGGTGCCAATGTCAGTATAACGGGGGCACAGCCTGTATTTGTATCTCCAGCTCCAATTGTATCTGTGGCTGTAAAAGTATCTATAGCCCTCAATAAATCTGTATCTCTTTAATTGTGCCTCAAGTCACGTGCTGATAACCCCATCAAAAATCAATTTACATTGATAAATCTGTAGCAAGTCTCTCTCTCTCTCTCTCTCTGTCTTTTTTCTCTCTCTCTCTCTCTTTGTGTGCCTCTCGTGGACTGCATCTGAACAAATAATTGCCAAACTTAGTTGAATTTTCCATAATTTGAGCATGTTAATTGATTTTGAATCGCATGCTCCACTTCCGACACAGAGTGCTCGGGTTTATGTTACGTATGAAACACACACACACACACACATTTGATTTGTACATGTATTTCTTTTTTGGGTTCTACGAGACCCAGGCGACCATTGATCGCTCCACTAATTGTTCATTGACACTGGCAGTGCCACCAAAGAGCTGACATGCCTTTGTTCATGCCGATAGTGCCGACAGCAACAGCAACAGCAACAATAACTGGAGCTGATAAAGTGTGTCCCGCATCTGCTCTATACTATACATCTACATATATGAGCTTTATAAACTTTATAAGCAACGTGCATATAATCTATGCCGAACAGCTGTTAACGAAAGGAAATGGCTATCTTAAGTATACCAGAGCTTGAACTCATTCGCAGACGGTTGAACTTTAGTCTTAAGATAATTTATATATTAGCATAAAAATGTGTCTGTATGTATATGCGTATAAATATGTAGATAACTACATCTAGATCGATATTTTAATTATACAGAATATAAATTCATTAACCGCTTCTTCAATCTTTTCAGTAATTAAAAAATTCAATTCATTTCGCTTAACTGATTTGTGTTGATATTATAAGTAATTATGATATATGTGGATAATATTGAATACTTTCGACAAATTCAAGATCTCTAATGGGATAACAGTTAGCTTATTATGCGCTCTGCTTTCTCATCGATGAGAGAAGAGTTCCACATTTATGATAATCACTGATAATAATCCAAATCAAATACCAAAATGAAATAAATCCTTGATTATTCCATGCCTATTTCCATTTCCGCTTTGAGGTCTCATTTATGTGAACTAATTATGAAGCATTGATATGGCATTGGCCAGACAAGATATTGACATTCCTTAAGCCAACCTTCAATCATTATATTATATCATATCATATCATATAATGTCAGCAAATTTTTGATGAAATTCTATTTTAAGCCTTAAGTGTGCCATTCATAATAATTAGTTCTTAAAAAATTAAAACTATATTCAAAGATAAGATATGCATATGTCTAGATATATTCAGTATTCGCTTTATTATCACTTGCTGAAAATTAAAATGAATATCGCAAGTTTAGCTAAAGATGTCTCATTTCTGATAATAAATTCATTTAAAATCGTCCATAAATCTCCGTCACCTACTGCGCATGCGCAGCTTTTGGACTTTAAACAGTGAGTCAGGTGAATGAATGTTTGGCATCTACTATGACTCTGGCTCTGGCTCTGATTATGAGTCTGACTCGTGCTGGGTGAAAGGCCGTTCAATGAACTTGGCAAGCCCAAGCGCCGTCAGTTGCTTTAAAATGTTTCACAAATAATTTGGGCCAACTTTTGGAGTGGCGCACGCCCAAAAACAACAAACAACAAACAGCTATTGTAGCTCGTGGCCTTATAGGGGCACAGACAACAGGTTGGCATTCCAAAAAGAAATCCAAACAGAAGCATCGGCTAATTAGTATTTCGAGCAACAAATCATTTAAATGTAGCTACAAATTATGGAACACACGCACACACACACACACACACACACGCGCATGCCACATGTTTTGAGGAAAAGAGACAGCCGGATATAAATAAAATACACAAACAAAGAAGGCAGATACAGAAATGCTAACAGCTACATATCTATGGGTCTACATAGATACGTTTACATATGTACGCACAGTTATGCTAAAAGGAAAACCCAGGAATGGGTAAAGCAACAATGCTACTTACTGTCTGTCTGTCTGCCTGAGTAGTGCTGCCTCTCTCTCTCTCTCTCTCTCTCTCTCTCTCTCTCTCTCTCTCTCTCTCTC
>NW_022045918.1:42066-104467 GCF_001654015.2 Drosophila navojoa
CTCTCTCTCTCTCTCTCTCTCTCTCTCTCTCTCTCTCTCTCTCTCTCTCTCACTTCCCTTCTCGCTCATCTCTCTTTGACCATATGTTTTCACCTATAATATTTATTAATTCAATCGATGGGCATCAACTTAAGAGCTGTTAGCAATCGCATTGAACGCTGACAACAGCTGTAACCAGGGATCGAAGGCGGGACGAGGCAGGAGCCGGAGAAGGGGAAAGCGGGCTACTTTAGCTGATGGATGGACGCTAGTGTTTGCTCACAGCGGGATTAGCTTACAACCAGACTAAGGACACAAACTCTACTCCATGCCACATATTATCTATCCGCAGTGTCTGTGTGGCATAAATGACATAAAACGCCGCCGAACCCAGCGCCACGGCAGTGCAAATAACGAAATAAGCCTGTGTACAGGACAGGCCAAGCACGACTAGAAGATACTCTCTAAAAAGTTGTATAAATCTGAGGGACTGAGACAGAGATGGACAGAGAGAGAGAGGGAGATAAGGATATTAATGAAAGTATAGAGAGAGGAAGAGCGTAGATATATCGAGTATAGGACCAGTAGAGGGAGAAAGAAGGAAGGAAGGACAGAGAGAGAGAGAGAGGAGCAGAGAATCGAGGTACAGTAGATATAGAATAAAAGGATAGTAAAGAAAGCTAGGGAGTAGCAAGAGGCATAAGAATGCTCTATAAGAGGAATAGCAAAATGCAATAAAGTCCTTATTTTGTTAAACTAATCTACTTGGAGCATAAATGGTATCATTTCCATAGACACCCGCTTTGCACGCTCATCTCACATTTATGTAGAGGGTACTCCTGGTGTCCGGTTTGCGTTCGGCATGGATTCAGTCTGTCTGAGTTGTGCAACTGGGCGCGTTCTCCTGTCCCGAAGTCGTTTTGTACTTAGCACAAAAACCAAATGGTTCGATTTCGTTCAACAAGTTGACAACGGTCTATTTATAGTTGGGGTTAGCTGCAAGCCAGTTAAGAGCAGACACAGAGAACAACAACAGGAGGAAGAAGAAGCAGCAACACTAGTACTTGTCTGGCTTCGCTCGGGCAATGTGCTGAGCCGTTTCCTAACGTCCGGCGAACACTTTGGCCTGACCGTTGGGCAAATAAAAAACAAAAACAAGAAGCAATCATGAAATACGAGACTCGCGCCAGCAATAATAACAATAATAATAATAATATTGCATAATAAACAAAAGTGTTAAAGGGTTTCAACGACGCCTATCTTAGACCAGCACAAGCACATATCATGGTATATACATATGTACATATATACATATATGTATATTTATAGACCTATATGGTGCACCATAAATTGGTATAATCTAGGCAATCGTATCGAATAGTGGAAGCAAGTCACATGTCGCCCGAATTTGGGTTACCAAGTGGCCTTAGTGGGCGCACTTATCTGGGTGTTTGGGCCCTGATGAAGCAACCAAACCGTATCTTGGCCAAGCGCAAATCTGGTCAAATCAATTGATTTATGCCCTGCATTGCTGGGTATTTATATATATTGTATTTAGTCGAGAGTTCACGAATGGCTGGTGTTGCTACTTAGCAGACAATAAACTATTTACAATGCTCTAATCAGCGGCTAATCGCCAGGGTTTTATTTGTTTTTCAGAAAACATTTACGCCCGGGGTTGCCAGGCAATAAAATGAAACGAGCAATTCAAAACCGCAAATAAATAACTGTACATGCGGTAAACAGCAGGGTTGTCAAGTGCCACGAATTCATTAGCATTATACAAATATCTATGACAAATTGCCGACATCGTAAATCTTAACCAGTTTGTGGTGTTTGCCTTTATCTAGACTAGCCCAAATATATGGCTGGATTGGAGGATTCAAATGAGGGCTGGGATTTAGCCTTGTGATTTGAAGTGTGGCGGTCGAGAGGCGTTCATATAGAAATATATGACTTATGATATATATTAAAATAAGTATTGGTATTACTATTAGTATGATTATATGTTGTAGTACTTACTTGTAGTAATTAAATTATAACTGTATAAACAATATGCTTCATCTTTGATTGAGTTTATGTTTGGACATTCGACTAAGACAGAGATTCGACTAAGTTATACAGCGTTAGTTTTTTATAACATAAAATGAATTCTTAATAATAAATATGCATAAGCAGAATGATTTTCATTGAATTCTTCTAAAACTTTAACCATCTTAATTCAAAAACTTGCTTATAAAAAATTACTAAGCTTAAGCCCAGTCGAGAAAATCTTTATAGCAAGCCAAGCAGATCATATGCGCGCTTTGTCCATTATATCTGATATGTCTAAGCCGCATCATAACTCATCTTCTTCATTAAACAATTAAAAGCATTTTGTAGACCTTACAAATGTCGTTAATATCTTAATTGTGGGCTTATTATATATTATATATATATATGTACTGGGCTACTGTCCGATAAATCCACATTTCACAATGTTTTCTGTTTTTCAGGCAGCGCAAACATTTTGTAAGCCAAATAAATGTGTCGCAACAAAGTGTTGCAGTACTTTGCGTTTATAGCGGTCGTAAGCCCAAATGCCTATGCATTCATTTGTATTCGCATCCAGATCAGATTAGATAAGGCCAAAAATAAAGAATCAAGGTCGTAAGCTTTGCCGAGCGGGTGCAAAGAAAATGAACAAAAAAAAAAAAAAAAAAAAAAAAAAAAACAAATCAGTTAAGAGTACATAAAAAATACAATGTATATATAAATAATTTTAAATATATATAAAAAATTCCAATATATATGTTTAAGAATCTATACACAAAAGAAAAAAAAGATTAAATAAAAAACGGAAAATGCTTGCGAAAAATGGAGGAAATTTTTCAATAATTGTCATGTCGCACGGCTTGGGAAATTGACGAAGAGCTTAAGTACATATGATATTTTTGGAAAATAAAGAAAACGTTACATTTGTTTTTATTTTTTATTGCGATTGCTTTAAGCAGCTTTTGACGCAGTTGTTGTCGTTGTCGTTGTCGTTATTGTTCGCTTGACATTGGCTTTGGCTTTGGCATCGAGGTGGAGGAGTACGTTGACGTTTGACACCCACCCCCAGCGAAACGCATATATAACACCTCAATTGACGTCGTTGAAATAAACAAAAGCCAAGCATAGATAAAGATACAGATACAGATACAGATACTGTCAAAGATACAGATACGCACACATTGAACAGCTGCAGGCAGATACAAATAGAGATAGAGATAGGCATGGCACAACAAATGCGTTATAAATACACGTGACTAATTATAAACATAATATGATATTGTACACCCATACACATACACATACACACACATACACATGCATATGTATATATAATATATAACGCCATGCTGTGCACATTGAAAAGGGAAAGTGTATTTCCGTTCAAGGGGGCGTATACGCAATCTGTGTGAAGGCTACGCACGAATATTTGTGTGGGTGCGCGTCGGCTGATAAAAATACAACAAAAAATACAAAAAAAATACCATTTGCATAACAATTATTTGAGCACATAGATATCGCTCTATTAATAACTAATTTTATATAGTATTTATCTATTAATACATCTTCATTCTATTAAAAAATTCAAATGACTTTCTCTTTGCAGCTGCAACATGCCCACACCGCATACCAGATCCCAGGATGAGCTATCGACTGTCAATGCTCTCGTGTCCAAGAATCCGGACACGGATAAGCACCATGAAGAGGAGGAGGAGGAGATAGACACCGCAGCGGTCGTTGTGCCACCGGACAGCGGCTGGGCGTGGGTGGTCATGGTTGCCTCGTTCCTCTGCTGCACAGTGATCGACGGCATCGTCTTCTGCTCGGCCATCATCCAGGAGGAGCTGATGAAGGAGTTCCATGTGAGCAAGTTTTATGTGACCTTCGTCTCGTCGCTGCTCAGCGGCTGCTACCTGATGGCCGGACCCTTTGTCAGTGCGTTGGCCAATCGCTTTGGCTTCCGTCCGGTGACCATTGCCGGCGCCATCTTCGGCGCAATCTGCTTCGGCCTCTCGTACTTTGCCACCAGCGTGGAGTTCCTTTTTGTGGTCTACGGCATCCTGGGTGGCATTGGCTTCTGCATGGTCTACATTCCGGCTGTGGTCATCATTGGCTTTTACTTTGAGAAGTGGCGCGCCCTGGCCACAGGTGTGGCCCTCTGCGGCTCCGGTGTGGGCACCTTTGTCTTTGCTCCGCTCACGGATCTGTTGCTGGAGAAGACCGGCTGGCGCATGACGCTGGCTATCCAGGGCATCATGATCTTGTCGTGCGCAATCTTCGGCCTCGCCTTCCGTCCCATTCAGCCCATCACACTGGGCGTCACCGAGGACGGCACCGTTGTCGACGAGGAGAAGACCAAGCTGAATGGCCATGGCAGCACGGTGGCTCCCACCCCGCAGCTGCATCAGGCGGCGTTTACCAAGCCGCTGCCCGAGGGCCGCTTCGCCTACTCCATGCCCAACTCGGCACATAATACGTATATGGGCGCCTCGCAGCGCAATCATTATCCAACGGCTGCGGAGATCTTCAAGGGCATGAATCTGGAGCGTCGTCCGTCTGGCCAGGGCAGCAAGGGCACCGAGCTGAAGCAGTTGCGCAAGTCGCAGCCAACCACGCCCAACGGCGATCCACAACAGCTGACTTTCAATCTGCACAAGGAACTGACGACAGTCGGCGAGAACGAGGAGGAGGCGGAGAACGACAATCTGTTGGAGACGGAGGCCAAGCCCGTCAGCATTCAGGCACGCAGACACACCGTTTCCGGGCGTCGTCCACAGGATTTGGCCAAACGCGCCGCTGGCGGCCATCACGATCAGAACGGCCATCATCACGGCCAGTCGCAGTCCTCGTCCCGTCCCATGTACAGAGATGATATCTTCTTCACCGGCTCGCTGACCCGCATCCCGCAGTATCAGTCGCAGACCTCGTTGGCCTACCACATGTCCGTCACGCGTCTGCCCACCAAGCAGGACATGCTGGAGGACAGACAGAAGGGCTGCCGCATCTGCCCGGAGGCAGTGCGTCGCACACTCTCAACGATGTTGGACACCAGCCTGCTCAAGTCGCCGGCATTCATGTGCCTGGCCGTCAGCGGTTTCCTGACCATGATGGGCTTCTTTGTGCCCTTCTCCTTCCTGACGGATCGCGCCGTTGACGCTGGCATGGCCAAGGAGTCGGCTGTATCCGTCATCTCCGGCATTGGCATGATCAACACCTTCGCTAGGATCGTTTGCGGCTCGATGAGCTCCTTCCCCAGCGTCAAGCCACTGTGGCTCAACAATGTGGCACTCACCGCCGGCGGCTTGGCCACCATCTTCAGCGGCGTGGTCATCAATGCCTCCACCCAGTGGGCCTTCGCTGTGCTCTTCGGCATCTGCATCGCCTGCTTCTCGGCGCTGCGATCGCTCATCGCCGTCGAGCTGATTGGCCTGGAGAAACTGACGAATGCCTTTGGCTTCCTGATGCTGTTCCAGGGCCTGGCTGCCACCATAGGCAGTCCCATAGCAGGTAAGAGAGGAGGAGTCTTGAATGGGAGTGGATTTGATTTGATTTGATTTGTTTCTCTGCTCCAACAGGTGCCTTGTATGCAGCTACGGAGAGCTACAATGTGGCCTTCTACTTTGCTGGTGGCCTAATCCTGCTATCCGCCTTCCTCTGCTATCCGCTGTCCTGGATATCCAGCTGGGAGCAGAAACGCAATGCCAAGAACGAGTCACTATCTCCAGCAGCCTAGAGAGACGAAGACAATGGAATGCCCAAACATTAATTGTCTATTGATAGCGCCCCATTTGTACCATTAAGTGGTTAGTTTAACACTAATTGCCAATCACTCGATGTTGTTGAAAGATATTGAAAGCAGCGACAGCAACAGTAACTGAAAAAGCAACTGAATTAGTAACTGGAAAAAGCAGTGAGAGCAGCAGCAACAGCAGCAGCCGCAGCAGCAGCAGCAGCAGCAAATCGAACGAATTGCTCTAGCTGCTCAATGCCTGCTAGAAGCATGTACTTGATATGTCGTCGTATTTGTCTAGATCTAGATTAAGTAGCCTTACTCTAAGTGTAATGTTTGTGCCTTTTGCTTTATCGAGTGCCTCGCCTCAATTTAAACATACACATACACACACATATATATATACACATACATTAAGCTTTAGTATTGATTGATCAATTTGTAACTAAAAAATTTATAGATATATATATATATATATTCAATCGTAAGTGTGAGAACGACGTAGAAGCAAATCAAGATAATAATGATGTTGATCAAGATGATGATGATGATGTTGATACCTACATATATCATATTTAGCAGCTGAGCTTATGGCTGGGCCACAAATCGACTGCCAAGTTAAGAGAGATGAGAGGACGACGTTGCATTTGTTTAGTTTAAGATGTTCAACTAACTCTATTCGGTAGCTATTGCTCCCCCGCCCCGCCCCCCCAGACTTGTTACATAGTTTGTACATATGTAAGTTTCTAGTTATAAGACAAGCAAACACAAACACAACACACACACACATACACACAAACACAACTAACTGCTCTTGATTATTGTTGTTGTTGCAGTTGGGTCATTGCACCCAACTATCCAAGCCGTACTCCACGATCCGTTGTCAACGCTTCGCCTTAGCTGATTATAAAAGCAAACAGAACGTTGGCCCTTCACAGACACACACACACATAGATATAGACAAATAGTTATATACATACTCATGTTTATCAACTGATACTGTGTAGAAAGCCTAAATAACATCATATCTATAAAGAACAATGAACAGCGAGCAGACAAACAACAGAGCATACCAACTATACGCGTAGAGCTATGTACACTATTTAGTTTATTTAAAAGTTATATACATTTTACAACAAAAATGAAACAACATTTAATCAATTTACAAAACGAAAATATTATGTGTTTTTATTATTTTATTATTAAATATACAAAATTTGATCAAAATTACTTTAAAGCGTTTTAATTGTTTTCAGATCTGCTAACAAATTTCTTGAACTGAGAGAACTGTTGGAAAATGTTTAGATAAATTGACGATAGCAATAAAATATAAGACTAGACTTAGTGTCTGGTTTTCTGGTCATGGAATATTCACTTCTATATATGGTATATTCCAAGGGAACTTCTTTACACATAAGTAGTCCAAAATCAAACTGAAACTCTTTAGACTTGCATGTCTCTAATTTTTGCTGTTCATATATTAAATATTATCTAAAATATTGATGATATTACGAATTCCCGACAAAAAAGCATTCGTAAATAATTCTCTTGTCTCTCTTTAGAGAATTATTTTTCCATAACAATGAAAATCCATCTCAAATACAAGCTAACAATGTTTATTTTCTTTTATTACTTTCGGCTGCACAAAGTAAGCGTATTAACTAAACAGTAAGGAAAAATCATTATGAACAATTCGCGACTGTGATTATAACCGTTCCGTATAATATTGTTCTGTTTTTGAGCTTAAATTAATACATTAAATAGATAACGCAGTTGTGTCTTTGGTCATGGCACACCCTAATATCCTATTTTTCCTGATTCAATGAATTAATGAACTCCTCCAACTTCTCCTGAATCTGTCGTACTTTAACTGAAATATTATTGAGATTAGTGGCTGACTCAAGAGCTCTGGGAACATGCACTTACTTAGCTCCTCGGCTAGCTGGACACGCTTGCCTGTAAGCAGTTGCGCTTTCCGCTCCTCGTCTTCACTAAACTCATCCAGCACTGCCTTGATCTCTTTGTCCAGGCGCCGCGCCTCTCGATTGATAACCTGCTGCCTGAGCGCATTGCCGGTCACCTTGATAACCTGTTGTATGCGCCAGAAGAGAACTACGTCGCTGCAGCTCACCTGAAAGTGAAAGCTCAAATATTTATTTGAGTTTGGAAAGAATTTCGTGGCACTCATACCTCGCACTCAGAGCCTTGTTGCGTGTATAAATAGTAAGCTTTACGGCAGTCCTTCGCCCGCTGCAGGGCCTGCTGCAGGAAGTGTCTACAATGGATCTAGGTTAGTTGACAACAAAATAAAGAAAGGTATGCTACCCACTTTCTGTAGACTGGGAACCATGTCTGTCTGATGTAGTCCGTGTCCACTTCGACATTATCGCGCTGCAGATTCTTGCGCACTGTCGTCAGTTCGTCGTAGCTTAGGCTGGGTAGGTGTTTCTATAATGCACGAATTTCACATTGCATAAAGCTTCAACTTACTTGGCCATACGCACCGAATCATTCTTTAATATCTTGTCCAGTTCACCCTTGACGCTGCGACGCTTCTGCTGATCCGCCGTCAGGGACTTCCATTGCGCAAAACGCGTCCACGGTCCAGGCCCAAACATTTGGGCCAAGGTTTCCTCGGTTTGCATGAGCTTAGCATTGACCGAATTCTCTAGGAATTTAACCGCCTGATCCCATTCCGTTTTGTCGTGCACAAACCGATCCTCTAATGTGTTCAACTGTATCACTCGGAGCATGTCAATTGCTTTGTCCTCCCAGCTATGCCGGCGTATGGCTTCATCGACAACAGCCGCCTTTAGCTGATCGAAGACATCATCGTGATCGTGCGCCTTCTTTGCCCGCTCCATCAACGATATGAACTCCTGCTGCAGCGCCTCCCAGCCTGCCTCCACAGATTTCGCTGGCAATGCCTGCTCCGCCCATTGCCTCAGCTTGATATCCACCATCGTGTTAAAGGAATCTAAAAGAGCAGAATTACAAAGAATGAGTCTCTCATGCAATATTTGGTTCGAACACAGAATTGATGCTAAATATGATCAACAATACGACGACAAATCACATTTAATTGAAACTCGGCCAATGCACTTGAAAATTTAGCAATTCAATTTAAATTCGTCTAATTAGGAAGTTTGTTTTCAGTGTGTTCATTGATCAAATTAACGTTGCTTTAATTGAAATATCGGGTTATACTTGTTCTTTGGCACGAATTTCGTAAATCTGTAAATCACACTTTCCGGCAAGACAAGTACACGCCTCATTCGCACATCAATTCGAAAAGTATAAACATAAAACATGCTGAATCAGATTTGTTTTTGGGATTCTTCCGAATTGAATGGCGCTAATGAAAGTCGAGCATTGGGGAGTTCACAAGCATTACATTTTTAAGAAATGACTCAGCGTAAAGAGAATGCGGCACTGTCGAAACAGGTTTCCGCTCGCGTGTGACTCCCATCTCATTATGGGTGATCCGTAATACTTAAGCTGACGGAACACTTTTAATTTTCTTCCAAAACAGTTGGCTGCTTAACACACAAAGACACAGACACACATATATGGCAGATGGACTTCGGGCACTCGAATCGAAGCAGTAGGCGTGGCTTACAACTCTAAATACTTATTAACTACAGAATATTACTTTGAGAACCTGACTGTGCAGCGGGTAGGTAAATATTTTCGAACACGTAATTCGAAAGTTTCTCCCACAGCTTGGTGGTGAGGGCGTCATCCCACTTCTTGGCTGAGATCTGTGACAGTGTGACAACTTCATCTAGTATTTCGCCCTTGGCCTTATCGAATAGCTCATCACGTCCAGATTCTCGCAGTCTATAATCAATAATTAATAAATATATTCAGTTTACAATATATGTTTGAATCATTCATATATACCTGGGGAAGTTGTTTTTCCATTCGGTTTCCAGATTAAATCTGGTTGCCTTAAATGCATCGGCCTGCTGCTCTATAGTCTCGCGAACCATCTTCCAGAAACGATCCGAAACAGCTAAGCTCAGATTTCGACTCGTCACTTGGTGTGGCATGATAACCCCGCGTCGACTGCAAAGATCGTAGAGATATAGTAACGAATAGTTGTGTACTGGAAATGCGTGCTCTACTTACTGAAACAGCTTGGAATTCTTGAAGAAGTCCTCTTCGTATTGTCTTATGGCTTCTATGCTGTCGTCCTTTCGTCCTCGGCCGGTAACAACTGCATAGTAGCCAAGCGCCTTCATGGGAAACAGTTTTCCAGATAGTATTTTTCTTATCCTCTCAGGATCAGCCAATTCCTCGGCCAAATCCACCTTGGTAAGTACAAAGATTGTACGACGACCCAGGGGATCGCATTGCATGACAAGATCAGTGACGTTGCTGCGTTCCGCATCTACAGAGCCATCCTGTATGCAAAGTATAATCGCATTCGGGTTGCTCATATAATGCTTGGTCATCTGGTGAATGGAGTCTTTCGTATCCGACGCCATATCAACGGTCATGGTCTGCAAACCAAACATGGTTAAACTTTGATTTTCATAAGTACCATAAAATACTTACCGAAATGATGCCCGGTAAATCAACCAGTACCATGCGCTGAAGTCCTGGACCCTTGACCGTCATGGATATCACCTCATTGCTCACCGTCTTGCCGCCCCGCACAGAAGCACGCATTCGGAACTCCACTTCGCGTCGCAAATCAGCCAGATCCGACTCTTTCGTCAGATCGTACTCACGATCCGTGTCACGAAACTGGGCTACATGATAGGGTCCCTCGGCCAGAGTTACTTTGACAGGAGCACGAGTCATCATTTCACCGCTGCCACGAGGAAAGATTCGCGCCTTTGCTATAGACTCCAGCACGGATGTTTTGCCGCTGCTCTGATCGCCGACAACAACGACGCGCGGCAAATGATCGGCCATGGTGTAGCCCGTATCATAGCCGGACAGTTCGTCCAGAACTTCGGAGTACATGTCAATTAGGGATTTCTTAATTCGCTTCGCCGTCGTCTTTTTGTTCGTCTTCATTATAAGATATTGCTGACGGAGCTCACGATTCTCCTTCTCCATCTTCTCCAGCTCTTTCTGATATTTGATCTGTACATTCATGATTTCAGTTTGCAGCGTTTCCACTTGACTTTGCAGTTTTTCTGTAATATAAACAAATGGCCAAATAAATACAAATTATTCAATTCGACAAGACTTTTTAGCTAACCATATTTCTTACGACTTTCATCCACAGGAATTCCCAGCGCCGCGACCGTCGCCTTTGACTTAATATCCTCCTTGGCTGAAAGAGAGTTTGAATAGAAAATTTATTTTTATATGAACTGTTAGAAGGTTGGGCGAACATAAATTCTCTCACTTTAAACGCATAATGTTCGTACCAAATTGATTTGAAATGTGTAACCTACTTTCGACAATTTGATTTCCTTGATAGTCGGCCGCTTCGAGGGCGTCGTCCAGGCGATTATCGAACCATGAGCGCCATTCCGACAATTTATCTTCGCCAAGCTGCTTGAGCCTCGGATCTACAATCAAACCCCAATTTTAGCGAAGAGTATTTTGTGTATACAAATGTAAAAATCAAACGGCTAACAAGCAGGCGAGTGAAAATAAATGGTTAAAAGAAAACAAGATATGCGAATTAAGGTGCATAGTTAGAAACTCAGTTCATCCGTGACCCCCAATTTAATTAGCTAACTGTTATGGCATTTTAAAGTGAGAGAGTGGACGTAGACAATTAATCCGGTCTTATGGATAGACTCACCGATGTCAATGGCATTCTTCACCACGCTGCCTACTTCAATGAGATTCCTTGAGAACTGACTCCATCTCTCACTCTGAGGCAGTGCATCCTCTAGCCATTTCATATCAGGCAGACCCTCCTTCCAATCCTCGTATTTCTGCACGTGCATAGTTGCAATTCGCACATTATATAACAGTAATGGGAGACTTGCGATTTATTTGTACTCACTTTGCTCAATGAAACGCCACCGCCAATAGCGCCGCCCAGAACTAGGTAACGCAGCTTGAGCGCACCTTTGAGTATCCTCACCACAAACATGCCATAACCTCGCGAATGCGGCGGTATTGTCCAGCCTCTCGCTTGGTTGCCCGCTAACAGATAGTGCTCGTGGTTACGACTATGATGCTGCTCCCATTGACCGCCGGCACCTTTGCGGCGCGGTTGCATAGTGATGTTGCATAGCGTGGAATGATTGCAGCATACCACTTTGGTGGAGTAAACAACGGCCTTTCTTGCTGTTCGCCTGCAAAAGCAAATGCGAATTCAACATGGGAGAGGCGATGACGAAATCGGCGTATGAAAATTGCACCCGGCTTGAGATTGCCACGTGCAATGCTTACCGGTATGTGTTCTGATAGATGCGCAACATTATTGCTTGTTGAGGCTACAGTTTTCACACAGTTTACTATGCCTATTTTATTTATAATATTATTTTCAATTTTTTCTCCTCAAAAATTTCATAATAGTGATGAGCGCCATCCGCATACTTGTTACTTAACACAACCATCGTAAAGGTAACGATTTGATGTTGCGAAAATCAGTATATTGCGCATCTCTAGTGGCGGAACCCAATATCGGTTTGAGCTACAATCGATGATTATTCTATCATTTTACGCCGATTAATCTAAATAGCGCTAAGTTCAAATGCCAATTTATGTAGAAAAGTCTGCTGAATTTTTTTTAGGGTTTATATTATATTGACTTTATTTGAGTTGGTTTGTACATTGTACGCACATACTTATCGCCATAGAATACAAACATTTATTTGGGAATGCACGAAATCTATTTGTGCGAATGGTGTTTCGAGATTAGGCAACGGTTCTCATCATTAAATGAGTTTAGCATAATGTCAAAAAGTGTGCCTTTGTTTTATTGCTAGTTAAAGATTGCATAATAAATTAAATTACTCTACAACTAATATTAAATTGTCGCATATGTATTTTTTTTTTTTTTTTAACATTTTCTCTTTTTTTTTATACATACACGTACATGCATATTTTCTATATATTTTCTACGTTTTTAAGGTTTAGAATGCACTTTGCAGCTATATTTTTAACGATAACTATTAAGAAAAGTTCACTACTGGAAAGTACTTTCCGAGCCTTCGAATTTTCTTCATAGTGACAAAGCATTTAGAGCCGGTAACATGTATTGCTTTGGTAAGGCTTTTATCTTCCAAAATCAAATCGATTTCCTCGATTGAATTTAGATTATAAATATCTTTTGGTGTTTCGTTGGATTTCTTTTTGTTGGTGTTGGTGTTGCTGTTGTTATTATTGTTACTACTGCTGTTATTATTGTAGTTGTTGTTGTTGTTAGTATAACTATTATAGCTCTTACTATAACTGGTGTCATTAAAATATTGCTTTTGCTGTAGCGTTGCTTTGGCTGCATTCAATGTGTTCATAATTTGGTCCGTAGTATCGTTGTCCGCCCTGATGTCGAACTCCTCGTCATATTCCTCTTTAGTTTCGGCAACGGAGAATGTGTTTAAATTGTTCAGTGAATTTCTTTGCTCGATATGTTGTTGGCATGTTGGAGCTGCTGCAGCTGCTGCACCACTGTCATTTATATAGCTGCGAAAGCGCAACTCGTATTCCTGAGCCTCTGTGATCCGATCCAGGGATTGGCTTTCGCGTATGCGCCGCCTTCGCGCTGATGTGTTCGCATTATCGAATGACACCAATTGCTGTTTTTCCACTTGGGAATGTCTGTCAACATGTTCCTTATGCTGTTTTCTATTTTTCTGTGTATGAGATTTGCGTGTTTCTTCCGATTTATTTGGCTAAATTAGATGGACCAATTAGAATAGCTAATAAAATCCCATTATCATATGGAGTTTTCCTACCTCTTTGCACTGTCCCTGATCTTCCTTCTTGCCACTTACGCCAGATCCACTATTTGAAATGAAATTGGCACCGCTGCTATTCGAACCTGGTGGTGGATATAACTGATCCTGCGAGTCGCTGGAGTCGTCATGCGAATCACGCCGATGCATGCGAAATCTGATTGGTGTATCGCCAACAAATTTATTGATCTTCTTCTTATTACGTGTTTTTGTGTCGTCATCAGATGCCTCTGAGCTGCTGCACGATGGTGTTCGGATCTTATTCAACTTGGTACGACGATGCGTCAGCACAGGATTCTTGCTGCTGCTGGGCAATGGCTTCAGCTTGCCAATCTCCAGTTCTTTTAGGCCGCTCAATGTGTCCTCATCCACCTTGGCACATTTATCCATTTGCTTCAACTTCTGAGCAAGCGTGGTATCAACCGACACAACAATCTTTGTGCGTGTATTTGTTGGCACTTCAGCTTTTGGCGCAGGAGCTGACGAGCAGCTTCGTTCCTGCACCGAGCGATTGAGACGTCCATCTGAAATAGATTCGCGACGCGTCGTGGCGACTTGTAGCTCATTGCCAATGACACAGCCTTCATTGGCAGACTCCTCTTCATCCTCCTCACGCACAATGCTGCATTTGCGAGTTCGCTTGTCCTAAGGGCATTCATTTCATTAATAAATTATCAATATCAGCTTTTCCCTTTATCTTACAGGCTTGGCATTATCGTTGCCAAATTGCGCTGCCGGTGTCACATTTATGCTAATAGGCACAACTACTTTGGGACTTTCCGTTGGACTCGGCTTATCTGCTGTTAGCCTGCGATTTACATCGCCCAGTCTAAAAGATAAGAAATATAGATTATATATTTATAATAAAATTGCACGTATTTTGACTCACTTTAGGCCCGACTCTTGCAGTTTCAGCTTGTTGGCCTCCTCTCGCCGCCTGCGCAAACGAAGCTCAGCCAGTAAAAAATATGTGGCCGTTATATGATTGTACTTATTTTTATCCAGAGCTCTGTTTTGAAAATTAGAAAAAATTAGTGAAGTTAATAATTGTAAGCTACGCGGTGTACTGACTGCAATATCTCTTCCTTGGACGCAATGTTTCCGTTTATCATTTTCTGTATAATAAAGGCATGATCTTCTTCGCTTAGCTGCTCCCGGCTGACCAGTGGCAGTGAATGCTCCACTGATTCGGGCTCATTGATTTGCTTTAGCCAAGCAGATGAGGCGATTTCCTCAACAGTGGCGCGATTCTTTGGATCACGCACCAGCATTGTGGCAATCAAAGTGCGGCATTCCTGCGTCACGTGCGACGGCACCGTATACTTGCAATCCATAATCATGGTCAGCGTCTCCGAGTCGTTGGCCTTCTCAAAGGGAGCCTGCCCACATACCAGCATATACAGTATAACGCCCAGCGACCAAATATCTAACAGATAATGTCAATAATTAAAAAGAGCTTATCATGTGATACAGACACACGCACACCCACACCCACACACGCACACTATCACGGCTACACGGCTACTTACCTACGGCGGGCGCATCGTACGAGTCACCCAATAGAATTTCTGGTGCCGAATATGCGAGACTGCCACAAAATGTTTCCAATTTTTGGCCCGGTGAGAATTTGTTGCTAAACCCAAAGTCCGTCAGCTTGACCAGGCCCAATTTCTCGAAAAATACAACATTTTCTGGCTTCAAGTCTCTGCGTTCCATGGAAAGCGTTACGTAAAGCGTGTGTATACTATTTTTGTTTTATGTATTATCTATGCTTACCTGTGCACTACGTGCAGCTGATGACAATACGTGATGGCGCGTAATATTTGACGGAAATATTTGCGTGCCAGCTCCTCGGTCAGCCCAGTATCGTGCTTCATTATATAATCATAAAGATCGCCGCCATCACCAAGCTCCAGAACGAGATATAGCTTCGTTTGTGTATCAATCACCTCATAGAGCCGCACCACATTTGGATGCTGTACCAGCTTCATGCAACTGCAAAGAAAGAGAGAAAGTATTCCGATCAGGATTAAGGTCCAGGACCTTTCAGTATCAATCTATAGCTTACCGAACTTCCTGAAACAAATGCGCTTTGGACACCTCGTCAAGTTTTGTCTTGTCGACCACTTTCACTGCCACTTTGGCACCTGTGAACACATGCCGAGCCAGTTTTACTACGGCGAAGTGTCCCGAGCCGAGAGTTTCCTCTAGATCGTATAGTCCGGCAATTTTGCCATCGCACAACCCACCTCCAACCGGTTGTGTTTCCAAGGTCATGATCCTGCTTATCTCTGCCTCTGATTCGACTTTCCGACTATGCAATTCTATGTGTGTAACTGAAAAATCACTAGAAAATCATTTTTGATTAATAGTATGCTCTTTTTTTTTTTTTTAGTACAGTACTTTAAAAACCGCAGCCCCTGCACACAGCTTTTAATTAAAATGTTTGGAATCTAATAATCATATTGTGCCACTCATTGCGTATGTCAATTGCTATTTTAAGACTTAGACTTATTATTCGTCATTCTATTTGTGGTCGATTTGTTAAACTCATTTCCAATTAGTTAAAAACTTTTCACTTTTGTGTCCTGTGTCCATGCAGGAGCAGCAGTGCACTTGACGAACAGGGTTGTTATACAAGGGGGGAAGCAATGGGGCAGGGCTGTTGTTACCGTTTTCCAGTAGCCGATTCACGCGAAACTATAATATGGGCTCCATTTTTCGGTTTGCTATTGCGTACTCTGCGTTTACGTTGCCGTTTTAACGTGTCCTTTATACACTATGCGGTTTATCACACAGGAAAAACACTTATTTTAAACCTTTTGTGTATACTAGAGTTGTATCGAATCGTTCGGAATAAGTTCGATCGAACGACTCACTGAACTGAACGACTAGATAGTAGCCCAGTTGGCTCTAGTTCTTATTAATTTATTGCAGCCCTGGTCTAAAATTAATTTAACATTTTACTAAACTGTTGTTACCAGCGCGCTCTGTTTAATCACGAGCTTACCCGTGTTTCATCGAGCAGTGCATGGGTGTATAATTTATAAATTGACCCAGTTTTGGAGCATTATTTGAATTAAGAAAGTAACTGCACAAAATAATAACCCCGTTTTAATATAATAGAAGAAAATATAATAATAATAGAAGAAAATATAGTTGACATAATTAGATCAAAAGTCATTTAAATTTATGTGAAGGATAAGTACCGCCTCTATTTACATTTACACCGGCAGTATCACAACACAGAGTCTGTAAAACATCGAGTCTTATCTTATCGGAACTTTCAACTGATCGACAGGCCACCACTTAATTCCGTGCCAGATCCTCAACCAATCAGACAATAACACACATACTTCCTAAAATCCATATTTAAAAAATTACTAAAATCAATACTACTTTTATGATTATTTGTATAGGAAAATCATACAGTTTTCATTAATTAGGAGATACAATAACGATATGGCTGATTTGGTCTTCACCTAACGAGCTACTCTTCTTCGTGACACTGAAATAAGTGGGTAAGTATCGCCCATCTCTATATTCGAGCGAACAGTCTGACATAAAAACAATTTTTGTATTTTCCTTTTAGCAAGTGGTAAATTGTGATACCTTTAAATTCGTGGATACTGCAAGCGGACTTTTCGCATGTCCTGGAAGATTTGGTCTTCCAGTGCAGAGCCTGGCTAATGCAGTTATCCATTAGTTAGCGTAGCGTTCAAAACACCATACAAAAAAAAAACTATTATCAAAATTCTCAATTAAAGTTGTATTATAAATCTTTGGAAAGCGAACCATATAATGAGTTTAAGTTTCAACAATTCACAAAAATGCTCGTACATAGAAAGTAAACACTGCACCGAATTGGACTTGGGTCAAAAGGTGAGCCAGCCCTGCATCGATCTCTATTACATGACTATTCATTTTTTCAACACCTTGAACTCTTATTCACATAGGCAATCAACAACAGCGTGTCCGTGCGCAATATGCGATATCAAGATAAGGAGAAACAATTTAGTTATTCACTGAACTCGCTAGCCAAACGCGACGACATCGACGATGAGGCCACTGGCTCGGGTACAGGTCTGGTTGGCCTGCAAAACATTGCGAATACGTGTTACATGAATTCGGCTCTGCAGGCACTGAGCAATCTTTCGCCTGTTACACATTACTTTATCAACTGCAGTGATATAGTGGAGCATATTGCAAGCACGCCACGTGCCAAGCCAGCTGGCTTGGCCAAAAGCTACCAGCGCCTGATGCAGGAAATATGGCTGGACATCGACGAACCAAAGGGTAAGTGGCCTTTCAGCTAATCGTGAAGATAAACTAAGTCTATTTTAAAATTGACTATCTATATAGATTATCTTGCGCCCCGAGGCATATTATACGGCATTCGATCGGTGCATCCCATGTTTCGTGGCTATCAGCAGCATGATACCCAAGAGTTTCTACGCTGTTTTATGGATCAGCTGCATGAAGAGCTAACCGAGCCTGAGCCAGCACTGCCTCTACAGCAACAGCTGACACAAAGCCAACAGCAGGCGAGCGAAACGGATGACGAGAATTATGATGATGTGCCAAAGACATGTCACACGCCGACAGCATCGGAGAGCGAGTACGATACCTGCGAGAGTAGCATTTCGGACCGATCCTCGGAGGTTCTAATGAAGACCGAGTACTATACAGCTCCAAATCGGAATAGCAGCAGCAACCCAATATCCGATACATCCACTACGCAACAACAACAACAGCAGCAACAGCAACAAAGCCCGAAGTCAGTTCCAGAATCTAAACCCGTTGAGGCAGCCCATTCAATTATCAGCGATGTGTTCGACGGCAAACTGCTTTCGTCTGTGCAGTGCCTAACATGTGATCGCGTCTCAACACGCGAGGAAACATTCCAGGACCTTTCCCTGCCCATACCGACACGTGACTTTCTGAACGTGCTCCATCAGACCCACAGCCTGAGCGTGCAGAGCCTTAATGCAGCCGACTTGGCATCGACGCGCAGTAACGAAGGCTGGATTGCCTGGATGTGGAACATGGTGCGTTCATGGATCTTCGGTCCCTCGGTAACACTGTACGATTGCATGGCCAGTTTCTTTAGTGCAGATGAGCTCAAAGGCGACAACATGTACAGGTATAGTCTATAGATATACCTTATCAAATATAGATTGTACTCATTTCCTTTGATCGATTACAGTTGCGAGCGCTGCAATAAGCTGCGCACTGGCATTAAGTATTCGCGCGTGCTCAACCTGCCGGAGGTGCTGTGCATTCATCTAAAGCGCTTTAGGCACGATCTGTCGTACAGCTCAAAGATCTCGTCGCACGTCTACTTTCCGCTCGAGGGCTTTGATATGCGTCCCTATTTGCACAAGGATTGCAGCTCAATGGTGCCCACCTACAATCTGTGCTCCGTCATTTGCCATCACGGCACCGTTGGAGGTGGTCATTATACGTGCTATGCGCGCAATGCCTTAAATGGGCGCTGGTACGAATATGACGATCAGCTCGTAATGGAAGTGACGCCCGACGTGGTGCAGAACTGTCAGGCCTATGTGCTATTTTACCAAAAACACAATCCCCAAATGAAGCTGGTACGCGAGGAGGCGATCAACTTGTCCACATCGAATCCCTTGTACGAGGGTGACATTCAGTTCTATGTGACTCGCGAGTGGCTGTCACGATTGGCCACGTTCGCAGAGCCGGGTCCGATCAACAATCAAGAGATGCTGTGCCCACACGGCGGCATTCTACATTCCAAGGCAGCGCTAATCAGTCAGATTGCGGTGCCCATTCCGCAGCCCCTGTGGGATTTTCTGTACAATCGTTTCGGCGGTGGTCCGGCCGTCAATATTATATTCGAGTGCGAGATATGTAAGCGAGCCGCAGACGCCCTTTGTCGTCGTCAGCAATACGAGCTGGCCGTCTTTACCAAATACAATGTGCAGCAGAGCGAACTGGATGCCACGGCCATCTATGCGATTGCCATGCCATGGCTGCGCGCGTGGCAGCAATTCCTACGCGGCATAACGAACAAGGAGCCGGGACCCATTAACAATGAAAGTATTGCCGACACCAGCTATCAGAATGGCTCCACCATCAGCTGTGTGCGTGCAGGATCGGATTATGCACAGTTGAATGCACCACTGTGGCGATTTCTGCACGGCATTTATGGCGGTGGGCCGGAGATATTGCTGAGAAGCGCCTTGTCCGAGGCCGATGAGATCGAGATAATCGATCAGGATGATGACGAGGATGATGAGGACATTACAGCTGACATTTATCAATATAATCACTCTGACACTGAAAGCAATCTGGGCAGGGCCCAGAATGACAGCCGTAGTGTTTCGCCCTCAACATCGCCAGAGCCGGAACTGCGACCCGTCGATGATGAGCAGGTGCCGCCCACTAAAGCCGAACCAGTCAACCCAGAACCGTTGCCCAACGGTGTGATCAACAATGCCAATCATAATAATAACAATAATAAAAATAGTTCAAGGCGCAGCCGTGCGACTGCCAGAACCATGAAAGTTTCCGCATTGCGCATGAATATGCGTAAACGTGGCCGAAACTTTAATGCCATCAAGCAGCACACCGATATGTTTGGTGCCAAAGGTAATTACAATGCCGGATATTAGGTCTATTAACAATTAAATGATAATCCGATTGTTGCCCTAGGTCATTACAATTCACATTCGAATGCCGGAGCTGAGACTGAAGTGGAGGCTGATAACACCAATGAGAATCGCGAGAAAGATGTACGGGTGACAGCGATAGGCAATGCATTTCAAAGCGAGTACACGATACCATTCCAGAGCGATAATTTCCAGGTCAATGGTTCGCGCGATAAGAAACGCGAGCGTAACAAGTTGCGCAACAGCAGCAGCAATAGCAACAACAACAAGGAGAACGTTAAGCTGCAGAAATTCGTGATGCTGCGCGATGCGAATGGCGGAGCCAATGAGGAGACTGATATATGATCGACAGCCAGTGCAAATGAAAGGAGTCAACAAGCATTTTCTATGAGAGTCAATCGCTGCCGACGTTTAAGCCAAAAGAAAAGTTTAGGCATACAAAGTAGTTAAATACCTCACTGTAACGCATGGGGTGGAGGCTATATATATATTTACTCATATATATATATACACAAATACATACATGTATATATACATATACATATATGTATGAGCTATGTAAAAATTGTATTTATAAATGGAAAAATATGGATTTGGAAACATACACAACGGTAGTCCTGGTACAGTACGCGTTGCAAACAAACAAAAAAAGTAAATGATAAATGGATTTACTGGAAGTTATACAATAAGCAAGTGTACGGCTCTATGTTCTATATCTTTAATGCCCTCCCTCCCTTTCTTCCTTCAATATTTTTCATAACTATCTCTCTTAAATTAACAAATTGTACATACTGTAGCCACAATCAAATACCTTAAGACATAAACACAACACCAAAAAAAGAGAAAATAAAAACCAACAAAAAAACTTGCGAAAAACTACAATCAAATTCAATTAAAGTTTAAATTCAAAAGCGGGCAATGACGTTGCCTTAGTTATTAATTAATTAATAATTAATAATGTAATAAAGTTGCCTTTAATTCTGTTAATTATATAAACTGCAAAGATAATTTTCTTTTTTTTTAAGTACGACCAATCCATGTTGGGATTCGAACCCTTTTGTTTGACCTTTTTCTCTTAACCTATGCAGCTTTCATTTGATTTCTCTTGTTTTTGTTTGGAAAACGAACTGCTGGCTGCTAGAGTAGAAAAAATGTTCAATGCTTGGGTCTGCCACTTTGGTTGTATGCGTTCTATTTATAGAGCCCTGTACTCTGCTCTCTGTGGCATCTGCCCATCTCTCTTGGCCCACATCTCTGTCAGTCAGTCAGCCATTCAGTCGGAAACGTGCACATTGCATTGTGCTTAGAATCGTAATTTCTAATAGAAAATCTATAAATCCATAATTGAAGTGTTTGTGGCTTTGCCTTTGCTTTAGCATCAACCGGAAAAATGAATTCTTGCAATGTCTGCCAGGCGGAGACGAAGAACAAATGCTCCAATTGCAATCAGGTCGCCTACTGTTCGGTGCAGCATCAGAAGCAGGACTGGAAATCGCACAAATCCAACTGTCATCCATTTAGGGTAACTAAATAATCTAAAATTCTATTTCGGTTACCAGATATATACCAGCTCTAACCTCAAAAAATAATCGGCACAATTTTCAGGTAGCGCACAACGAACTGCTGGGGCGTCATTTGGTGGCCACACGTAACATCAAGCCCTATGAAATCGTCTTGAAGGAGGCGCCGCTGATGCGTGGACCGGCTCAAATCTCGGTGCCCGTTTGCATGGGCTGCCTGAACGCCATCGAGCCCAATGATCACATCACCTGCGACAAGTGTGGCTGGCCATTGTGCGGTCCGGAATGCCCAACGCTGGACGAGCACAAGGCCGAGTGCCAGTTAACAGAGGCGCGTGGCCAGAAAGTTAATGTGCAGGAGTTCAATGGACCGCATCCATTGTACACCTGCGTAAGCACGGTCAGGTGTTTGCTTCTCAACGAGACGAATCCGGCAAATGCTGAGAAATTCCAACAGCTGGAGTCGTTGGAGCAGACACGTCGTGGCTCCAATCAATGGAAGGCGGATCTGGCCAGCATTGGACAGTTCATACCCAAGTAAATATAGTTATATATTTATAGATTATTTATATTTGTAATTCCTTCCTTCGAAGATTCTTTCGCACCCAGAAATTCAGCGAGGAGGAGATCATGCGCGCTGTGGGCGCCTTGCAGATCAATGGCCACGAGGTGCCCACATCGGATCCGCCGCACGTGGCCGTCTTCTATACGGCCTCCTTCACGGAAAACTCCTGTGTGCCTAATCTGGCCAAGAGCTTCACAAAGAACGGGCACTGCATCCTCTGGGCCCCAAAGGCCATCAAAAAGGGAGCCAATCTAAGCATTTGCTACTCGGACGCTGTGTGGGGCACTGCCGATCGTCAGCGTCATCTGATGCAGACGAAGCTCTTCAAGTGCAGCTGCGAGCGTTGCGTGGATGTCACCGAGCTGGGCACCTACTACAGCGCCCTCAAGTGCGAGGATCGCAAGTGTACGGGTCTTCTGCTGCCCATCAAGGCAGATGACTGGAATGGCTGCTGGCGGTATGTGTACAAATTCTTCCAAATTCATAGAAACACTCTTGTTAAATAATTAACTTACTCCCTTTTAGCTGCCGTGAATGTCAGAAGCAAGTTCAACGCAAATATGTGGATGGGATACTGGAACGCGCCGGCAAGGATATTCAAAGTATGGAAAAAACGGCAGAAAATGGTTTCAAGTAGGTTTCGTACTAGATAAATTACAATATTATATAATATATATAGAATATTTCCTCAGATACTTGAAACACTATGAGAAATGGCTGCCCCCACAGCACTATCATCTCAGCGAGGTGAAAATTCTTCAGGTGCAGCTTATTGCCAAGGATCAAAAGGAGCTAATGGTGCTGCCCGATGAGCAGTTGCAGCTGAAACTGAAATATGCCAAGGAATTGATTGAGCTCTATGAGATATTAGCGCCTTGTAAGTGAAAATTGGAATATCTAATATCATGTATACGTAGCGTATACTAAATATATTTATTGTTTAGGTGAAGTGCGTATGCTGGGCACTCTTTGCTTTGAGCTGCATTCAGCAATTGCTGAGCACACGCGACGCGTAGCTCTCCAATCGAATCTCTCGCCCAAAGAAATGTTGGAGGAATCTTTGTTGTATGTGGAGAAGTGTGTTAATTATTTGCAGTACGAATCGGACATATTTGTGGAAGGTCATATTTTAAAGCAGGCAAAAATCAATCGTGACGCTTTGCGCATGGTCATTAGAATATCTTAATCACGCTTCGTTGACATTTTTATTGATTATTGTGAAAAAAGAAACCAAATAAACGCGCTCTAAATAAACTGGACATAGTTTTACAGCAGCCAGCTTTTTGTCACGTTTTCCATAGCATTTAGCTAATTGGATTGGTGCTGCCAATGCGCTACGCTACCAGTACTGTAAAAGTCTTTTGTGCACTGACTGTTAAATTTGAAAATCAAGCATTCAGCAACTGAAGTGCGCAGACTCGTTCCTTATATTTACACTTACATTGCTGTTTGGTTTGTATCTAGCAAAGGAGATTTCAAAGTCAAATATATCCTTGAGCTGGACGCCGTGCGGCAACGGTGGTGTATAACAGTGTAAAAGGATTTGCAAGCAAAACAAGTAGCGCAAAAAGTAATTGCATTTTTTTAACCGCTCCTAAAGGCGTATGCAAAGTTAACATTAATAATATTCCCTATTTTGATACAAAATAAAACAAAGATTTTACAACTGGAAATCCTACCAGTAGCTACAATTTGTGTCGATTTACAATTACAATTTTTATAAGGTAAGTTAATCAGAATTAAGTAACATTACGCAATTCCTTTGCGACATATGGACAAGACGGTAACGGTATAGCTGTACCTTTATTTATATACAAACACACAACTAATGTACACAAAGACGTCTCTAATTTGGCTGTTACCTTTGCATGTTATTGGCATATGCCGTTACTGTAGCATATTAACTGCGTAATTCGTGACAAAACTGGGCGTCTGCGTGAGCAAACATACATAGGTACATATGTACATACATTCATACAACCATTAGAACATGTATAACAACATAATATATACCTGACTTTGTTCACGCCACAATAAAACATTATTGAATTCTAATCTAATAATCAAGCCATCTCGTGCATAAACAACTCTTCCAATGACCATCAAGTGCATAGTAAATAAATAAGCTACTCATGGCATCCTATCAGCCCCTGGATATTCCACTCCACAATGAAAGTGTTCCAATCTACGAAATGAAAACAAAAGAAAACCACATTTAATTGCTACATACATATGTATGTGTTTTCGATGGTTATAAATTATTTCATATCAATAATTATAATCACAAAGCGTGGACGCTGAGCTTTAGTATTTTTATTTTGATTTTATTTGTACTGATCGTTAACAAAGGCTCTAAAAATAGCATCGTCTTGTTGTAGAGTTCATTCCGGTTAAATGCAAACGATTATAATCAAATTTAATGTCCCATTGCTGCATAATTTGTAATATGTAAATCAACTGCCCAGGCTAAATCAAATGGGGTGACTAGTTGTTAAAAGCAAGTGGACTACATTTTTGAGGACCGATGGCGCCAGCACACAGAATGCATTGTCAATCATTGTTTTCATCATGGTATTATTCAAATTGAATGGAGAATTCCATTTTCAATTAAAGTGTGGCTCAACAACAAATAAATAAATAAATTAGCATTTGAGCAAAAACTTCCAAGCGCTGATCTCGCAAGCAATTGACATATCTACTCTGCCATTGGCATTATTTCTTTTATTAAAGATGAAAGTTAAATTGGAAACATAAATTGAGCTTAATTAATGGATAAATGTGTGCGTAACTGTGAAGTAGCCATAAATTCATTTCGCAATGTCGCTTTATATGGGACTTTCGCTCTTTTTCGGCCTGATCTGCATATACGCGTGTACATTACTTACTTACATTTATTTCCATGTATTTATAAATATCTACATACATAAATACAATGTACATACATACATACATACACATACATGCATACATACATATGTATGTATATACAAGTAGATTCATTCTCAAAATGTGGCTGCTATAAAATTCATTATGTTTACATTTTAAGTGTTGCGTAAATTCTTACTGCCAAAAACTGACCTCATCGCATTTCAATGAAAATTACAAATCATTGCTGAGATTTTTATTATCAGGATGCAAAGCTATTAATACTTGAATTAATGTACATATGTATGCATATACAGTACGTATGTATGTATGTATGTATTGCAAGTGTGGCAACAAAGAACAAAGGCAGTTTTACGCACAAAAGAAGATGTTTGTATGTATATTTGTGTATACGTATGTGTGTATGTATGCATATGCGCTTTCTATCTCCGCATTCTGTTTTGGGAGGAACATTGCTATAGCTTGCGAAGTAGCGGTCTCCCAATTCCCGAATGCGCTTTTATCCCAGCTAAACGTAGTTTGAGGGTGAGACTGAGAATCAAAACAAGAACCAACAGAGAGCCAGCTAAACCGACAGAGCGATTGACTGAGTGAGAGTGAGCGTGAGAGAGAGAGAGACAGTGCGTCAAAGTGTGTGAGAGTGAGCAGTTTGCCGGCTGGTGTGTATTGCACGCGCTGAGTGCGTGATAATCACGCAACGCTCACATGTTTGCTGCCTGTTGTAGCTGCTCTTGCTGTTGGTGTTGTTGTTGTTTTGGCAGTGCTGGTGTTGACCCTCATTTCCATTCAAACATCGTTCTTACTCGCTTTAACAAACAAAAAAGCGAGAATACACATACATGCATACATATTTCGAATAGTTTGTATGCGTGCTTTGTGCTTTTATGTATGTATGTATATGAGTGGGAATATGGCTGTTTGTGTGTGTGCATAATCGATGTAATTGTGTATGTACAAAGTTGTTTATTTGTTTTTAATGGGAAACAAATAATAAATAAAATCTTCTTCACTGTAAATATAAATTATCAATGGGCTGAGTTCTATTTCAATAGCTCTCTTACTACGTAATGCCCCACGCAATGGATGGGAACGTGACTAATTCGGCGTTTGATTTTATGTCATAGTTTGTATATGTACATTTCTAAATATATTAGATCATTTAAAAATACTAAAGCTGAGGACCCCCTTGACAACTGGTCCACGCGACGCAGTTCTGTTTATATTTGTTTTGGTTATGAATTTGCCCCGATAAATACATACATACATATACATATACATATGTACATATGTATCTGTAGTAAATGAAATATAGTATACAATCATTTGTTTTTATTTTTTACTTTAATTTTGTTTACGGATTACGTCGGGTTGTTTTGTTCAGAATTTTTAATTCAATTTGCAGGCATACATACATACATACATATACAGAAACGAATGAAAACAAAAGATAAACAATAAAATACTGGATGCTCTACACTGACAAAAATGATTATGATAAAAGCCTTCACGGCAGATATTCGGTTATATTGTATATATTTCGTATATTGTCTACTTTTGTATTCTTTAGTTTTAATTTCTGAGTAAGCATGTTCAAGAATATATTAGAACTTTTGGTAGTCAAGCATCTATAGCCAATAAATTTCTTAAATATATCTCAGTGTGCACGCTCAGTGCATGCACGGCATGCATGTGCAGAAGTTGTATACGTGTGTGTGTGTGTAAGTTCAGTGTACGTGAGCGTATGTGTGAGTGTGTGTGTTCAGCTTTTGGATTTTTCAACTTATTCCACAATTGTTGACACCAACGCTGCTGCCGTCGCAGTCGCAGTTGCCGTTGCCGTTGCCGTCGCTGCCGCCGGCTTCATTTGCTTTTTAGAGCGCGAATCGTCTGAAGAAAATTTCAGTTGTTCTTTGGAAGTGCGCTCGATAAGTCCAGTGCTGGAAAGAGAAGCCGCAGTTAAAAAACAAAAGAAAAATCTCTGTGTTCGTTGAGTAAACAGTGTCAAAAGTGTTTCGAAAATATTTCAAGCAAACAAATTTTACAAAGTTTACGGTTTATTAAAAACAAATATAAACAATATTCTAAGTTAATAGAATAATAAATAATAAATATGCCGGTCGACATTTGCAGTCAGCAGCAGCATACAAATATGATAAGCTCCCTAAGGTAAAGGCCATATCAAGTTATTTTATAGACTTTTCAATTGATCCCATAAAAGTAGAGTTATTAGATTTCCTTAATCAGAGTGAACAACAATTAGTGTTGATGAGGTGAATGCCAATTACACTCAATCTTAAATATTACAAATCTTTATTAAATATTTATGATACGCGGGCTAAACCCTTAAATCATGCTGCCAATCGAATTAATCAATTTAAACAATAAATGTGGTCTCGCCAAATGGTCAATAAATAAAACATATCGAAATGGCTGTATAAATACTAAAGTTCTCTATTGCATATTTATATACATATATGTATATACAATATGTATACAGGCACGCCTGACCTTTTTCGAACATACCTGACAAACGTGTCCACTTAGCAATTGAATAAAAAAAAAAAAACTGTTGTTTTCTTACATTAAATCAACTTATTGTAGTTGGCATTGAAATCAAGATTATTCTATATAGGAAATCAAAGAAAAGTTGTTTATCTAATAAATTAAAAATCATGATCTGCGCAATTAAAATTACAAGGATTAATTATTATCTCATGTCGCTCTCCAAACAATCTTCTAAAGTGTTTACGTTGTGTTGTGTAATGAAAGCCAATGCGAAAAGGCCTTGTTCCCAAATGGGGGCTGAACGATAAAGCGTTTGCGTTTAAATAAAAAAATTGTTGATAAAAAACGTGTAATAGTACATCAAATTTGTGTATAAAATATATCATTTTAATTAATATTGTTTACTACCAATACAATTTTGTAAAGTATTTAAAATTTATTTTTATTTTTTGTTTCTTTAAATTCATTTAAAATTTGATCGTAGCTGTGATAAAAAACTTATACATATGTATATGTATTTTTATGTATATATTTATTAATGTATGTAATTATTATTGGTACACATACGTACATATGTATATATATGTAAATGCACAGTTTGCATATACTTATTGATATGTATATTTCTGATCTTGCTACGACCTCTATATACTTGCAAAGAAAAATCTATAAAACTTGTCATGAGCTGTTGCTCTTCATGAGAATAATTAATCGCATATATGCATATGTACATTTGTATATCAGTATATGTATAATTGAAATAAATTCAATTTTTGTTTTATTTTGCAGCGGAACAACAGATACCTCTTTGTCGCTTAACGCACTATCCTTGACGTCTGCTCTACCGCCGACAGATCCCGATCATCCACATCACAACATGAACAAATTGTGTCGTCAAGTGTCAATTGAATCACCCGGACCGGGTGTTAAGAATTGTGTTTTTAATTTCTTTGTGCCCATCGAGGATACGCCAGCACATGGCGCACGCATCAAGATCGTCTGCGCAGGCGCCTGCTATCGTCGCCGCGATCGCGCCAACTCGATAACCAGCGTATCGTCTGTCTCGTCGGAGCTGAGCGACTACTGTCCGTCGGTGACGTCGATGTCATCGCCGGCTCATCAGGGCATACGTGAGGGCTCATTCTTTCCGGGCTTTGAGGTGGCGGGAGTGATTGAGTCGCTGGGCTCCGAGATCACAGAGGCCAATAACTGTGGCCTGCGCATTGGACAGCGTGTTATTGTCTATCCATTCGATGAGACTCCTGCCGGCTATGCAGAACTCCTGGTGGTGCCCGATCTGAAGTACATTGTCCCGATACCGGATAATTTGCCCATGGAGGAGGCAGCGATGCTGCCGACAGGTGCATTGCTGGCCATGCACGCTGTATTCAAAGCACAAGCCGTTGTCACGGAAATCCTGAATCAACGCGCCGAAACAGATCCCAATAAGAAGTGCAAGATCTTGATTGTTGGCACCGGCGGTTTGGCCCTGTGGGCAGTTCGCATTGCAACCTATCATTTCGCATCGACTGGTGCACACAACGTGGACATCACAGTAGCCAGTCTAAGGGACGAGGGTTTCCGTCTAGCTACAGAGATCAAGAAGTGAGTCTATATAAACATTTCCAGCCAAGACTCTAAACTAATTAAATAATTTTCTTATCTGCAGTGTCAGCGTTGTGCAGTGGAACGAGTGTCTGTACGAGCCGCAACTAATTGAGCGCACCAAGGATGTGTGTGGCGGTCCTGTGGACGTGGTCATTGATTTTGGCACAACTTCCAGAAGTCTGCATCGCTCCATGCACTGCCTGTCCAAGGGCGGTGTTGTGCTCATCAGCGAGGAGGTGGCCGAAAAGCTGTTACCAAAGTTCTCTAGGTTATCGAATGAGTACCAGCAGGAGATAATACCAATATCGAATGGCACCGTTGAGCAGCTCGCTGAGCTGGTGGAGCTGGTGGCTAGCAGAAAAATCGAGCCGCCACCATATTCCGTATTCCCATGCGAGCAGGCCGCCGAGGTTATACAGAAACTGATCAATTCCGAAATACCCGGACGCGCCATTCTACGCTTCCATGATATTGAATAGATCCTTAAAGTCTATCAAAGCATTAACTCATCTTAACTTAAATGAATATCTCTGTTAGTTTTACTCACAAACACACACAGCCACTCACCCACTCACACACACACACACACACACACATAGACACACAACATTTGGCGTAAATTAGCGCAGCAAAAACACCTTTACAAGATGTGCTTAATATTCGTAGCAAGTATTCAGTTTTTGTAATAGCTATTTGGATTAGTTTTCAATTGTTTCGAAAACAACCAGTGATTTTTCATTAATTTTTTTTACACATTTTAATTTATTAAGCATTGTTTAGTATTATAATTTGTATGTATATATGGATTGTGATTGATTTTAATTTAAGCAACAAAAATTAACGACTTGATTTACATTCATATTTCGTAGTTCACGTCGTTTTATGCTTCAATGTTGATTTATTTAATTGGACTTTACAAATCACATGCCATTTAAATAGAAGCGAAGTAACAAAAAGAGTTCAGAATAAATGTTATATAAAATATTAAAAAAATACAAAAAAAAGTGAAAATTGTTATGCATGCAATGCAAAAATGTTTGATTCGATTTGCTTAATATCTGTACTCATTACGTACCCAAGAAAAAATTGACATTATATTCAACTACCATTAACCATAAATAAAAGCGTACGCATACCAATATACCACCAATCTACAAGCCTCTCTTCCGCTACTCTCAGTTAACAAGACGTCTTCTTCTTGCCATGCTTAATCTTTAAATGGTTGTAGAGTCCAGAGTGCTGATTAAATTTAGCATCACACTGTGAGCATTTGTAGTTTTTCCGTTGCTGATGACGTAGCTTGTGGCGGGTCAGTTCTTGAGAGCGCCGGAATGTCATATAGCATATGCTACAGACAAAGTCTCGCTGCTCTGAGTGGGAACGCATATGGTCGTTTAAGTGGGTTAATCGAGCATAGTTCTTGGGGCACTTGCTGCATAGGTATGGTCGTAATTTATCGTGTGACACGCGTAAATGATTCTGAAGCTGATAGTGCTCCTTGTATATTTTTCCACATATATGACACATTGAACCCTCTTTCTTAGATTCCCGCTTGCAAGACTTTTGCTCTTTTGGTGCTTCGACAGGGTTTACAATCGTGTCACCTATGGTACTTTCCAGATTTAGCCCAAAATAATACTCTTGTAATATCTCATCTTCAGCCAATTGTAGTTCCGACTTAAATTATAAGAAGAATAATTGCAATCATTTAGAAACTCCATTATTCCTTTTCGTTTATTACCTCAGTGCTGGAAAGCTTCAAAGACCAATCTTCTTGTACGTTAGAAGTTTGTCTTAAGGTTGGCTTAAGTAGTTCTTCTTCTTCAAACGAATGTATGCGCGCCAAATGTTTTTGAAATTGGGTTGTGGTGTAAAACAAACTGTCGCACATAAAGCATTTTATGGCTAATTCCTTATACGGCTCTTTTGATAAAAAGAAACCACAAGTCCATAAATCCTCCATTGTCAACTCCTCCTTAGCTCCTTCAGGATGATTCATTAATTATTCAGTGTTGAGGGAGTTAAATACCAGGGCTGCGTACTTTATAACAAGTTCATCGATACATCGTGTTGAAAGTATCGATCGTTCAACCAGAATTTGTTTTTGCGCCAAAACGAATGTGCTGCGCGGCAAACTGCTGATTTTATTGTTGTAGAAAAAAAGACAAAGTAGAGCGCAACCCATTTTTTGAATAGCTGACAACGAATAATTGCTTGACTACATACACAAATCGTGATGGTTAATAACGAAAATGCAAATATCGCTGCTCAGCAGGTCATTTGGATCGGCAGCCACGAGCAGAACACATTTATTAAAAGTCTGGAGCATAAGAATGTATATTTTTACAAAAAGTGCGTCTACGGTCCATTAACATTGTCAGTGGGTGACTATATACTGGTGGCCAATGCAGATTCAGCCGAGCCCGACACAGTAGACGGCTGCGACATCGCTAAGATCTTACATCTGTACGAGCTGCGGGAAATGACCGACAAAGAACCCTGTCGAGCTATAGTACAGTGGTACTCCCGCCCGCAGGCCATACCGCATAGGTTCTTCGATGTGGACAATTTGGAAATAGACTTCGGAGTTGAGGTTATTGAGGAGCATCGCTATTACGACAACGACGTGGCTTTGGGTTGCATATTGCGCAAGTGTCTCGTACTGGAAGGAACCTCCGATCAGTCTGCACAGCAGATCATACAAAAATATAAGATCCCACGCAACTGTCCCATGTTTGTGTCTCGCTATAAGTTTCTAAAGGTAAAGAACACATATCGGCTTATACCGCTTGAAATTCAGCTCGATGGAACGGAGTCGGCGCGCAGCAGGCGCTCGATCCGAGAACCCACCTCCGCCTCAGCCCGCAAATCCGTTTCACGCAGACGCGTCTCCACAGCTGCAGAGAGCCAAACACCTGTCGAATTCGTCGATGTCAATTATTACAATTGCGAGAACAAGGTGTCGCCCATCAAAATTGTGGGCGGCCGCAGTGTGGTGCGTCTGTCGGAAAAGAAGAAGAGCAAAGCAACAGACGCAGCTGAGCCGGAGATCAATGCCAACTATTTAATGGCCTCTCCATTGACGGAAAAAAATCAAAAAGTTATGACACCCAAATCACGAGCCTCGGCAGCACGTCGCAACTTGAACTTGAGCCTGGACAAGGGAGCAGACACCACAGCTGATTCGGACTGCTTGAACTATTCGATTGTACATCAAACGCCAGATCCCAAGACTCCTTCAAATGATATGAAGATCAAGCTGCGCGTCTCCGAGCGTAGAAAATCGGTGCGCCTCGAATCACTGGATAATGATTGTGATCCTTTAGATGTCGCCCAAGATACGCCCAACAGCAAGCAGCGACGCAAGCGTCTGGGTGTTACCAATGGAGATATATATCATACGCCCACCAAGAAGTCCAAGGAGCTGCTGGAGCCCGTAGGCACGGACGTGACGCCCTCCACGCGTCGCAAAAGTATTTTGAAATCCGCAACGACCCGCTTGGGTAAGTAGCCATCTACCTAACTTAACACTTTTACTAACGTTACCTCTTCTTTGCAGCCGAGGGCACGCCTAGGCGCAGCATTCAGCTGTCCAATATTGTGGAGCAGCGCATATTCAATGACAACGAGATTATTTCAACGCCTAAACGAAGTCGTTCGAAACTCGCAGACGAAGTGGTCGATGAAGATTACACGCCCAAGAAGTCAAACCAAAAGACGCCCACGCGACCGCGTAGATCGAGCACCACCAAACAGCCGTCGGCCACAAAGCTGAAAGAACAAGCTCCCTTGACGCCATCGCAGAAGCTAAAAAAGATACGCTCAGGCGAGTTGAGCCCCAGCATGGAGCAGCGCGAACAGCCAGTGGATGAGAGTCGCAAGTCGCAGTTGCAGCTGGCACGCGAGCAGCTCCACGTTTCGGTGGTGCCCAAGAGTTTGCCATGCCGTGAGAAGGAGTTCGATAACATCTACAGCTTTCTCGAAGGCAAGATTCAGGATCAGTGTGGTGGCTGTATGTACGTCTCTGGTGTGCCAGGCACAGGCAAGACGGCAACTGTCACTGGTGTTATTCGAACTCTGCAGCGGCTGGTTGAGAAGGATGAGCTGCCCGCCTTTGACTTTTTGGAGATCAATGGCATGCGCCTTACTGAGCCACGGCAGGCGTATGTGCAGATCTACAAGCAATTGACAGGCAAAACGGTTTCATGGGAGCATGCACACACGCTGCTCGAGAAGCGATTCACTACGCCAGCACCGCGTCGTGTGACAACCGTGCTGCTGGTGGATGAGCTGGACATACTGTGTAATCGGCGGCAGGATGTCGTCTACAATCTACTTGACTGGCCAACCAAATCGGCGGCGCGACTGGTCGTGGTCACCATTGCCAATACTATGGATCTGCCCGAGCGTTTGCTGATGGGTAAGCAGACACACACTTTTCATATCTCTCCAAGCAGTAACTAATCTCTGTATAATACCTTAGGCAAGGTTACGTCGCGTCTGGGTCTCACACGTCTCACCTTCCAGCCATATACGCACAAACAGCTGCAGGAGATTGTGACAGCGCGTCTGGCCGGCTCTGAGGCTTTCAAGGGCGAGGCAGTACAGCTGGTGGCCCGCAAGGTAGCCGCCGTCTCTGGCGATGCACGGCGGGCTCTGGACATTTGCCGACGTGCTACGGAAGTCGCTGACACAGCCGACGCACAGCCGGGTGGAATCAAGTGTGTTACTATGCTGCATGTGCAGCAGGCGCTGGCCGAGATGATAGCCAGTGCCAAGGTGCAGGCCATCAAAAACTGTTCGCGTCTGGAGCAAATCTTTCTGCAAGCCGTTGCAGCTGAGGTCACACGCACCGGCGTCGAGGAGACAACATTTATGGGCGTTTACACACAAATCGAGACGATAGCAGCGTTTATGGGCGTGGCACTGCCAGCGCCAGGACGTGCACTGCATCTATGCTCAAAGCTGGGCGCCGAGCGCTTAATAATCTCAGAGCACTCGCGTCACGATTTATACCAAAAGATCTTGCTGAACGTCAGCGCCGACGATATACACTACGCGTTGCGTGTGGAGAGCAATTAGGATTAGATTTTAAAGCTTTTAAATTATTATTTTAATTAAGCGTCATGTTTAAACAATTTAAAGTACAAACTCGTTGATAGGAATACCAAATAGAATACCAATACAGTATAACAGTCGTACAGCACTTTGGGTGAAAAGACGGAATAGATAAATAGATGATAGCGGAAAACTAGCATCAGACAGAGGTAAAAAGCAACTGGTAACAATACGAGTGCCGCATACAGTGGCATCACCAGCGTATCGATTGCCCTCGCATACGGCGGCTGGAGTTGAATGATGCCAACGCTGCGGAGATCCGTGCGCAGAGTATGTACTATCAGGTAGAGGAAGGAATGTATTTCGGCGCTGTAGGTGTTCAGCGTGACAAAGAAGGCGACAATGCCAGGGTTATAGTTGGTCTGGCCCAGGTAGCCGGGATTCAGATCAATGGTCGACAGGCTGTTCGAGTTGCCCTGATAGAAGTAAAACATTCTGGCTATCACAAGGGTCATGATTATTTTGTACACATGAACCACGCGCACGGAGAACTTCCGGGCCGTGGAGCCGTACGCGTCGCATAGCTTGTATGTCTCGTCCAGTGTGATGAGCATCGTGGGCAGCAACACAATATTTTGCACCTTGTACAGCAATGCGACTAGAATCAGCGAGCATGTCATATTCGTTTGGAGCAGCTTTAGCAGATTACTTTTGGGCCGCTCATCCAGCAAACTCTTTCCGCTGCTCTGTTGCGGTAAGACCGTACGATAGCCAAGGACAAAGACTAGAGCCACGCAGCACCAGAAGAGCACCAGCACGGGCAGAAGAATGCGGCCTCTGCAGTAGAGTGAAGATTAATATGCTATCAATTGCTTTATATCCATAACTTACACCATATAGGAAGGCAGCTCCACGAACTTCACCTGACCATTCAGGCCACGGAAACAGTAGACTAGGACGAAGGCAACGCCGTTGAATATCGTCTGCGGCGTGTTCGTGAACTTGCGCAGGCGTGCCCAAAACATTAACAGCGAGAACAACATCAGTGTGCTCTTGATGGCCGACAGTCTGTGTAGATAGCGCATCAGTACGAGCAGCAGGAGCACCACAAAGATCTTCCGTTGCTGCCAAAGACATGCTGAGGCAATTTTGTGCAAATGTCGTCCATCCAGCTCCACATTCGCTTTGGTGATGCGGCGACGCAGTGTCTTGAATGTAGTCAGCAGAAGCAGCGTGTTGCCCAGATAATACCAGGTCTTATATTCATATTCAATAAATGAGGACGAGCCTAGTGTACCCATGCGTATAGCGAAGCATAATAGCAAGGAAGTCGGCAACGGAATTGATAGTTTCAAGCGACGAGCATAAAGAGGAGGCAAGGCGATTTTGATTAAAGCCTGGATTACATCAATGCTCAGATAAATGGAGGCGACAATGGGCACCAGCAAGAGTAAGCTATTCAGCATGGAGCTGGTCAGTACTACATCCAGCAGGTGGCAGACTACATTGAGAAGAACTCCAATTACCAGAGAGAGCAGCAGCTGAGCCGCTTTAAAGTTATGCAAACGTAATTTCTCCGAGGCAATGTCCAGAAACAAAACGCTCAGTAAAAGGTGCAGGGCGCTCTACAGAGGAGAAGAAACAGTTAAATAAAATATTAAGTTTGCATAGGATTATTTTTCAATACGTACGGCTGTTGTCAGTATCAGTCCCACGGCTATAAATCCGTAATCAAATTTCACTAACGACTCTGACAGCTGGGCGGAAATCTCACGGGCTACGCGCAAATAGTTAAGCTTCGCATTTTGATAGTGCACATTGCTAGCTCCGCTGCCGTCTCCGACCCGGAGCGGCTTCAGCAGCTGTTTGTGGAGCAGCGTGGCATTTTGATACCAATGATAGTAGTCTACAAATCACAATAATTAGCTGCTGGTTGACAATCGTTCATAACTGACCGTACCACTGCGCCGGACACTATCGTGGCCAAACTTAACGCGTGCCTTATTCAGCAGATGATGGGCATTGTAGAAATAGGCGTACATTTGGTCCTCCAGCGTTAATGACTGCAGCATCTCTGGTATCAAGCAGCCAATAGACATCGTTGGTATTTCCACAGATAATAGCACTGCCAGCGTTGGCGTCAAATCGATTTGATTATAACGCTTGGTGCTGGAACTAAGATATGTATATAATTGGGAAATATCATACTCTCTAATAAGATTTTTGCTTATTTACGAATATTTGCTGCAGTTCTTGCTATACAAATAGAGTGGGACTGTGGTTTCAGCGGGCGTATTGCCGCCGTGACCACCGCCATCAGCCATGCCATGATCACCGGTCAGCATCAGCAAATAGTTATCCATATTCTATAAATAGACCGTGAAAATATTTGAATATATTTGCTTTACTGCTTTCAAAATACATGTTTGTGCTATCAGTATGCTCAATATATTATCATAGATAATAACATTAAAAGCCCCACAGCAGTTAGCTTCCCATTTCTTGAGTATTTCTCTTAAATACCTTCTCTACGTTTTTCTGGTAGGAATTTTCTTCTTATTAGTATTTTCTTTAGATATTTCCCTTAAGAATTTCTTCGAAGCATTTCATCTAAGTTTTTTATGCTTATCTGAACGAACACACACTCCACATCGCTTTACTGCACTGCACAACTGACCCCCACCAGGCCTGGACGACTGAAGAAATGCTGCTGCTGCTGCCCTTTATATAGGGCGACCTTTATTGAAAGCCTCAGTCGCTCTTAAATGGTAGAGTTCGTTATAGAGATCGTTGCAGTCGAGCTATAAAGGAACCAATGGGAACACTCTGCTTCACCAATGACTAATGAGAACATACTCTGCTGCTTCAAGCAGTCTAGCTGCCTCTTAAATATAAATACCAAATGCATACATATAAACAGCATAAAATGATCTAGTGTAGCTCTTTTTCACCTCTTGATTTTCTAAAGCAGACAGACTGTGAGGTAGACAGGGAGACAGACAGAGAGACACATATACAGACAGACATTCGAACAAATATATAGGCAATAAGAATATGTAAATTAATATTTATAAATTTAAGACAGCAATTTGTTCTGTTCTATAGTTCTCTGAAGGACTAGGACTTTTGCACAGTCTGCCCATATTCAAACTTGCCTTATGATCCAATATCTTTTTCACTGCATCGTCCATTTCCCTGAGTTTAGTTTCAATCCGTGGACTGTCATTGCCCTCAACATGGCCAATGTGATCTAGGCCCAGATAGTGCAAGATCAATAGCTTCCAATCCGTTTTCTCGAGCTCCTCCGCCAGTGCACTTGTCACAGTTCGGTCGCCCTCATAGAAATCGTTCACGTAAAACGAATCATTGTTGGCTACCTTACGTGTGAATTCACTTGGAAACAGTTGCACCCAAGTGTGATCCCCGATAAAGGAGATAACAGCTTGCCGTTTTTTTAGTCGATGCAGCAGCGAATCGTCCAACTGCTCTGTGTGACCTACATTAAGCGCAATGTCTATGAAATTGGACAATGTGCCGGTAGTGATACTCTTTAGCCGAGGCATGGTCACAGTCGGTATGTCAACGTGCAGAGAGAGCTTAAGACACGCCCTCTCTTCAACCGTTGGCATAGTTTGTTCAGTGGGGAAATCATCGCGGAGAGCATCTATCAAGAATAGTATAAAGGATTCGTAGCTGGCCGGCGGTGGATTCAGTCTGAAATTTATTGTTGAAATGAGTACATGTGGCAGTAAAAAAGCATGCACTGATATAACATATCAACTGATAATCAACTCACTTTTCACCATGCAGTGTTGTCGGCCGGTCAATGGATACGGACGGTTCCTTTTCTGCAACAGAGTATGAAGCCGGGAAGAAGCCTATCAAAAAGAGCACAGCGCCGCCCAGAAACAGTGTTAGCATGTAGAATGTGTATGCAAGGCGACTTCTGTGTTCCTCCATTGCAATTTGTGTTTCTTAACCATTCCCAAGAGCTAGCTCCTGTACTGTAGCCTGATATGTAAACAAATACTGATGAACACAGTGGGCTGCCAGATGTTCTGCTTCGTTGGCAGCTTTTGGCAATAATAACTAGTTCCGGTTCGCAAATAAGTCTTAAAAAACTTGACAACATATATATACATACATACATTACTTAAATAGCCGATATCTACATTAATATTAACAATAAGGAACTGTGTGCATCTTTATATGAATTCTTATAGTACCATTTCATAAAAAATATTTTTAAAACAGCTGATTTGACTTAGATTACAAACGGAACTGATAAAACAATCTGGCAGCTTTGCAACCAGCTGGTGATTGCTTTACATTTTGTTAGATTGTTTATATTTTGTATTTCAAATTAAAATGGAAACTTGCGGTGTTATTATGAGCAGAGTCGGAGAATTTGAGAATTTTCTTATGCGTTGCTCATATTGCACGATAGATATGGAGATTGACAAATGGCAGGAATTTGTTCTCCACTTTCGGAATACGCACAGCACGAAGTCGACCGATTCAGAATATTTGCACATGGAAAAACTAGCCGCAAATGAAGACAGCACTGAAGAAAAGCTAGTGAACATACCTACTGAAGTGCAGCCTGTTGAAGAGACGAATGTTTCTAGACCCTGTTCAACATTATCCGATGCAAGTTTCAGTGAAAATAGTTCAGCAAAAAGTGAATCCACAGCACCTACGGAGAATGATGAAGTGGATATGTCTAGTTCAAATACGCCCACGGACAAGGTAAGTAAATATACCTATGGTTATTAAATATGTACTTATACGACTTCTATTTCAGTTTAAACCATCATTTTTTCGACGAGATCCACGCACACTGAAGTTTATTGAGGCTTATAAGAGTCAGCCTTGCCTTTGGAATCCTGGCTGTAGTACATATAAGGATCACATTGCTTGTAAAGCCGCATATCAGCAGTTAATAATGGAGCTAGATGCTCAGATATCTGTTGTCTTCACAGAGCATTCTTTGAAGGCAGCCATAAAGAAGTTGCACTTACAGTATAATATGGTTGAAAAGCGTGTAATGAACGGTAACCAAAAACCAAATTCCGTGGCCTTTAATCATTATACAAGCTGTAGCTTTCTGAAAGCAAGCGAAGATCAAATGCATGCCTTTAAAAGTTCAGTAATTCAGGTGGTATTCTAAGCTGTGCTTTTCTTTATGCTTTGAATGGTTTATTGAAACTCTTTTGCTTTCAGTTGAACTTTTGTAAGCGCAATAAGGTCACCACAGATTTTATACAGTTGTATGCCAACTTTCCCCAGCTTTACGACTGCAAGCATAAGGAATTCTCAAGCATAAGCTCTCGTAAGCAGGCCTATGAAGCAATTGCAGCTAAGATTATAGTGCCACACGGTGGAATTAACTGCGATGACGTTTACCTAGCCATACAGTGCCTTCGTCAGTGGTACTACAAGAGTACGAAACATGCAATTAAATCGACTAACGAGTCTGAACTCTCTTATTTGAAAGCCTGTGCCTTTTTGCCACCTAAGATGTTCAAGCAAAAGTTAATTTGTGAATACTGCCAGCAGGAAACTTCTTCGGATCATGTGCTTCAAGCGCATTTGTGGAAGGTTCATAATATCGGGGAGCTACCCTTCAAATGTACATCGTGTGACCGAAGTTTTGTGGGACGTGCGGAACTATCGACGCACGTGCAACGTTTCCATATTGGAAAGATATATAAGTGCAACTATTGCGAGAGCACTTTCGCTGTTAACTCAGATCTACGTCTACATATACGTATACACACCGGAAACAATATACTCTGTGAGCTATGCGGCAAGGCATTTAGACTGAGATCTCAACTAAAGCTGCATGTCACCGCTATTCATACAAAAATTCGAGCATTTAAATGCACTATGTGCCCGAAGGACTTTCTTAAAAAGGTCGACCTATCCGACCACATAAAGAGTCACTTAAATATTCGGGATAAGATTTGCACAACATGTGGTAAAGGATTTACCAGTTGCCATTCACTAATTCGACATCGACAAATACACTCGGAAATTAAAAAGTTTGCCTGTAAGCTTTGTGATGCTAGGTTTTCACAATTTGTCGGTCTCAACTCGCACATGAAACGTACACATAATATTGTTCGAAGTAATGCACAAAAATTAGCAGACACTTTACCCCCTGAATCGTTAAGTTAATTTACTATTTTTCTAAAAATAAACTTTAATACATACATGTAAAAAAAGCTGTTGTCGAGATCTTGTGAACTCTTCTAGCCCTTGCTCAAAGAATCAGCACATGCATACATATATGTACATATAAAGGCGCACGGGCTGTCTCTCTGTCTGCTAGCAAGAGATGAAGAAGAAATATAGATCATTTAAGTTGTCTATATGTATGCATTTGGTATTTGTATTTAGTATAGGAAGTTAGACTGCTTGAAGCAGAAGAGCATTGTTCTCATTGGTCATTGGTGAATCAGCAGAGAGTGTTCCCATTGGTTCCTTTATAGCTCGACTGCAACGATCTCTACAACAAGCTCTACTATTTGAGAGCGACTGAGACATCGAGTAAAGGTCGCCCTACATAAAGGGCAGCAGCTGCAGCATTGCTTGAGTCGCCCAGGCCTGGTGGAGGTCAGTTGTGCACTGCTAAACATTTGAGAGCGGGGCTTAACATTTGAGAGCGACTGAGGCATTGAGTAAAGGTCGTCCTATATAAAGGGCAGCAGCTACAGCATTGCTTCAGTCGCCCAGGCCTGGTGGAGGTCAGTTGTGCAGTGCTAAACATTTGAGAGCGGGGCTTAGCATTTTAGAGCGACTGAGGCATTGAGTAAAGGTCGTCCTATATAAAGGGCAGCAGCTACAGCATTTCTTCAGTCGGTCAGGCCTGGTGGAGGTCAGTTGTACAGTGCAGTAAAGCGATGTGGAGTGTGTGTTCGTTCAGCTAAACATTTGAGAGCGGGGCTTAACATTTAAGAGCGACTGACGCTTTGAGTGAAGGTCGCCCTATATAAAGGGCAGCAGCTGGAGCATTTCCTCAGTCGCCCAGGCCTGGTGAGGGTCAGTCGTGCAGTAGAGTACAGTGCAGTACAGTGAAGTGAAGCATGAATGACTTGGATGAAATACATACATACAAATACATGAAGAATTGGAGGACTTAGAGCAAATACTTAGAAATAATACTTCTGTCTGTTGTATATGAACATTTCAAATATAATTATACCCTGATTTCCCACTTTCGATCATGAAATCGAAAAAGGCGCCCATATTATCGATATGCTTGCGAGTCGTATCAATTTTTAGCATTGCACAGCACTAGTCTAAAAGCAGCTGTGTCAATTACATACATATATTCAACTTGACGTAAATAAGTATTTTTGAGTTTGACTGTCTAGAACCGTTAAAATGGAAATATGCGGCAGCATATTAACAAATAGCAACTACACAATATTCCAGTTAAAGTGCATGTATTGCCCAATCGAAAGCAACCTGCAAGACTGGCATCAGTTTGTTCTGCATACACGCCAAGCTCATCCTATCGACGATGCCGATGGTTCACTAAGCGACCAATGTGAAAATGAAGAATGCCCTAAGGAAGAGCCCGACGAGCCTTACGAAGTCAGCAAAAATGTAAAAGAGGAAAATCCCACATGGCAGCAGGATGATGAAGAGTTTTATGTAGGCAATGCGCACGTCCTAATACTTTCTGATTTATACGTATTGCATTTTATTCATTGCACAGTTCACTGACGATGCCATGAAGCAAGAAGTAGAGCCACATTCACCCATAGAAACTGATTCTCATATGTCTCCGACTACTGCTAATATTGTAGAATCCAATGATGAGGATAGATACACCGATAGGAAGGAATCTGAAAGTCAGGAATTGGACTGTATGCAAGTAAATAAATTCAAGATAACTTTTAATGCAGCAACAATCTAATCTAACGTATGACATAGAAAGTTGAAGAGGACACATCAGATTATAGCGATAGCTATATTGACGATGAAGATATTGAAGACGATTACACGGACTCGGATGATCAACCAGACGAAGAGAAGCCGACAGGTAGCAGAGCTAATCCCATGACTCTAAAGCGCAAGGTATATAAAAATATGATATAATATAAATATACAGATAATAATAGTTAGATATCACAAATTACAGCTGAAAATATCATTTACGAGGCAAAACCCGCGAGTACTGCATTTCATCGCTGAAGTCAAGAATCATCCATGCTTGTGGAACCCGAACGATAAATTTTTCAAGACTAAGATGGCCGAAAGTGAAGCTTACAATGAGATAATTGCAGGAATGGATAAAAAAGTGAATGTGTTATTCACTGAATATGAGTTGAAAAAATCGTTAAAGCAATTGTTTAAGCAATATACAATGGCAAGGCAAATGGCGTCGGAAGGCCAACTGACCGGAGTAGCTGCCCGTTACCTACGCAAATGTAAATTTCTGTCGATCAACGATTATTCTGAGGAAAGTGTAGCCGACGACGAATCCAAATCAGACGTAATACAGGTGCGCGCGAAATGGAAACTCCTTTATCCTAATTATCTAATCTAATGTGCAATATATTTTAGCTAAACTTCAAGGAGATTAATCATATGACAACGACTTTTATCGAGACCTATGCCAGTTTTCCAGTGCTATATGACAGTTCCGTACCAACCTTCAAGTCGCTGGATGCACGAACTCAGGCGTACATTGAGATAGCTCAACTGTTGGCGCCAGAGATTCACGTGAATGAAACTGAAGTTTATATGGCCATAATGCGTCTGCGTAAATGGACAAATATGACTTTGCGGCGGGTGAAGTCAAAGGAATTGCGGCGCCCTTGCTCGAAATCGGAGCTACATTATCTGCAATTGTGCAGCTTTCTTCCATCCAAATCGGAAAGCTTCGTCATTACCTGTGAACTGTGCAATAAACGGTTCTTCCTTGATTACAGTCTACGTGCCCATATGGTCAAGGTGCACGATATGGGTGAGCTGCCCTTTCTTTGCTCGCAGTGTCCGCGTCGCTTCGAGAAGGCGCATGATATGGAGCGACATAAGTTGCGGCAGCATTGTGAAAAGTTGCTTAAGTGCGAATACTGTGATAGCACGTTTTCAATGAAAACTGATCTGACAGTCCACACTCGTGTCCATACGGGTGAAAAGCCATATGTATGCGAGCTGTGCGGCAAATCCTTTAGACTGAAACTGCTGCTCGATTATCATATTAACGGGTTTCATTTGAATCTGCGGCCATTTGAATGCGATATATGTAACAATACGTATCGTAAGAGAGTCCAGTTGAAGAACCACATGAAAGGACATTTGAATATAAAGGATAAGAAATGTGAAAAATGTGGAGCAGCGTTCTCCTGTCCAACCATCCTGTCTCGGCACCGCAAAACTTGCTGTGGTGTTAAAGGATTAAGAAAATAACCTAAATTTGAATTCTTCATATACATATTAATTATTTTACATATATTGTTAATTCATTTCTAAATAAATAACGAATTTTATTGCCTATAAAGGATTTTATTTTTAGTCTTGTGCAGCACTGGCCAGCAGCTGATAATGTTATCGATAACAATTTATTTTTTTATAAGACCTGCAGCCGGCACAAATAATTGTTTATTCGCGAAAAATGCATAGTAAATAATAATAAAAACATGGATACACAAATTTTAGATGCCGTAAATGACTTTCTGGTATGAATAAATTAAATACTATTGATCTTTAACTAATATGCTCACTAATTCTCACAGAAAGTAGACTCCATAGATGAGGCGTTTGTGAGCGTCATTGTGTTCAAGTCTGAAGATGATAAAGCCACCAATTTCACAAATAATTTGAGTAAGTAGGATTTTAAGATGGTGAAGCATGTATCGAATATGCATTCATTACAGTTACCGCATTTGGCAATGTTGAGAACCGAGAACAGGTGCTGCGCGCATATTTGCTTCGCGCTGCGGAAGCACCAAGCTACCACATGCAGGTGCTGATGGCGGCGCTACCCAAATTGGTGGATGCACATCACATTACAGCAAGGTGGGTTAGTTTTATTTAATCTAAAATCAATATTAAACGAATTGACTTCGTAGAATGCTCTGCGACAAGGTGCTGTCCTGCGAGAAACTTGACTATGAGCGGAAGACCTTTTGGATAGAGAGTTTTCGGCTAATCAAGAAAGTTATTTCGCATGTCGACTACAAAGGCGTACGAGAGATCATGAAGGCCTGCAGGGAGAAGGCCCAATGGTTCCCTCTGAATGTCAACGTCACCTATTTGCCTCAATTGCTTGCTGTCGAGGAGATAATTCGGTTCATATTTGATCGTAACAATTGCCTGCTGCCCGCCTATTTCATAGCTAATGAAATAATGCGACCATTCCCCTATCACTGGAAACTAAACAAACTGATGACTGATTTTGTTGAAGAGTTTCGTGCTACAGCTCAAATGGTATCGATCATTGGACATGCACATATGCTGCCCATTGTCGAGCATTTTGGCTATGCTGACCACTTGATGAACTCATGGCGACTGGATCACAACAGTTTGAAGTTCAACTTTAAAGGTAGTTTGCCGTATGAGCCAGAATTGCTGGAGGATCAAACGCCTCTATTGCGCTATGTGCTAGAGCAACCCTATTCGCGCGAAATGGTTTCAGTCATGTTGAATTTACAAAAACATCAGAAGCAGCGTTACAATGCGCTGGAAGAGCAATTGGTCAATCTAATAATACATGCCATGGAAATGACGGAATCGAATGATGCCACTGCAGGCAGTGGCTTCAATGCAACCGACGAGCAGATCTCGCATAACGAATGGGTGTGGCTACATCTCTCCTCGCAGCTGATTTACTTTGTGCTCTTTCAGTTTGTCAGCTTCATGCACATTGTGCTGGCTCTGCACGAAAAGGTAAGAGATGCGATCTTAAGATGTAATTCAATATTTATATATTCTGTTACTTTATTTAGCTATCCAAGCTAGAGCTGCGCAAGGGTCGCGATCAGCTGATGTGGATACTGCTTCAGTTCATCTCAGGCAGCATACAAAAGAATCCCGTGAGTGTAGCCGACTATGCTCTCAATATAGTTTCTTTATGTATTAATTTCTTCCTTGCAGATCACAAACTTTTTACCTGTCTTTAGACTTTTTGATCTACTTTATCCGGAGCAGGAACCTCTTAAACTGCCTGACTACAACAAGTCTTCCCTGGTGCGACACATGGCGCCCATTTGCATCTGGATACATTTAATGAAAAAGGCACGAGTTGAGAATATGAACATCACACGGCCCTTGCCGATTGCGCTTAAAAATCATCATGAGTGAGTTTGTGACTCTCTATTTAGCTATTTTCGTTTAAATACAATTCTTTTGTAGTTTCCTGCAGCATCTGGTAGCGCCAAATAATATGATGAATGTCACATTGGGCAATGATTTTCGTATTATACTCATCTGCAATGCATACTCCACGAATCAGGATTACTTTGCGCGACACATGAATGTTCTGCTGGACGCTATGAATGGCAATGCGAAGACAGCAAATGGCACTCCGATTCCTGCGGTCACTTATTCCGTCTCGGTGCTCGACAGTCTGACGGTGCACAGCAAAATGTCACTAATTCACAGCTTTGTCACGCAAATGCTTAAACAGGCGCAGAGCAAGACCCTAGTGCCAGCGCCTGCACTTATTGAAACATATGCTAGATTGCTAGTTTACACTGAGATTGAGTCGCTGGGCATTAAGGGATTCCTAAGTGAGTTGGTTAGGAGCTATACGTATCTATAATATAAACTATATATATATTTTTTTTGTTCCCATAGCTCAATTGCTGCCAACTGTATTCAAGAATCATGCCTGGGCTATGCTGCACACGCTAATGGAAATGTTCTCTTATCGACTGCATCATGTGCCCACACATTATCGCGTGCAATTGCTCTCATTGCTCTACTCGCTTTCCTCCGTGCCGCAGACCAATAAGATGCAATTGAATCTATGGTAGGTGTGCAAATCTCAAATTACTTTTCTATTATACTAATTGAATTTTGCGTAGCTTTGAATCGACCGCATTGCGTTTGATTACCAGCATTGGTTCTGCTGAGTTTCAGTCACAGTTCTCACGGTATATGAATGACAAGTCACCAGGTGGCGCGGCATCAAATGAAAGCGAGGAGCTTAATCGTGTACTCATCTTGACGCTGGCTCGTTCCATGCACGTTCATGGCGGCGGTGATGAATTGGCCGGCTGGTGCAAGGATTTTCTATCCAACATAATGCAGCACACGCCCCATTCATGGCCCGTACAGTCGCTAGCATGCTTCCCGCACGCACTGAACGAGTATTTCCTACAGAACAATCATCCGGCTGAGAATAAACAGCAGCTGAAAAAGTCCGTGGAGGAGGAGTATCGTAATTGGACATCCATGTCCAATGAGAACGACATTATTGCTCACTTCATCAGACCCAATACAAATCCTTTGTTTTTGTGCCTGCTTTTTAAGATCATCTGGGAAACGGAGAGTATCAGTCCCGTGGCATACAAGTAAGTCGCTATTAATTTAGTCTCCTCTAAACATCCTTTTTAATGCTTTACTCTGCTTGCTAAAAAAGAATTCTGGAGGGCATCAGCGCACGCGCCTTGTCCACTCATCTGCGCAAGTTCTGCGATTATTTGGTTGCCGAAGTGGCCAGCTCTTCGGATGGTCGCGACTTTATCCACAAATGTGTGGATACTATCAATAATATGATCTGGAAATTTAATGTGGTGACCATAGATCGGCTTGTCCTCTGCCTGGCTCTGCGCACACATGAAGGCAACGAGGCGCAGGTCTGTTTGATCATAATTCAACTTTTGCTGTTAAAAGCGTCTGAGCTGCGCAATCGAGTGCAAGAGTTCTGCAAGGACAATAATCCTGATCATTGGAAGCAAAGCAATTGGTAAATTTATCTCTTTGAAACCAAAGTTAAATTTAAGTTCAATTTCTTTCAACATTTTGCTGGCAGGCATGAGAAGCATCTGCAATTTCATCAGAACTATCCCGAGAAATTCGCACCGGATGAGAGTGCATCGCAAATTCCACTGCCCGTTTACTTCAGCAATGTGTGTCTACGTTTTCTGCCAGTTCTAGACGTGGTGGTACATCGCTTTATTGAGCTAACTATACCGAATGTGCATCAAATCCTGGGCATTATATTGGATCATTTGAGTATACTCTATAAATTTCATGGTAAGTCTCCAAGCTCCATTTCCTCTTATTTAATTTTTTAACCTATTTCTCTTGCTTGTAGATCGTCCTATTACCTATTTGTATAATACATTGCACTATTATGAGCGTATTCTGCGCGATCGTCTGCCTCTCAAGAAGAAGCTGGTAAGTCGCCTCTTAAAGCTCAGTCGAAATTTCTATTTCAATACATTTTCCCACAACAGGTTAGCACTATAACAAGCGCCTTTAGCGAGATACGTCCAGCCAATTGGAGTGTGAGCGAGCCATATAAGGTATATCTGCAGAGTCAAGATCCACTATGGACGCCTGATCTGAGCTACTACATGAATCTCATCAGACGGCTAGCAGACAGTGAGTAGAGCTCTGAAAGTACTGGAACCACACAGAACTGTTCATTAATCTAACTCCATTTATCACAATCAGCTATCAGTGGCAAAAACGTCTTCTACACCACCGATTGGCGTTTCAATGAGTTTCCCAATGCACCCACTCATGCGCTCTATGTGACCTGTGTGGAGTTGCTTGGCCTGCCTCTGGCGCCCTCTGTGGTTGCGGGCAACATAATCGATGTGATTGTCAATGGCTATGCGGTGATACCGCAAAAAGAGATACACAGCTATATCAATGCAGTCGGCATTGTGTTGGCTGCTCTGCCGGAGCCATACTGGAGTGGGATATACGATCGACTGCAGGATATGCTGAACACGCCCAACATGCTCAACTGGACATACCGATTCAATGCCTTTGAGTTGTTCAACTTTAAGACTGTGCGTGAGGCCATGCTGGAGAAGAGCTATGCTGTTGTCTTGGCCGTGGCGCACGCTGTTTTCCATCACATGGGCGCCTTTAAGTTGGCAGCCATGACCCGATACATCAAGGAGAAACTGAAGCCTTGTGTGCGCACCGAACATCAGTTGCTCTATCTATGTCATGTCTTCGGACCATTCCTGCAGCGCATCGAACAGGAGAAACCGAACGCAGTGGCGGGCATTGCTATATTCCTCTATGAAATGCTGGAAAATGTGGACAAACAGCATGGACCCAAGCCCTTGGAGTATATGGATCAGATCTGTGATTTCCTGTAAGCAATTGATCAGACGATGTGGATTATACATGCTAATAGTTGTTATTTCTATGTAGATATCACATTAAGTACATTCACGTTGGCAATATTATCAAAAACGAATCAGAGGCCATTATCAAGAAGTTGCGACCGCAGTTGCAAATGCGCTTGCGTTTCATAACTCATTTAAATCTGGAAGATATACATACAGAGAAAATGTAAGTTTTACATGCAAGTTACTTGTTTATTGTTTATTTATTATAATTTTCTAGTGCTGAGGCCAATGCAAATGCCAATGCAAATTCAACTCAGTCGCCTTTGCACACTGCACAGCAGCAGCAGCAGCAACAACAGCAACAACAGCAACAACAGCAGCAACCACAGCAACAGCAGCAGCAGCAGCAGCAGCAACAACAACAATCACAAGCACCACCAGTGAGTGCAGCAACCACCAGCTTGCCACTGGGCAGCGGTGGCAATGCTCAGCAGCAAATGTACTTGCAGCACATGCAGCTTCAGCAACAGCATATGCAAAATATGGGAATGCGTCACAACTAGATGAAGACAACAACAATTACAACAATAATTAGCCTTAGTTTAATTCTCTGTAATTCGTAGTTTTAACTGCTGTCTAGAACTCTTGATGATCGCTCTCACACACTCTCAACTATTGACCAGAACTTGTCTCAGCTGAGCTTAGGGAGCAGGTTTGCCCGGTGGCTAACTCAATCTACGATTCAGTTGCAGTCGGACTGTTGCTCAGAATGCGCGCTTTTATTGGCTTACTCTTAACGCTGTTTCTCTGTGCTGCGCGCTGTGAACTGTGCGATCGAGGCACTGGCGTGTGCAAAGAGTTGACTGCTACGGATTGCCCAGTTATATTCTATATACAGCATTTGATAGCCAACGAAATCAAGTACTGCAACGAGGTAGATGAAATCGTGTGCTGTCCGCTGGCTCGGAATAATCAAAAGAAAGCTGTGGAGCCTGCGGAGGAGAATCGTCCCTATGAGAAGCGTAAGCATTGCCAGTAACAGTTCTATATATATTGTGATTTGATCCTCATCTAAATATTTCACAGAATGCAAGCACTTTAATGACATCAGAGCAGCTTGTCACCAGTCGCCCTTTATTGTGGGCGGCACCAAGGCAGCTGGCCGTGAATTTCCTTTCATGGCTCTGATTGGGACCGCGGAGCGTGCCGACAGCGAGATAAATTGGGATTGTGGTGGCACCTTGGTGCATCCGAGATTTGTGGTCACAGCTGGTCACTGCCTGGAAACTCCTGAGACCAAGGAGCAGCGCTTGGATCCCAATTTCGATTCGCCGAAATTTGTGGTTCGTCTGGGCGAACTGGACTACAACAGCACAGCAGATGATGCCCAGCCGCAAGACTTTAAGGTTGTCAACTACGTGGTGCATCCCGCCTATAATGACGATGACGAGAACAAAGTGGAGAACGACATTGCTATAATTGAGCTGGATAGGAATGCGACTTTAAATGAGTACGTAGCACCCGCTTGCCTGCCGCCCAGCACGGGCAACGATCAGCAGCAGCTAACAGCTGCCGGCTGGGGACTCACGACAGATGCTGGCTATAAGTCCTCGCACCTGCTCAAGGTATCCCTCGAACGATTCGAAGATGATCTATGTGCAGAGCGTCTGGAAGTCGAAATCGAATCACGCACGCAATTCTGTGCGGGCTCCATCAATGGCATCGGCGACACCTGCAACGGTGATTCGGGTGGACCGATTTTCGTGCAGCATCCGCGCTACAGTTGTCTCAAGCTTCTAATTGGCATCACTTCTTATGGCGGCATCTGTGGCACCAGAGGTCGTCCATCAGTGTACACCAAGGTCTACCTCTATACAGATTGGATTGAGAGTATTGTGTGGGGTGAGTAAATTAGCTCTGCCAATTCATAAGTTAAGTATAAAATGCAGAGGAAATTTTATTATATTAAGTAAAGTAATTGATAAATTGTATTAGAAAAATTCTAACAAATCTGCGCGATTTTATAATTTTTACCTATTAAAACAACATAAGTGTCAATATATGTTTATAATTAATTTATTGATTTAAGAAAATGTATTTGTAAATCCCCTCTTGAAAGCAAAACTTGTCTCTATGGCAATACATTTTTATACAGATCGAGTAAATAAATATAATTGGGATCTACCCCAATCAACAATATATAAAATAGCGTGAATAAAAATGGGTTTTAAATATAAGTATATAAAACTATATATATAAGTAATAAAAAAATGTTTATAAATATATCTCCAACTAGAATTCTAATTGGAATGCAGAGCTTAACGCACAAAAGCTCTTCCGTATATTCTCTCTTTGCTTTGGTTTGGTGCTGCCAGCCTGTCAAAAATAGATCGTCTGTAATATAGCAAGCAGTTTCAATTGAAGAGCATTCAAGCTTTGCTCGCTCTTGAGCGCGCCAGCTCTCTCTATTTCTGACTCTTTGTGCAGGTGCATACAAGTCTGGCTTGAGCTGCGGTCGCCAGTTTGAATTTCGATGTGCTGCAGAACAGACGTCTGCGCTGCGCCAGAGTTGTAGTGCTTGTGTTGTAGTGTCTGTGCTTGCCCGCCCAATTGTGCAAGGCACGTACTGTAGCTTACCGCGCGCATAGAACGCGCCATTGCAATAAATCAAGCGAAAAGTATTTAATTAGCAACAAAATGCACCAAAGCGAAATGTACATTCGATGCGCATTCGATATTTATTGATTAACACATCGCAGAAACAACAACAACAACAACAGCCAACGATCGAGTGTGTGTGTGTGTGTCTTAGCTCGTCTCTATGTGTGTTCGTGTGGGTGCTGCGATCGACGATAGTTAGGGGTGTGCGCGGATTACCGTTGCCTAGATCGTAACACAACGTTCAAAGTGCCGCGCGACTGCATTGTTTTGACTTTGATCGTGTGCTAAGACCTCCCTCCAACTCTTTCCCCCATCTCTCGCTGCAAGCGCGTGCGTGTCGTAACTTTTGATTAGCTTTTTTTTATCCGACGCGTCTCGTCTTCAGCCAGCGACGCCGCGCCGACCAGGAGCTGCAGCTCACCCTTTGGAACATTACGCTTCACATTGTTGCTGCTACTGCTACTGCTACGTTTTTGTTTGTAGTTGTTATTTTCGTAACTTATCGCCGCCTACATCACATAATTTGCTGCAGCTGTTGCCGTTTCGAAGGTGAGCATCAAAAGGAATTCGCATTTGCCATTTATTGTTCTTTTGTTTTGTTTACTCCGCCTGGCGTGGCTTGGCACGGCCTGGCAGGAGCGCATGGGCATAAATTTATTTATATTTCTTTTCTCTGAAATACCCAACGAGCTTTGCAATGGAACTATTAAACAATAAACTGAATAAGTGAAGGGATTTGGTCAGTCAGTGCTCACTGTACAGGTGCTTTCCTGTTACGCTCAAGTTAAGCTTTGGGCTCGAACAATTAAGCGTATTTTGGTTGCTTTTGAGTACATATAAAATATTCAATTTAATAATACTATTATATATTAGAAGTAAATTTTAACAATATATAAATAGTAATAAATGATAGCACTTAAATAAAAATATTTAAAAATTATTAACAATTAAAAAATATTATATGTATTCATTTATGTAAATATAATATTTTATATAATCCATAAATAGTTTAATTTAATTTAATTTAAAAATTTTAAAATTTAAATCTTTAAAAATTTAAAGTTTTTATAAAAGCTTACAGCAAATATCTTCTTAAATATCTAAACCATCTGCTGGATGTTAAGCTTAATGAGCTGTGATTTGCAGAAGAGATTAGGGGACACACCTTAGCTGCATAGCTGAGCAATATTTCAATTATGTGTGCTTCTGCCAATTGTTTATTGGATATATTGGTTGACAGCTGGTTTTTAGTAATTATTCAGCCTTCACAATTGCCGTAACGAATGCTCATCCAATGTGGGCTGTGGATGCTGTCGCAGATGAGATCATTTCTAAAATCAAAGAGCAAAAACAATCAAATACAGCGGCAACCGCAATTCCACGGCACAAAAGAACGGCCAAACGGAAGACAGAGATAGGAAGGGTAAGAGTGAGTGAGAGAGATAAAGAATACAAAATTCTTGTCCGTTGCTTGTAAATCATTAATCACAAAGGAAATGCTGAGCGAAGCGGAGTTCGCCAAGTCCAAATGTTTTGCACACTGAGTCAGAGACGATATTTTTAAATACTTTCATTAAATACAAATGAGACAAATGTCTGTTGTCTCTATCTCGCTCTATCCCACTCTCTCTAGCTGTTGTTTTAATTGTGGGTTTTGTTCAACAGAACTCATCGCACTTTGTGGGTCTTTGATAGGCCGCCGAGAGCTACGATTTAGATTTTTATCTGGCCCATTTGACAGGCTCTTAGAATCGAATGTCTGAAACTTCAAATTCAAACTCAAATTTAAATTCAACTCGAGCGAAAAGCTAACGCAGTTCGATTCGCCAATATCGCAAGTCATACACAGCACGCCAACAACAACAACAACAGCACAAGTGACCTTGAGGGTAATAACTCTTTGGCGTTTGTTAGTCATGCCTGGAATGCAGCTGAACCGCATTGCCAGTGCGCTGGCTGCCTAAGCCAGCTGCAAAAATGAAAGAAAAACAAATTCAAAAAAACAAAAGCAAAACCGGATGGCATCTGCATTTGCATCTAACAACCGAACCCCCGCACAGTGAGCACTAGAAGTATTTGTCTATGTCTGTGTGGTCAAGCGATGTCTAGCGAGAGGCTTAGAGAGTTATAAAATTTTATTAACAAGCTGCTACAAAGAATTTCAATAAACGAAATGCCAATAAAACGTTGTTTTGCTTTTTGTCTTCTTCTTCTTTGAAGTCCAGCGAGAATAAAAGTGTATAAAAAATCAACAAAAAAGTGAGAATAAGGCAAGCGAAACCAGTCGACAGATTTGTCTAATGTGCGGGCGCCGAAAACTGGTTAGAAATACAAAGTGTACTGTGAGCAACGGAGAGATAGGGAGAGGGGTGGGGGGTGGCGAGAAGACGGAGAGGTAGAGCGAGAACAAGAGCTAGTTAAGCAATTGGAGTGAGCGAGCTGGCAGATGTTGGCTCAATCAGAGTTAAAAAAACCTTGGAGCGCATCTTGATTGAACAACATCTACAACGACAACAACAACAACAACCAGAGATATCTGCCAAGCTCTGTAATATTCCATGAAAATAGTCATATATCATTGCTTTGTAATCAATGCGCAGCTGCTATTCTATGCAAATATCTATAAATAAATATTAACTAAATATGTAGTTAGCATAGCACAGACGTTAAATTGATGTTAAAGTTAGTGCATAATTATTTTCTCTATTATTGGTTATGCTTCAAGTTCGTTGCCTAAGTCTTTTGATATGCCCCTAGGGGTCATGCACTGTCGAGCATGCGCATGTGTTGAAAGCTCTCAATCAAAAGTTGAGCACACACACATGCGTGTGTGTAAGTGTGTGGTAGTAGGCTGAGATGACCTTATAAAGGCATACTTCCGCTATAAATTTATATATATATATATATATATGAAATTTTGATTTTTGTCTTTTGTTAACTTGAAGTTTACGCAAGTTGAGGCTGTCAAATTTGCTATATAGACTCTAATCAGTGGATACTTGACTGCTGAATGACAATTTTTAATATAGATCTATATATATATGTATGTATGTATGTATATATGTTTGTCAGCCACCCGTCCATCCTCCTTTGTCTCCTTGCGCATTGCGAAAGCTGAGCGCAACAGCTTATCAAAATAACGCATACTTAACAGCTTGGTGTTAAATTTTTGTATAAACCACGACAATTTATTGATAAATAAATACGTTTCTATAAATATACATACACATACACATATAGAGACTACACACGCTGCCCTCCTAATTATTTAGACACAGCCTTGATTTGATACGTTTAAGTATTTTGTGCGGCATGTGCAGAGGGCATTTAATAGCAGCAGCAGCCGCCGCTTGATTAGCTCATTCTCTGATTGGTATTTTGTTGTTGTCTACTTTGGGTTTTTGGCATTTAGGTTTTTGGCGCGCATTAACAATTGCTTTCAATGCCAGCCAGCAGCAGCTGTGCGCACAATTTGTAAGCGACTCGTGTAAATTGCCATCATGGTAATCGCAGTCATCAAAACTGACGCAACAATCGATCAATTGGGCAGCAGCAGCAGCAGAGGCAGCAGCAGCAGCAGCAGCTGGTGTTGAGCGACCTTAACCGTAAACCGTTTGCTAAGCCAACTTATAAATCAAAGCATGCCTTTTTCGCCAAAACAATCAACCACAACAACAACAAGCTTTTGTAAAAGTCACGTAAAAATTTCGCTGGAAATGACAAAAAGAGACAAACAAACAAACCAAATTTCTTCTCGCTGCGAAAGTTTTTAGCAAATGCAAATGCAAATCTCTTTGGGTCCGTTAATTAATTAATTTTTTATTTAAATCGACAATGCCAAAGTGTGAAGATGCCAAACCATTTGTGAAAACAGGTGAAACACGCATAGCGAGCTTATCTAATTGGGGTTTTTGCTGTTTACAAATACAATTTGTACGCACGCCCAGTGCAAACTGAACTTGAGTTCATACACATACAACAACAACAACAATCAAGTTGTAGCTGAAGAAGATAAAGTCTCAAGTGCGCTGCCCAGTCGCGTCTGGACTGCCTTCTAATACAAATACAAATAGCAGCCGCTCAGGCAAGACGGCCATCAGATTTACAATTGTTTTGCCATCTTGATGAAATATGATCTTATAGGCAATGTTTGTCTATGTCTCTGTCTGTGTGTGTGTGTGTGTGTGTGTGTGTGTGCATTTGGTATCAAGTTTAATAGACAATAAACACGACAAGCGTCTTACAAATAAACGCTTTACGCTGCTGCCTGAACCCTGACCTCGACTTTGACTATCATTTATTTGTTTTTTTTTTTTTTCATAATATTTTTGTTGTTGTTTAAGCCAAAACAACTTTTGTAGCTCGTTGGGCTTGATTCTTGTGAAAGTCGATTGCTGATTTATCCAAGTTTTATCTCCTATTATTGCTATCTCTCTCTAGCTATGTGTATCTGTTTCAACTTTCCATAAATGTGTTTCAAAAATATACAAAAATTTATTTCACGCTAACGAGAATGAAACGCAAAACTTTGGGTGTGAGCGATATAAAAATGCTCTAATATTTGCTTGGACTGCTAGCTAAAAAATATATAAATTGATTTAAAATGAAAACGAAGTAATTTGTTGTAAAATATTTGTAGATTATAAATCTCTAAATTTGTAACAAATTAATTTGTTAATTTTCTTTGACTGCAGAGTTTTTTTTCGCAAATATTTCAATGAATATAATGTTGTTTTATTATTAACTACTATATATAATATATATATTTCTAATGGCTAAACAAAAAATAAACAAAAAGCTGGTTAAAGATAATTAAGTAATTTTTTTAAAAATAAATGTTACCTTTAGTAAAAATTAAAAAAAAGTATATATGTATATAAAACTTAAGTAACCTAAGTTTTTTTTAGTAAATGATATAAATTTGGTTATTCAAAAAAAAAAAATACGACATGCATAATATTTGACACATTCAGCTAAATTGGCCTCGCCTTCAGCGCATGTGACATATTGGGCAACATATTTGAAATAGCCTCAAATGCAAGTGTATGAGCATCCCTTCCCCCCCTCTCCAACGCGATTTAAAACGTGCTCGCATATATATGCTAAACATAAATCGAAAGACGTAAGACACGAACTGGCTGCACCAGTTCGACTAGATTACACACATTTGCAAGCTAATTTATGTTAATTCGCATCATAAATATATGAATCATTATTTAAGGCTAAGCAGTTGACACTCTGCTTAAGCGAAACAGAAAAAAAAGAAGCATAAAATTACTTTTACCATAATTAATTTAGTAGAGTTTTGTTTTAGCTGCATTCCCAGTGAAAAAGAAAACCGATTTACGAAAAATCGAACGCACTTTCACTGCGTGGCTGTCCGGCGTCTGTCCAGTGTGTGATGTGTTTATTTTATTAATTAAATTGATTAACAAGCTTCGGCATTTTGGGCAAACGAGGACGTCGCAATGGTTGTTAAACAACGGGGCAAATAGCGAACACGTGTTGTTGGCTAAGTGGCGCTGTTTATGTCACGAATCAAAAGCAAACTAAACCAAAGTCAGCACAAAATAGCCAGATTGCAATTATTGTGGGGGCCCAATCGGCAGCCAAGTGTTTGTCAATCAGCTTGGAGTTCAATTGTGGCTCGAAAAAAAAAATATATACATATATGTATATATAATTTGAAAATCAAACTTTTTGGCATTACAAATAGAAATCAAAATGCGCTCTCACATCATAATCATACGCCTCATAATGAGCAGCTATCATCGTCATAATGAAGCTGACTTTCGCAGCAAAAGAAATAAATTTTCAAGTAGCAAGCCGCTAATAGCCGCTGGCCAAAACACGCACACACACATCACGCATACGCCATGTGTGCGTGTGTGTGTGTGTGTGTGTTGACTCTTTCAAACTCAAACTTATCACAGCTTACAGAGTCAACGTGTGCAGTTCATCAATAAATTGTGATTAGAAAGTTTTCATTTTTTTGTGATTTTTTTTATTTTTTATTTTTTATTAGCTAATAATAACAATATGTTCGACTGTCAAATGGCAAAGGCATTCAAAGGCCTACACAGCACGTATCACACCAACAACAACAGCAACAGCAATGAAACTTCAGTCAAATCGATAATTAATATTGCAACAACGTACTGCAAATGAAATGTTATGAATATAAATTGGTTTAAAGGGAAAACAAAACCATTTCTTGGAGAATATTTATAGATCATAAGACAATAAATATTTAAATTGCTGACGCTATAGGCAATGAAAATATTATATATATAGAGTTATATAATATTAAAAATTAAAATATTCTTAGGCAAAATATTTATGGCACTTTAATTAAAAATATAATAATAATAGATATATATTTAAGTTCTCAATTGCAATAGCTAGAAATGTGTCAGAGTAGCTCCCTTATATTTATATTTCTATTTAAAACTCAGCTAAATATTTGAAGATCTTAGTTTATAGTGCATATATATTTATTAAATATATTTTTTTTTATAATTTTTCTAGGCAGTCAAGATCCAAGATCTTTATTTAAATATACATTGTCAATTACTTAGCCTTAAACAAATGATGAACAAACTGATTCGCTTCTACCTGTTGCTCGCCTCATATCTAATATAAATAGATACATTTCGAGAGCTCTACACACTTGAGAGCCATTACACAACGGTAAAGGCTCAATTGAAAATCAATTTCAAGTCTTTTACTTAATTTCGTTTTGCTTTTTGCAAACTCTTTTCTAATTTTGGTAATTTCTTGTTAAAAATTGGAGCGCGCGCTCACAAATAGCGCGCTATTTCCCTAGGAAGCTGCCACATTCGATACAGTTACAGTTACAGCGGCAGCTTCAGCTCGAGTCAGAGATACAGACACAGATACAGATACAGATACAGATACAGATACTTGCACACTTGGCCGCACTTGTTTGGCCGTTTGCTGGTGTGAGTATCTATCGTAAAACCATTAATAGTTGACTATTTTGTTATGGCCCAGCAACCGGTTGCTGGGCACACACACACACGCACACGCACACATGCTGTTGGCGGTACAAATTTGTATACGTTTTATTTGAGCTGTTTTTTTTTTTTTTTTTTGAAAATTGTATCTCAAGCTGAACATGAATGAGCTTTTCGAATATTTCGTAACCAGTTGGACTGCATTTTTTCTGGCTGGCTGTTGTTGTTGCTGTTGTTGTTGTTGCTGTTGGCTTGTAGCGTGGCCAAAATGTTTATGTCTTGGCTATAATCGATAGCCAGCCAGCCAGTCGGCCAGCCACAACAACGCCGACGGCAATCACAACAAAGTCAAGTGTTTGCATCTCAAGAGAACTTCTTTTTTTTTTATGCATCTCATGTTGAATTGTTGGCTTAATTGCATGTGACTTGCAGCTGCAACAATTAATGCTAATTAGGCCCAGATTCTAATTAATTAGCTTTACATAATTACCCAGCGCCGCATGCACACTCCAAGCAGTTATGTAACGATAGAAATTTAACCAACTCATTGCGTGCTTACACACGAGAAAAGCCAAGCTGGAAAACAAAGAAAAACTATCTTTTGTAGTGGATGCTATAGCTGTATCTGTATCTGTATCTCTATGTCTGTGTATCTGTATCTTTAGCCTGCTTGCTGCTTCCAGCTGTGCAGCTAAATTGGCCCAGTGTTGGATAGGAAAACACGTGGAAACTCGAAGATGTGGGCCTAAATAACTAAGAAATAAGTAAAAGCGAAAACCGCTGAACAAACACCGGGCACAAAATTCGATGCGGGTCAGCTGTGAATTTCATGGTATTTCCCCCCCGGTAACACCCTGCCCGGCGGCCTCTTCACCAGCCATCCATCCCGCTCGGGCCTCTGGGCATTGCCAATTGGTTCTAGCCCACTTGCGGATCCGCTTCAATCTATGCTCTAAATATTTTTCAATTAGTTTTTTTCTCCCCAATGCTGCGACAGCAGTTTCTCATTTTGTGTTTACCTTATCTTAATTAGTTTATTTTTATTAGCCGACTCCATACCCTGTAGTGGGAATGTATTGCGATGGGTATATGGGGTTAACAGGTGGCTTTGAAATTGTTGAAGGAATTCAAATATAGTAAAATTATCTTGTAAATGTCTATTCTAAAATAGTCAAATCTGTTTTATTATATATTTATATGTATACAATATTAACTACATAATATTTATTAGGCGTATATGTGTGTACTTCTACAAGATTCTTATAAAATCAAGTAGACTGACTGCCAAGATCTTAGTGGTTCTTTTATGGTGCATATCTCAGCCTATCGCTCTTTCTCTCTTGCTGTCTTTCACGCTCCCCCTCTCTCTCTCTCTCTCTCTGTCTGTCTCTCTCTCTCTTTCTTTCTGTCCCTCTCTCCCGCTGTGTTTCATACTTCCTCTCTCTTTATATTTCTATTTGTCTATATCTTACCTCTCTTTCTCCCACTGTCTATCCTTCTCTTTCTCTCTCTTTCTCTTTATATATCTATTTGTCTATTTCTTGCCTTTCTCTTGATATTTATATTTCTGTCTGTCTTTTTATTATCAGTTCATATATTTCTTCTGCCTTATCTCTCTTTCTCTCTCCATCGGTTTCTCCTCAATCTGTCTCTCGCTCTCTCTTCCGCTGTTGGCTTAATACAGGGTATCTCTTTGCCAGCAATTACACTTATTACCAGTTTACATGTGCACTTAGCCAATTATTTGTTGCCATTGCTGTTGCTAGTTGGTGTTGTCTCTGCTTTAGCCAACTTGATATGTATGTAGTTCAATGTCAAGCATTTTGTGGTCAGTCGTCAGTCACAGTTGTCGTCGTCGCCGTCGTCGTCGCTGCTGCTCTCAATGCCAGACAATTTCTAGAGTAGCCAAACGAGGCAGGCCTCGACGAAATAAAAATAATGAAAAAAAAGCTACTACTACAACACACAATATATAAGTAAGTAAAGAGGAAGAAAAAACATGATGAACAAGCCAGGCAAACCGAATAGATTCGACAAAAAAACAGATAAAAAAAAACAGCTGTTCGGAAGTCGAGCTACCGTTACGGCTTATAAAAGATTGTTTATATATACACACACACACATATATATATAGTATATATTTGATTTGTTGTTGCTTTTGGGTTTGGCATTGTACAATGACTGGTTAGATTATTGCTTTGGGTGTCCAGGCATGGACTTTAATTGCGAGACGTCGCCAACTGCAAAGTGGAACGTGCAAATGGTCAAGAAGAGTCCACATCTTCATCGTCATCTCTAGCTGTAGTTGGTTGTGGCTCGAACTGGTGCTGCTGCTGCTGCTTCTTCTACATTTTTTCTGCGTCGTTCCAATTCTATTTTAAATTGTAGTCATTTTTGCCAATCATTTGTTTGGTTAGCTGCTGCGGCTGCTGCTGCCACGACCAACTAACACCAATTGGCGTTCATTTATCTTGCCACATGCAATTTGCCCGTCAAAAACCGAGCCACAATTTTCCATATCAAAACAATTCGAGACACGACAAACGGCAAAACGGGCAAAAACAAAAATAGAAACGCTTGTGCCACAACAGCACAAATTTGAGACGCCCATTTGAGACACCATTTGTTGGCCAGATCCGCTGAGATCTGCTGAGATTTGTTGAGATTTTCCACGCCCACCTGACAGCTTTCAGCTAGGTTTTGCAGGTAGCTGCCACAGTTTAGGTTCGACTTGTTTATGGATTTATTCGAAACGAAACCGAAAAAAAAATCCAACTAAACCCACAGGTTTTGATACCCTAGATATTAGTTGAAACTCGTTTTCATATTTAAATTTTTGGAAACTCTTACTGAATCTGGGTGGAAAGAATTTGTTAATCAGTTAAAATATTTCCATATCTTACGGTTTTCAAATCTCCATTTTCTCTAATTTCTTCAAGTTTTTAATGGCTAATGGAATTTATTGATCCACAAATCGATTATACTTTAGGCGAGTGTTTTGGTTTGCTTGCAAATAGAATGTGAAATCTGATGTGATACGGCTGTTAGGTGTTCTATACAGGTCTAATAACATCATTAAGGCATGGCTGTTTGTGGGGAATGAAAGTATGACTCATTTCAGTCAAATCTCTCTTTAAGATGAACATATAAATCGAGGAGTTACAATCGTCTTTGTCTTTAACTAATATTAAGCTCATCATAATTCCCTCTTCTATGCAATTTTATGCAATTCCCATCCTTACTTCAAGTGATTTCCAGGGTATCCCCTTTGTGCAGCACTCACGCTCTGCCGAATTCCGCGCTGCCGCAACTTGCGCCGATTTCTGGCCCGTGTTAAGCATGTCATTTGCTTTGGCAGCTGTCATTTGCTTTGATTAGTTTGTTGAACGGCCAAAAAACATCAACCTTCGATTTCACTTCCCCCAAGCTCAACTGAAGTGAAGGCGTCGCTCGCATAGAGTGCTCACTGTACATTGAACCTCAGTTTCACACGCAGCTCAGCGCTGTCCAATGGCCAAATCTGTTGACGTTTTTCAAGTTGCAGCCAATATCGAGAGTTGGCTTCAGTTTTGGGGCTTTGGCGTGGAGTTTGGATTTGAGTTTGAGTTTAGGTTAATGGCTTTATTACACGCCATGTAAAAGTCTGTCAACAGGCGCCCCAAAAAATGTCTTTCAACACATTTGTCTTGGATAGTTTTTTTTTTTTTTGCTGCCCCTTTCTGTTATGATGAAAATCTATTTGTGGGCTGAGAAAATTTCCTTGCATTGTTTTTGCCAGTTTGCATTTTTTCGCCTTTTTTCTTTTTGCATAAGCCCACTCTAACTGCTCGCCCGCACTCTTTCTATCTCACTCGCACCCCAATACATAAGCGTACTTTGAGCACTGCGTTAACGGGCAATAAGTAATTTTTTAGAGCTGCGCAAATTATGCAATTTGACTTTTGGCATGCCATAAAAATAATTCATTTAATAACGCATAGGTAATAAATATTTTCGTATATATCCTAAACTGTTGGCCAACGGGGCCTGTATCTGCATCTGTATCTGTATCTGTATCTGTATCTGTATCTGTATCTGTATC
>NW_022045918.1:104477-216874 GCF_001654015.2 Drosophila navojoa
CTCTCTCTCTCTCTCTCTCTCTCTCTCTCTCTCTATCTCTCTCTCTCTCTCTCTCCCTTCTGCACATCTTTTACACCTTTTATATTCACCTTTTACTAATTTGTTATTTATTTCTTTTCGTTTGCAGATATTGTTAAGGAAACAAACGTTCAAAAATGCGTCAATAATTCATGCCTTTGGCCAGCTGCTCGAGCCACACACCTGTGTAACTGAAGGTGTGATCTCTACGGTTGTTTGTTATATCATTTGTGATTTCTGATTTACAATACAATTCGAAAAGCTAATGCGAAAGAGACTCGACAACACAACAAATACGCAACGTTTGCAAATAAATTACAGCAACAGCAACAGCAACAACAACAACAAACAACAATAAAAAACAATCAACAGCATCCGACAATAATGTCAATTAATAAAAGTGTTAAAGTGGGCGTGGCCGCTGGCCGTCTGTGCGCCGCCCTCGCCGTGGCTTTGATCTGGCTGGCTTTGGGCGCCGAGGCACACGTGGCCCTCACGTACCCACCTGCTCGCCGCCTGGACCTGGATTTCTTGGACAATGCGCGCACCAAGGCGCCTTGCGGCATGCCCAAAGGTAAGTTTTATTTAACTTGTATTTCGATTTGTAGTTCCATTTTCCAATTTCCAATTTCATTCGGCCGTTCGTTCGTTCGTATCGGGGGTAAAAGTGGGTCTGAGAAAACTCCTGGCAATCTGACCTGCATTCGCGTTGTGCCTAGCCTTCAGCCGCAGCATTTGCCTACAAATTGTTTTTTGCCAACTTCATTTTTTTTTACCATATAAATAATATTTGACTTGTTTTTGGCCGTTTTTTTATTTATTTGCTTACTCTTTGGCCAGCAACTCGTGGGAATTATGGCCGGTTTTTCTTTTTTTGTTGTTGAGTTTTTTTTTTATTTCTTGGTTTTTGTATGGGCCAACACTTGCAGCTGGTTGGCGCCTTTTGTGCCACTTTATCGTCTTGGCTAGCCAAATGTGGCCAAGAGCTTTTGACTGGACTCCCATAAGAGTCTTAAGCTTCTTACTTAGCCTTAATCTCAACAGCAAATCTTTCCGTCATCCTCAGTTTTTGCTTAAGCTGACAAATTTCTCAAACTTCGCTGCGCCGGAATTTTAAGCTGTTCTTAATCTATAATTAAGACAGCTTTTTGACATAGAGAACTTTCTGTGGGATTATCAGATATGTGTGTATAATATATGTACATATATACATTCATTATTATATTATATTCATTTCTTTTTATTGGATCTATTGTGGGCTGATTAATTTGGAATATTTACAAATACTTTTGGAGTATAATAATATATATTATTAGTCCTTTATATATAATAGCTATAAATTTATTTTAGGTCCAGGTGCTGGGAAATCGAACTGAGCCTCAGACTGATATTTTCTCCAAAGATAAATCGATATATATTCCCATAATATTGTGTTCTCCAGAAAAAAAAAACACTCAAATGCAACACTTCCAGCTCTTCGCAGTCTTTTGCAGTTTTAGTCAAGCAAAACGTTCTAAAATATATATTTAAATATATATATTTTTTTTTATTCACCGTGAATTTCTTTGTTTGCATTCTTTTGTCTTGCAAATGTCTGGCTCTCCGGTCGACGTCTCGGCCAGAAACAATGTCAGCTTTTGGGGCACGTAGCAGTTCGTATGCTCCACATATACACAAACGGCCATAATACAATAAAATTATTTATTTAGCTCTGCTTTAGTTTAGTCATCAAATAATGAGCTCGAAATGTTTACGTTTCGAGGCACGCTTCGAGTTTTGGTGTTAAGACTTCGCATAATACCCATTGATCATCATTGGCCCAGAGGCTGAGATTGGGGGGGGGGGGGGGGGGGGGGGGGGGTAGCATTTAAATTGGTTGTGCACGTTCAATTTACAGTTTCATTTATGAAATATTTGTTGCTTGTATGGAGATGTGTGCGCATGTGCATACGGCAATCATTCATGAATGGTATTCATGCATTTTATGATTCACACTCGCACACTCACACACTCACACTGATGCATTGCATAACTATTCATAGTTTCAGTTCAGTTTTGAAGTTTTGTATTGTTGCGTCTTACTTAACTCTGATTATGATTGTTGTGTAGTTGTTGCTGTTGCCGTGGTTGTTGCTGTTGTTGTTGCAGCAAAGTGTTACCAATTAATTTGCATATGTTAGAGAGGCAGAGCAGACGCCGCCATTCACTTCAGGCGCATATTTCCAATTGGGTCATCATTCGTTTATTTGGTTATATTAAATAAATACCCTGTAAATGAGCTGTGCTGCTAAATGCGCTGAGTGCCTACTTGAGATACGCTAAGCTGTGAACTGAAGTACACTGCAAACAACACCTGTACTCATATCATGATTGGAGAAGGAGTTGAAGCTGAGATTTCTAAGCTAAGGCTTTGATTATAAATTAGACTGAAAATTTGAGCTAACTTAAGTGACGATAAGTGCAATTCAATATCTATCTATCTATATACATATATGGTTCATAAAAATACTTCCATTACCAGCTCACTACAGGGTATCTCTTCGTTCAGCTTTTCCTTTATCTCAGTATGTTCTTATTTGTATTTTTTTTATTGCCTGAAACACTTTCAAAAATGTTGCCCACTTGTTTTTTTTTTTTTCTTTGAAGTTTTTTGACATTTGATGTGGCTTCATCTGAGCACACAATGCAGATTAATATATACAGATAAATGGATATATTTATATACATATACATATATACATTTACATATGTGTATATTTGGCAGCATATATAAATATTTTAATTAAACTAAAAGCAGTTGAAATTCGATTGCCTTGGTTACGCACACACACACACACACGCTCACACACACACACACATAGCAGCCACACGTGTGTCGCATCAAAATGCCAAATCAATTTTATGGTTGCTTATAAGTACGCATATTATACCATATAATCATATGTATATATGTACATACATATATAGGGAGAGTGAGGGAGGGGAAGAGACTTGTGCATTGCACACTTGCTCAACGACATTTTTGTATATATTTTTTCCAAATCTTTTTTTCTGCGCTTACGTTTTTTAATTATATATACAAGTGCGCGCATTGCGTATACGCAACGTGCGCCGCTTGTGGCGCTGCAAGCGCGACCTGCTGGCTGGCTGGCTGGCTGCCTGTCTGTCCGTCTGTCTGTCTGCCTACTGGTTGCACGTTTAACCCATTTCGGGCCATGACAACTTTTGCCTTCGTTTGCGGCTTTTCCTCAACGGTTTATTTTATATTTTTTTTTTTTTTAGTTTTTGCGCAAGGCGTCGCTTGGCTGGCCAATGCGAATTGGCTAGTTGCAGCCGCTGATGACGATGATGATGATGATGATGATGATATATGCTGCCAATAACAACATCGACAAGCTGCATGCAAGTGAAAAACTTTCACTTATGTTGTGAATACAAATATACACACATACACATGCATATATATGGACATTGCGCCACACACAGACAGCAGCAGTAGCAGCAGGGGCAGCAGGGGTGCAGCTGGGGCAGCTCGGAGATGCAGCAAGATGATGCAAGTTAACAACTGTATCAAAACAAACAGTGACCGCATTTGTTGTGGCAGCGTTTCTGACGGCTGTTGCAAGTGCCACCAGCCACAATCTGTGGCAGCCTCATTGAACTGACTCTTTTGACCTCTTGTTTGCCTGCTTCAACTTATTCGTCGTCTTCTTCTTCTTCTTCTTCTTTTGTTGGCTTGCAACTCAATTTGTTAACACTCGTTGCGCTTGTTAAGGGCCAAATGTCTTCGTTTGATTTACCTCTTCTTCTTCTTCTTCTTCAACTTTTGTAATTGTCTCAAATGGAGGTCAAGTTGTGGCCTCCCTCTCTCCCTCTCTCTCTCTCAACTGCCTTGTGTCACACTTTATATTGCGCTTAGGCCCTTCAAAGATCTGACCGTAATTACGCTCTATAATTAGCCAAAAAAAAAAATGAAGTGCAGCCTCATAAACGTGCATTAAAAATATATATGTATATATATTGTAGCTAAAACTGAGCTTCAGTTATACAAAACTGTTTATCATCTCAATTTATATATCTTCCTTTTCTCATACTTTTATTTTTGTGAACATTTCTCAAGAGCCATTTATCAGCATCTGCAGCGACTTGAATTGTTTTCGTTTCGTTTCGATTCGTTTCGGTTTTATTTCTATTTCGTATTTCTTCATGTTTTGTTTTTGCTCGTGCCCCGCTCATATTTCAATTTCCAATGGCCATTCATTTGTTAACTGAAATGTCGCATTGAAATTATCATACAAATCTCAACAGCAGCAGCAGCAGCCGCAGCAGCGACGGCAGCGACAGCGGCAGAGGCAGCGGCAGCGGCAGCATTCACTTGCACTAGACCCATAAAAAAATGCCACAGAATATCAATGAGAGCGCGCTCTACAAATGGCATTTGAAATGGCAAACGTGTGACGAGCATGTGCATGTGCTAGAAGGCTACACTGAGCGAAATTTATGGCAGCCGCATGCTAATTGGCATAGCCGTTGACAGTTTTAGCGGATTGCTGGCGATAAATGTTTTCTCATTTGGCTGAACTTTAAGCTTTTGGCGAGCTTTATTGAGGCAATTTATATAAAGCATATAAGAGCTTATTTGCCATATATGAAATGATTCAATATAGAGCCTTGATGCTTGGCTATATTTTGCCTGACTCTTTATAGATTGCTAAAGAAAAGTTAAAGCTATACATATATTTATCTATGTATATTAAATATTATTATTAAAATAATAAATTAAATTACACTCAACAATTTAGTCTATGATATTTCGCCTATATAGAGTAATCATAGTAAAATATATAAGTATCCATTTAAGTTATCCACTAAAGTCCTCTCATAACTCCTCTAAATTTAACTCTAACTAAATGCAGCACAGCCTCCATTAGTTAGAGTATTTAAATTAAGGCACAAATATCTTGCAGTGTATATACCACATATCTATATGCGATACATATCGTGTGGCATGCCATAAATACCAACCGCAGCAGGCGCTGCTACGCCTGCGGTGTTGGCTAAGACAACGTCACGAGCAATTAACTAAAGCGAAAAACTCCTTGACCACAAGCGGGCCAAAAGATACCAGCTAAAGAGTCAGCCAAGAGTCAGCCAGCAGCTAACCAGCCAACACCGGCTACCAAGTTGCCAAAGCACATGCAAATGCGAGCTGTAAGTGCAACAACTACTTGCCACGTTGCGGCAAATGAAACGGTGGCAATATTATGTTGTTGCTGTTTGGTTTCTTTTTCTGTTGCTTTTTAGGGTTGCCAAAGAAAATTGCATTTTATGGCATGTTACACACTCGCTGACGTCCATGCAGACAACAGTGGCGGCAAAAATAAATGGCCTGGCGCGAGTTTGGCTTGTCAACAGCAGCAGCAGCAGCAGGAGGAGGAGGAGGAGTGTGAGTGTGTGTTGTGGTACGTGTATATGTGAGTGTGTATGTATATATGTGTGTGTGTGTGTGTGTGTGTATTTGTTTGCGGAAGTGTTTGCCTCGGCAGCGACACGCCATATTTGGCAGCCATGTTGGCTGTTGCCACTGCCACGCCTCCAACGCCCACTGGCTGGGCACTTGGTGGTCATGCAAGCGGCACTGCAATTAGAATGCACACAGGCACACATTCCATCCTGCCTTTCCACCACACTAAGCCCAATGGCCTCAAGGTTCGACTGCCTGCTGCCGAGCATACCATTATGAAAATGATGCAAAAGCCAAGACAATACCTATACATACATACATATATCCATATATACATATGTATATACCAAGTGAGTGGCCGAAACTCCTCGGAAAGTCTGCGAGAACAGCGAGAACACTTTGCGAATTATCTTTTACACAATTTTCAATTCTCGAAAGCGAGAGAACTGCAATTAACTTAATAGCTATGATTAGCATTATATAATTGATAAGTTTATTAAATTGTTACCGTTAGTTGGCCACAGTTTGTCCACGGCTCGGCAGCTGAAAGATATGTATGCTAATAGCACTCTCATTTAGCATTAAAGCTATTCCACATTATACAGTTTAAGATCTCAATCTCGATAAACAAATAATTTATTTATTTTGCTTCATTCAAAATGCGAATATTTCATTGAGAATGGATGTCAAACAGGAAAGAAGTTTACGTTTGTGATTTCTTAATAAAATATGTATACAGCTGCTTGCAAAACTGGGTTGAAATTTACGCTCAGGCGAGTATACATAATGGCAAATATGCCAGATATATGGGAAGGCAAAGTTGAGAACTAGATATGCTTATACGATTTTTGATAGATCATCTTGAATAACTCAATCAAGTTGAGTTACTGATGTTCACATTCGTTATATAACTGTCGAAAGAGGAATTATATTGAGTTTAGTCGGGCCTGCACGACTAGAATATACCCATAATTTCAAGCGTAGTATTTCATCTCTGATTAGCTTACAATTTTAATCGATCATCATTGTAATACAACACAAAATGTAAACATACTGCTAATTCTGCTGTTAATACCCTGTAATATACCATACATAGTAGTTATATATCCAATAAGTAAGACCTTAAATATTCTTAATCGAAAGGCAAATGGCAATCGATTAAACACTCATCAAATGTCTGGAATGTCTGAACAATGGAATGCGGCAATGCGAATGTTTCTCAGTCGACTTTACCAATGATAATTATGAATTATAGCTGAAAATGATTATCGTAAACATGTTTTTATACGCATAAATTTTTAGTTTTGACTATAAACAGCAAAAAAAAAAAAAAAAAACCCAGCCCAAACAAAGCCTCGATAACTTTTCATTTCCCTCAATTTTCGGTAGCCCATTAATGATGCTGATGCTGCTGATGATGATGATGCTGATCATTAAAGCGATATATTTGAGGCAAAATCAATCAAGACATCATTAGGAAGAAAAAAAACGACAACAAAAATTAACTTTTTTTTCACAATTAATTGCAATTTAAATAATTTGTTGTTGTTTTCCTTTCAACTTTAAAATTCCATTTTCATATTTTATTATAATTTGACTGTATGCGCTAAGCAAAACACTTGTTGAGAATCATTATCATTATCATTATCAATGTTGTTGTTATTATTATTTATTATTTGTTGTTGTTTCTTGGAAACTTTCGAAAAAAGCGAGCGAGACGAGACGCGAGGCGAATTTAAGCTCAGCATTCGATATTCATGCAACGCAGCCTCCAAAACAAAATAATCAAAGGTGAACAACTTTCGCGCTCGTGAGAAATATGACAGACTGTAAACCGAAGCAAAATATGAAAATGACCAGACCAGAGACTGGCTGAGCGAGAGAGAGAGAGAGAGAGAGAGCAACGGCGATGCGGCGGCTCTACATGAGAAAAATCAAAAGCAGCAGCAGCAGCAGCACCTGCCAATTTCTGGGCTGCATATTCCCAGCTTCCAGCTTTTGGGCAACTGGTTACGCCCAAAAAAAATGATATACATATATGCCGACATGTATTATATATAAGAAATGTATATGTATTGTTTTCTCAACTTATTAATGTGCTCCATTGATTTATTGTTCAAGTCTTTTCATGTTTTAGTTGTTTTTTTTTGCGCTCTTTCCACCTTAACTTAACCCATTTTCTCAGTCTTTAAAATCAGATTTAGGTTTTTCGGTTTTTAATTTTTTTTCTTGTTCGTTTTGGCCATGTGAAAATGTTTGGTCCACTTGGCTTGCAGGTGCGGAAATTGCCATTTGCGATTTCAGAATTATCGAAGTCAAGAAAAATTGCGCCATTGAAATCAAAAGTCGCATTCAATTGCTGACCTACAAAAGTCGCCGTAATGTCCATTGACACGCAGCTGTTTAAAGTTTGTTGCCTTTTTTTTTTATATATATATATATACCCTCTAAATGTGTGGCAGAGTGGATGGTATAGAATGGTGTAACTTTTGCTGAGAGCTGAAAACTTCTATAGCCTTTACAGTTGGGATATAGTAAGATCATCTCTCATAATGCTCAGAGAGCAGAAGCTATTAAATACTTCTTCAAAGTTCGATTATTAAATTAATATTTTTTATTATTAATTTCTGGGATTTATTATTTATTATTTAATAAATATTTTTTATTAATAATTTCTGGGATTTATTTTTATAATTTTATATTATTTATTAAAATATTAATTTTTTATATAATTTATATTTATTTTTTTTGCATTTTTCAATAAACTAATTTGAGCTCTAAAGAAATCTTTACTAAAAGTTATTCAGATAATTTTATAAGAATTCAATTTGATGCATATAGACTATTACAGGGTATATTGTAGTCACAAGCAGCCTTGTTGCTTGCTTCGCTTTTTTGCTGTTGCTTGTAATCAGCGACATCATTGACAGCAGAGAGACAAAAAAAAAAAAACAGCCAAGTGGCAGTTGGAGACAAAGACGCAGAGTTTATTTCTATGTTAAATGTTTTAGTTGTAATTGTTGTTGTTGTTGCTGTCTGACCATATTGGTCAAACTGAGCCAAGACTGCGGCAATTGAATGGCCTCACGTGGCCAGTGCAGAGTACTCAATATCTGGCCAGGTCTTTAGGCCACATACAGCCATTGGAGATGGCCAAGAGCTGGCTACAACAGCCGGCAATAGTAATCATAATTTTGCAGCTTCCTTATTTGTCTTGTCGTAACGCTGACTGGAAAGTGAGACCTGTAAACAGCCTCCTCCCTCCCTCACTCCCTCTCTCTCCCTCCTTTATAGAGTAGGGGCTTTCGCTTTTCGCTCGTCGGGGTATCGTTATGGCCATTTAATGGCTTCAATTAGCGACTCGCGGCTCGCATCTTGCATGTATTGGCTGACAACGATGTGCGATCTGCGCTTGGCCATTCGATTGCCCACTTTTGCCAGTGTCCACCGTACAGCTGCAGCTGGTTGAGGAGGTTACCGCATTGAGCTTACGCAATAGTTGTAAGCATATGAAATTTGTCTGCAGCCAGCTGAAAAACTTGAAAAGCGAAGATGTGTGTGGCACTTGTGTGTGGCTTCCTGTGCTCTGTGAGCTTGGGCTTGGACTTGGGCTTGTGCTTGGGTCTGGACCGAGTGCCGCCAACTGGGCAACTGGCCAATGTTGCGCCTATTGCAATTGCTGGCATCTGGTACGCAGGTGCGCCACATCAACGCCGCAGTCTCCATCGCCATTGCCATCGCAGTCTACAAGACACCGCCGTCCACTTCACTTGTTGCGCTACGCAATGCAGAACCACAAAACCAGTTCAGCTTGAGTGCTGGCAAAACATTTAATTATGCGTTACATATTTTCAGGCCATATTTACATATTTCATAGGCCAATTGCCAGTTGGTTCTGTTGCTCTCCCTCTCGCCCTCTCTCTCTCTCTCTCTCTCTCTCTCTCTCTCTCTCTCTCTCTCTCTCTCTCTCTGTGTGTGCATGGCCTGATAAACAGCATCGTCATAGTGCGCTAAGCAATAATCATCATTGGCATTGCAATTCCGTTTCTGCATTTCCAGCACTCTGCACTTAACGAACCACATTTCAATAGCCTCTGATTAGTTATTGATACTTGGCCTAGACGGGATCGTGGGGGCAATTCAAAAGAATTCTGTCTGTGAATTGGATGCGTTGAGGAAACTAGATCGGGTTAAGTGATTATTATATGATTATGATTATTTTGATTTTCATTCTAATTATTGTTAGCTAAATTTAGCATTTTAGGATTAAACTTAACTTTCCCCTGATCAACCAATATGAAATATCTTACTTATTATTTTGTAAAGTCGATTTTAAGTCTTTAACTCCATTTCCAACACTTAACATGAAGACAACTCTTGCATTAGTGTAAATCGTAGCAAATGCTATACATATATCAAATTTTCCACTAACAAATACTTATTCTCAACTTGTTTTTATTTACAGGCTCCATACGCACCTCGTTGCTGTCGGGCTCCGTGTTTAATGTCACCTGGCATTTGGCTTTTGCGCACAGGGTAAGTGGAAATGTGGATCTGTAGTCTGTTGTCTGTAGTCTGGTTGCAAAATCTTTTGGGGCCATTATGTTGGGGCCATCAAGCCACAATGCAAAACCGTGTTCTTATCTCTCTGTCAAACATAATTAGCAGCCCGACATGTGCATCATAGTGGGTAACAGCGTAAATGTCGTAATGATTGCCTCACATGCACCATCAGAGAGCACGAGCATCTAGATACTTGGATAGATAGATAGTATCTGGCGAGCCAGCGACTCAAAGTCAAGCGTATTGCGTTAGAAGTTCCCATAATTGAAAAACCAATGGGAATTAGCTGGCTGACAGACAGACAGACAGGCAGACAGACAGTGAAGTTCTCAGTCATTGTTTGCGAAATACGACGAGCTTCCCCCTCAAAATCCGCAATTGGAGCTTTATTAAATAGTTCGTTCCATGGCTGTTTCTAGGGCGGCTTTCGTCTGCAACTTTTGGATGCGCTCGACAGGCCCGTTCTGGATCTGACACCGCATGTCAACAACTCGGAATTTGTGACCCCATCTGTCACGTAAGTTGTGAACTAGACCCAGTTCTATATGCTGCCAGCTAAGCCCCTCGTCTCTTCCCCCTTTCAATACACAGCGCTCAGTCGTATCAGGTGAGCATACCCCAGGATTTTGAGTGCTACAATTGCACGCTGCGTCTGCTGCGTCAGGCGGATGAGTGGTCGGGCAGCTATCGGTTCTGGTCCTGCGCGGATGTGGACATCAAGCAGCGCAAGGACTTCAAGGAGACCTGCTCCGGCAAGGGCAAATACTTCCCCTCGCGCTGCAAGTGCGAAAAGAACTACTACGGACCGCAGTGCCAGTACCACGACGAGTGCACCACCAATGCCGATTGCGGTGCCCAGGGCAAGTGCATCGATCTGGATGCCACCTCGCTGCCGCGTCGCCAATGCTTCTGCAACTTCGGCTGGCACGGCATTGGCTGCAACAAGCGCTCGCCCTACAAGTCCACCAACCTCGATCTGTCTGCCTACAGCAAGAAGGAGCTCTCGCCCGACTACCACATGTACTGGCGTCTGCTGGAGGAGCAGAAGGAGATCGAGATCGTGCTCAAGGTGAACAGCACCTCCTGGGTGGGCTTCGGCTGGCGTCCGCGTGGCATGACCCCAGAGTGCAAGAATTTCCCCCTATTGAGAGACATTGGAGACTTGACGACAACGCTGGAGGGCGCCGCAAGTGCACCGGAGCCCAAGAGCGAGCCGGAGCCCAAGAGCGAGCCGGAGCCTAAGAGTGAACCAGAGCCCAAGAGCGAACCAGAGCCTAAGAGCGAACCAGAGCCCAAGAGTGAGCCAGAGCCCAAGAGCGAACCAGAGCCCAAGAGTGAACCAGAGCCCAAGAGTGAGCCTGAGCCTAAGAGTGAGCCGGAACCCAAGAGTGAACCAGAGCCCAAGAGTGAACCTGAGCCTAAGAGTGAACCGGAACCCAAGAGCGAACCAGAGCCCAAGAGCGAGCCAACCGCCGAGCCCAGTGCCGAGCCGAGCAGCAAGACGAAGCGTGTAGCCAAGCACGAGGATGAGCTGGCCAACATAGACGGTGTCACCTCAGTGGCCACCAGCGTCTCTTATCGCGTGAGCACCAAATCCGGACGCAGTCGCCGCCAAGCTACAGGTAAGAGTCTGAAAGATATCAATATTTGTGCACCTGCAACATATTTAGACTTAGAGACTGAAGAGCTAATACGAGTAGTGGCAAGAACACGTTACCCTGCAGATCCTCTAGAGATGCCTACTAGAATTGTACTGCATTTTGTTATTGCTATCCTTGTTGCGCTTCTACTACTATTTACCTCTTTCAAACCCGCACCTAACACGAAGCACACAAATCTATTCTATTCAACAAAAAACCAAAACAACGAAATGCTAAAACAACAGAGCCTAATAGCACAGCGGAGCCAAAGAGTGAGCCGGAGAGTACGACTCCGGAGCCAAAGAGCGAGCCAGAGCCAAAGAGTGAACCAGAACCAAAAAGTGAGCCGGAGCCTAAGAGTGAGCCTGAGCCCAAGAGCGAACCTGAGCCCAAGAGTGAACCTGAGCCCAAGAGTGAACCTGAGCCCAAGAGTGAACCGGAGCCTAAAAGTGAACCAGAGCCCAAGAGCGAACCTGAGCCCAAGAGTGAACCTGAGCCCAAGAGCGAACCAGAGCCCAAGAGTGAGCCGGAGCCTAAGAGCGAACCAGAGCCGAAGAGCGAACCAGAGCCCAAGAGTGAACCGGAACCCAAAAGTGAACCAGAGCCTAAGAGCGAGCCAGAGCCTAAAAGCGAGCCAGAACCCAAGAGTGAACCAGAACCCAAGAGCGAGCCAGAACCCAAGAGTGAACCAGCACCCAAGAGCGAACCAGCGCCTAAAAAATCCGCCAATCTTCAGTCAGCAGGTAAACGCATGCGAATTGGTAAAGGCTCCACATTGTTCAATCCCGATCTTCATCCTTTACTAACCAAATAAAACACAAAATTCACACGAATCGCATTGCCCTGACTCAGTCGAGGAGTTCACTGAATCACTTTTATATTTCCGCAGAGCCAAAGTACAAGCTTAATCCGTACACTCCACGCCACGACTTCAATCCCATGGACTGCACGGATGTTGTCATTGGTGCAGCACGTGGCATGGCCAGCCGTGTGGGTGACTATTACAGTCGGGATCGTTCCACGCCGCGAGTCGATGAGGTCTTCGGTGGCAAGTCGAACTTGGAGCTGGGCACCGGTTTCGAGCAGAACGGCATGACCACGATTATCTTCCGCAAGAAGTTGGTGGCCACCGAGCCCACAGATCACACTTTGGACGATGCGCTCACCCACGTGATCTGGGCCAAGGGCCAGGAGCCGGGCAGCTTTGTGCATGTGCCAGCCGCTGGCTCGGGAAATGAATCTCCAATGCCCAAGGACTTTTATCAACAGGACGAGATCAAATATCACGGACACAACGCACAACGTGGTGTTACCCAAATCAATTTCTTTGGTAAGCCCAGCAAAAGTCTCTAATGAATCCCATCTAATCTATTAAACGTTCTGCAGAGAAAGAAAAATCCAGCTCGAGCAGCGATCGCAACGATCTGAGCTCAAATGTGCTGGACAACGATTGCTATGGCCACTGGAAGTACCCCTCGAACTGCTCGCCCCAGGAACACGGCTGCGAGTACTACGCCACCTGGGAAACGGTGGGACGCGGCGACGAGATGCGCTGGCACATTGAAACATCGAATACACAAACCTGGACGGGCATCGGCTTCAGTGCGGATCAACGCATGTCACAGACGGATGCCATCATCGGCTGGGTGGATGGACGCACCGGTCGTCCATTCCTGATGGACACCTGGGTGCTGGGCTATGCGCCGCCCAAGCTGGACGATCGCCAGGACATTTACAATGCCTCTGGCCGCATCGAGAAGGGCGTGACCATCTTGGAGTTTACGCGCAAGCGCGTCAGCAACGACGAACAGGACCTGTCCTTCACGGACGACAATTGCCTGTATTTGTTCTTCCCCGTGCTGGGCGGTGCCTTCAACGTGGTCAACAAGAAGACGCGCAAGCACGAGCAGGTGCCACCGATCTCGGCGCAACGTGTCTGCATCAAGTCCTGCGGCAAGGGTAAGTTGAACTACAGTTAAATATTGAATATTCAATTGAAATCTCTGTTTATTTTTTTTCTTTGCAGAGCTGGAAGCTGTATTCGTGGGCACCAGCACTCCAGCGCCCTCGCGTCTGGTCTATGCCGTGGGCGTGAAGCTTATGAATCTGGCCGAGTCCTTTGAGGCACCGCAGCCAGGCACCGTGGACTTTAACAATCTGGCAGCTACCATTTCGGACTCCTTCAATGGCATACTTTCGCCCATACCTGGCTACTATAAAACTGAGATTATTGGCTTTGAGAAGTGAGTATTCTTAGAGGGATTATTATTTACTAGTTCAGCAAACATAAACTTGCATTTTGTTCTTCTACAGGCAAGGCAACGCCATGGTGGCCAAGGTTCAGGCCATGTTCGACAAGGCCGATGTAGAGAAACAGCATGCGCTGGACACCAACAACATAGAGAAGGGCAGCGAGGCGGCTGTGCAGAAGAATGCGGATGCCATTAAGGCAGCGCTGCTGGATCAAATCAACACCGGCAAGGTGGGCTCCCTGACCGTGGATCCCCAGTTCCTGGACTTTGAGGCGCTGGAATGTGAGTCCATTTGAAAAGAGGAAACCAAACCTGGGCATAATTTATAATTTAATTTGCATCCACAGTTAAGAGTGCCGACGATATGAGTGCTAAGGATACGTTGCTGTCGTTCTTCGATCTGTCCGAGACACGTTTGTATATTGTGCTAGGTCTGATTGCAGCCCTGGTGCTCATAGCCCTGATCCAAGCATTCTGCACCATACTGAAGACCTCGCGCAAGAGCAAGAGCACTAAGGTAAATTCATTTAGATCAATTTGCCATCGACTTTAGTTAAACGAGTTCTTTTAGCATTAACTTTAAAATCTGTTTGTTCAGTTTATATTCTGTTTTATTTATTTACTATTTTTTTTTTTTTTTTTATTTAACGCGCACATGATTCTTTGTTAAAAGGTTCAATTCATACACGATTAATAATGTTCTGTTCAATTGTATAATGTTATTTAAAGCTGGTTTACGTAATACCCGACGAATGGCGCATATATCAACAGCGGCAACACCAACGCTACTATCAGCCTTCTAGCGATCTATAAAAATAAAAGATACAAATTATATAAAAAATTTAAAAACAAAAAACAAAAAACAAAAAAAAAAAACAATTATCAACACAAATTACCCACCACAATTATATATATACTATATACTAAAATGAAAAGAAATATATACTCGTCTCTTTCCCTCTCACTGCCTGAACAAATGCAATAAGAGCTAAAAACTGCCCAGTAAAATCGAAATAAATCTTATACAGTTAGTCAAATACGCGGACATCCTTATATATGTACTCTATATATATATATATATATACACACATACAAATATTGATTTATATGTGTTTATATATAGCCGCCTGTGTGTTGAGTCGTGCTTATCAAAATCAAAATTCTAGAACATAAAGAATTCATTGGTAATTTAAATTCCTTTTTTTGGTTTGTTTTGTTGTTGTACCTATTAACCCTCAATTAAATCTATGTATGTGATTACTTTGCTAACACCCTTAAAATAAAAAAAATAATAATAATAATACTTTTGTTTCCCCGTATTCTTCACTCACACTTTACTTATTTTGGAGCTTTACTTCTAACTCACATTCTCTCTGTTTCTGTCGTTCCTAATCAATCTATCTAGTTTGTTTTCCTATATCTTTTGTGTGTTTGTAGCCAAACCAGTTAGCATTTGATCTATGCTATTTCTTACTAAACCATATATTATAATATGTATGTATACATATGTACATATATTGGCCAATCGCTCCTAAACTATATTTCTGCATACTATAAACCTATGTATTTTTGAGTAGTTCATTCTTATTCTTTCACAATGCTCCCTAACAATCAAACCATACATGGGTGTCATATCTGTGGACTATCTCTGCCTCTCATACTTGGAATTTAGCTAAATTTGATATAAACGCAAGCACAAGGCACATTCTAGTTGCAAAACCATAGTACATAGTAGTCCTCCAACGATGTCTAGCGCACAGTAAACTAGAAAGTTCCAAAAGTTTAGTCTATTCGACTTGAGACCATACCAAATGCTGACTGGTTAAGCGCTTAGAGTTTGATCGATATATAAACTAATTGTGTGTCTTCTGTCTGCTCTGCTTGTTTGCAGGAGAAACTCTTACAGAACACCCCGTGGAAGGAGTTTGCATCTAACACGAACTACGCATTCGATCCGTATGGCGAAACTGAGGAGAAGCACATGACCAGCAGCACAACGGCCAAGGAGAAGGCACGCAACCGCTCCACCGCCAGCAGCCAGCAGACCACCCTGCCCATGTCCCACTCACCCACCAGCAAATCGCAAATGTACTACGAGAGCAATGGCAACAGCAACAGCAATGGCAATGGAAATGGAAATGGCAAGCATAGCAGCAATGGCAATGGCAACCGGTCCTCGAACGGTCGCCACATGATGCAGGAGAGCAGCGTGGGAGGCACTGCTAGCACAGCACCCGGACCTTATTCACGCGGCAGCTATGCGGAGCGTGCCTATTCGCTGCCCCGCCAGAATCATCATTATCAGCAGAGCTCGGCCAATATGCAGCCCTCCGGCTACTATACGCACGATCGGCGTGCGGCACGCCAGGAGCGGGAGCGGGAGCGTGAACGGGGCGATGAGCGACGTGCGCGACATGAACGCGACTCCAGCTATGATCGATCGCGTGAGGATCCTCGTTTGAATGGTGGCTCTGACACACCAGACTTTTATTTCATGCCGTCGCAGCGCAAATACTCCGGCGAAGTGGTGCGTGTTTATGTGGACTACAACAAGGATCCAAAGCACTAAGCAACAACAACAGCAACATAACAAACAAATTGTCCCTTGGGGCATACAAAATGATGAGTGCATACACAAAAAAGCTTATTTAAATATCTTCGTTTTAAGTCCTTTCTTCGAACTATATATTCCGTCCTGCTATCCGGCCCACTGCTGCTTCTCGTTTCGATTGCCATAAAGCAGTTTCACTGCATGATATTTTACATGGGGGATTTCCCCTTGTTTTCACATTATTTTTTGTTTCATGGTGCGCCAGCTTTATCTAAACGCACAAAGTTTATTTAGATGCAGTTCAGGAAATGTTTTAAATGAAAAAGAAAAATATCCACAATTTAGTAAATTGTAAATATTTTGCATAGAATATAAATGTCTGAACAAGTATTGATTCAGGACTTTTGCAATGTTTTCTATTTAATGTGCAAAGAAATATAGTCACTGTATTTAATCAAATTAAATATGTATATGTATGTTAATATATAACTTTTAAATATGTTGGAGCGCATTATACGATATAATAATACTCGTACAAAATGTTTAATTTTATAATACATTAATTAAGTACATATTAATAAAGTTAGGCATGTAAAATACCATAAAAAAAAATGTAATTGTTATTATTTGACTCATATTTTTCTGATTTCGAGTTTTAGAAACGGAAGTACGTTATATTTTAAATTGATGACATTCAAAATTCCAAAGCTGCGTTTCAGTGTTGCAAAACTCTTTAATACATAAATCGATAGTGCGCGCCTCAACTATCGATATCTGTGTGTATTGTTTCTAGTTTCATCCCTAAACTCGTAGGTTCGCGCGCTTTTAGTAAAAAATGAATGCCATCAAACACATTAGTCGCGTAGTAAAATCGTTTTGAGAGAACTGTAGTAGTGTATTAAATTTTCAATAATATATATTGCTTCAATTAACAAACAACACAATGGACATCGACAAAGATGTAGGTCAGGCGTATCACACGGTGCAGTTGTCGACGAAAGAAATGCTGAAAACCAGCCGACGTCAACATTATTGCAATGTAAGTCAACCTCAACGAATTTTTCTATTTCTACTCTGCTGACGCCGCCAATTGTTTAAACAATACAGATGATAGACCTGCTGGCCAGCAGCTGCAAAGCCTGTGGCCTGATAAACACCTCGTTTACCAACGAGGAACTGGTGCAGTTCTGGCTTGGAGACATATTACCCCTGATGTTTGACTCAGACCGCAACATACAGAACTGTGCGGTGGCTGCAATGGCCGAGGCACTCGTTGCCCTGGACGTGTCTGTTATACATGAGGCCAAATGCTGGCCCCAGATACGTAGCGAATTCGTGAACAACTATACGACACTAATTGGCGAGATGCGCGATGCGAAGAATAACAATTGGCACAAAATCTGGACGCTGTTGGTGCAGATCATGGATAACGATCTGCTGCGTGGCTGCACTTACATCAACAAATTTCTGGCTATAGTCGAACTGGGCTTTCGCAACCCGGACAATGGCATTCGCTCTGAGGCTTTTCTCTGCTGGCGCGTGCTCATCAAGGTCTTTGCCGCCTACAATGAGCTGGGAGCGGGCAAGCGTTTACGCTTGCTCCTGATACCACTGCGGACCTCTCAGTCCCGTTCGCCTCATGTGAGCAGCATTAAGGTGCGTGTGTGGTGGTATCTGCTCAGTTGCCTGGACGCCGAGCTGCCCAAAACCTTTGAGAATGCAGTTGAGTTTTTTCTGAGCTTCCTTTTTGGCGGAGGTTCGCGTGGAAGCTCAACAGGCTTGGCGCACACCTATCAGACTGCGAGGGAGCTGGCGGTGCCTTGCCTGGTCGCTTTGTGGAACATGGAAACCGGTTCCGAGATGCTTAAGTGTTGTTTGCGCAACATGCGCCTCGAGGAGATTAGTCAGCCGTCGCCTCTAATGAACGCGGAAGTGATGCAGCAGCACTGGCAACCCATGCTAGCAGCCGCAGTGGCCGGCATGAAAATGATGAGCGAAAGCAAAGACAACAGCTCGGAGACGGAGCAAGAGCTGCTACATTTGCTGCTGCGCAATGTAACGTTAGCTATGTTCCAGTTGCGTGTGGCGCCCTTCACAGTCGCCTGCTGCGCGGAGCTGGAGAAGACGCTGTCAGAGGATGGCAGCATTCTCCGCTCCGTTTTCAATGCCTGCGCCAGCATAGTAATGCCACAGCAGCGTGCCGACTCCCAGGAAGTGCTGGAGGCCTTCATGAAACTCTGCCTCAAGGCACGCGCCGAGGTGCCAGCGGCCATAATGCAGCGCTGCATCTCGTTGATCTACGCGCCGGAGCAGCTGGAGGCCCGCAACAGCATCGAATTCCGCCAGCTGACCGGCTTTGCGGTGGTGCTCATGCAAAACAATGATGACGAGGACTACGAGGCTTTTGGCATCAAGCTGCAGATGTGGCGCCAGGTATCTGGAGCACTGCTCAATTACCTGCGCGACAATGCACTGGAATACCGTGTGGCCCACAATGCGGCTCTAGTGGACAGATGGATTCTGTGGCCTCTGCAGACGAGCGCCAGCTTTGCTGGAAGACGCGCCAGCAGCTACTTCGATGGCGTCTTCTGCGAGCAGTGGCGCCAGCTCATCAACGCTGGCCAGAATGGAAGTGGACGCAAGAATTTTGTAGTGGAGCTGAAGGCCACGCTGCTGGAGCTGCTGAAGAATGGCAGCAAAGAGGAGCCGCATTTCGCAGAGCTGTTTGATATCTATGTCGGTGCAGTGCTTAAGCTGGGCATCTGCAAGGATCCGCCGCTCTATAAGGATGTCTTTGCCCTAATCCAGGCAGTCTTTGAGCGTTCAGCGCTGACGCAGTCACTGCTCGAGGGCTGCCTGAATACACTACGAAATGTCATCCTGGAACTGCGCCAGAACGAGCTAATGGTCGTGTTTGATGCACTGAAACCCGTTTTAACAGCAGCACTTCAATGCTGGAACAAGAACAAGTTCGACGGCAGCTTTCTCAACGAGTGGAAGCGGGCCATACAGGAGAGGTTCCGGAAGCTGCCCATGAAGACCATGGCCCAGCAGCTAAAGGACCTGTTCAAGGGCGATGATCTGTTCGTTATCATACCCTCCGTGTGGAGCCTGAATCCGGACAAGCTCACAGATCGTCAAAAGGAGCGCTTTGCCGAGAAATCGGACATACCAGCTCTGTACAATGATATGAGCCAGTCGCAGGACTCCTCCATCAAGCCCTGGACACCCAAGAAGGTGGTCATTGCCAAGGGCAAACAATCCGAGATCTCCATTGTTAGCGATCGCAATGCAGAGCAGCCAAACAGTGATGAGATTGTGACCATTGATGACTCGCCATCAGAAGACCTGTCCAATCCAGTTGTGACCACGCCTGCGCGCCGACGTCAGTTGGGCGACGCAGCCAACAACGAGTCCGGCAATGCCAATACGGACAAATACAATTTCCGCAAACCACGCGGCCAAGTCGAAGAGGAACCCAAAACAGTTTCTCCAACAGCTTCTAGCGAAAATACACCTGGGCGTCTGACGCGCAAGCGGTCCGCGTTAAAGGATAACAATGGCGAACAGCCGACCACGCCTACGGAACGACTGCGTTCGCCCAGGAAGCAATCAGCGAACCCTCCTCAAGTAACTACGGCTACAACAACAACCACAACAACAGCAGCAGCTGCAGCAGGTAAAATCTAAAAGCCCTCAGCAAATATTTTGTTTAGCTCATGTTTTTAATTGTCTCTCTCCCTTCCCTTCTCTTTCTCTTCGCACAGCTGTCAGCAAGAAGGGCAAACTCACCCCAATGCAGAGCGAGGATCTGTTTTCCGATTTTGTAACCCCTACACTGCCTGCACAGGTGCTGCCGGAGTTGACGAAAAAACCCGCAAGTGTGCTGGAAACGCTACTTACTTCTTCTTCATCCGAACATGCTGTGGAATCGGTGGCCAGCACACAGTTGCCATCGGAGCAGATGGAAACGAATGCAGAGACCTCGCCAAAGAAGCCAAATGCGCGACTCTGCAATTTGGTGAGTTCGGCTATAATAGAAATCAAGCTCATAGAAATGAAGTGGACATTATACTAACTAAATCCATTAATTCCTTGCAGAACTCGCCGCCGGATCGCAAGCAGACAAACAATTCGACCAGTCCCACGCTGCGCCCCAAGCCGTCGGCTCATTTGACGGGGCGCGGGGCGCAGTTGATCAACATGATACGAAATAAGAAACTGGATGCTGGCACAGCCTATCCATTAGGCGGTTCATCGACAGGACGCAGCCATGCGACGCCCGTTCGTCATGTTGAGCGCTCCGAACAGGTGTCGACGCCCACCTGCGAGCTGAACGAACTAGCTGCCGCGGAGCACACGTCCACGCCGATAGAGCAAGTGGCGAAGGATTTGCTAATATTTTCCAAGCGTCTGCCCTCGCCTTCGGCCAGTCCCTCGGCCTCAATACTTAAACGGAAGCTGCGCTGCGAGAGCATTGACGATTTTGAATCGCCGGCGCAGAAGCGTAAGCGTGTGAGCTTCCACGATCCGCCCGTATCTATAACGAAAGAGTATCTGCGCGATGTGGAGGAGTCTCGCAGCAGCAAGCCAAAGCGTGTCCTTATGCTCGACAAGGTAGCCCAGAACCCAGAGTTGCGGCACGCATTGAAACGGCGTGGACGGCTGGACAGCATCATCGAAATCGAAAGGTTTGCTAATGAGCAGACAGCCCGGAGTGCAGCATTGGACAAGTCATCCTGCGATGCCACGGAGGATGAGCCTTTCGATTCGCTCAAATGGAACGACACAACGGCAGCCGAGAAGGAAGTGCAGAAGGATCATTCACAGACTGCAGCAGCGACAGCTCCACAAGATCTGGCCATACTGGACGTAGAGTCCGCCTTGGACCTGGCTGTGGAGCAATGCTCGCTAGACGAAGTGCTAGAGCGTTTCATGGCCAAGTCGAATAGCTCTCCGCTGAAAAGCGCGCTTACCTTGGCCAAATTTCTATCGAATCAGATGAAGGGCAATGATAAGCTGAAGACCAGTGTGCTGGAAACGCTCTCCGAGAATCATTCCAAAGACTTCCTGGACCATGCGGTGCGCGAGAATCTGTCCTCGGTAGTGTGCGATCGCCTCAATCCGAACTCTGTGCTGGAGTACATATGCGCCAAGTCGAAGATCAACAACAGCTGCCGCAGCAATCTGTTGGCTCAGGTGCCCACGATGGTACGCCAGGAGGCGGAGCGTACCGCTCTGATACAACAGCTACTGCAGCAAAGCAGCTTCACCGACGACCAGTTGCTCGATCTCATTGGCCAGCTGATGCAGATGCGCAGCAATCGTGGCAGCTGCAACTCAGGCAGCGCCAGCATCGATGACAACGTGGCCGAAACTGCGGCCGACTCGTCCTCCAATCTATAATATCAAGTATTTTTTATACAACTATTTAGCGGCCATTATCAACGAATCGCTCATTCAACCTGATCAATGCAGTCGCCTCAGTTACATATATTTTTTTTTTTTTTTTGTAGTTTTTAACGCTGTTTATGCCAAATGCTTTTATCGATTAGTTAGAAATGCTTTTCTATGTGGCATTTGTAGATTGCTTACCCAAAATTCACAATGCTCGCGTATGGTTATTCAATTGATTACTCAAATTATGATTGAACTGATTACAAATTCTAGTTTGTATTCTAATATATTTTTTATAAACAATTGAACTCTCTTTAAATATCCTTATCGCTTAATATTTATGGCTATTATTGTAAATCGCACTGAATTTAAATTGATACATTGATTCATAGTTTTAAAATACCCGATTTTGATCTAAATTATATGCATATAATTTTACAAACATACAACAAATCCAATTGATATATTTTTATAAAGGTTTAAATCTGAAATGTTGAAGATTATATATACATATATATAATAGAATTTGTAGAGATCTCTTATATCTTACCATGTACAAAAACAGTGTGAAACATTTTTATATAAATATATTTATAATTGAAATTTATTGATATGTATTGCTCTTAAACTTAATATGTAATAGGAATCTCTCCTTTTTCTCTCATTTATCATTAAATGCCAGTATCTCTCTCTCGCCCTCTCTCTCTCTCTCTTTCTCCCTTACATTAATAATGTCATTTCATTATCTACAGTTCTTTAACCCGTCTTCGCGTTACTAGAGACGCACATTGCTATAAAATTTATAGCAAAAACTCTCAAGTGTGTTGGCATTCTGACCCACTAACCTTCAGTGGGCGACTCGGCTACTTAGTCTACGTACAGATTAGATTGCCAAGCTGCTCGTATAGGTAAACGTATTTAAAGTACCAACTACTCACATATTCACTTAGTATAATTCCATTGATATTGTTCACGTGCTGGGGAAGCGTAGCAACGCGAGGTATATCAGTCGGCATTGTCTGCCGACAGCGTCTGTTAGTTAAGAAGCTTTAAAGCTTTTCGTGCTAGTGGGTGGACAAGTGGGCATGCGACACGCAACAGATGCGTGAATCGTGGCCAACAGTATATGGCAAAAAGCTGTAAACCGGCCTAAACACCATTTTATATGAAATAGCGAAAAGTTATCAAAAAGCCAAAGAATCGCCTGACAATTTGTTTGTGGGAAGGTCATTTGTAGGTCTGCACTTTGTGGGTCTGGGTCTGGGTCTGGCTATATAAATAGCATTTCAAATTCTTACTCTTCGTCTTGGCTACACAAGTGTTACTGACCTAACACAATCAGCTACTGTGGCTTCTGCTGCTGCTGATGCTTTTGCTGATGGACGTCATCATGCACGTCTAGCGTCTGGTCTCTGTCTAGAAAAAGTATCTTTGCCTCCCTCTGCCCCGGGTCGATGTCTAATGAATTAGCGCTGGATTCGTGCTGTCATAGCTTTGCCTATTTCATTTATGAATTGTCGCTAATGAATCATTTAACAGCGGGAAGCGTGCAGCGTAAAGCACTCGAAAATATTTCGCTTATCAGTGGGGTTAGTTCAAGGTGTAACCGGAAAACCATGATAAAATATTTAGCTATAAATAAAAAACAAAAAATGAATGAATATACGAATTAATTTGATATACATAATTTCATGGCGAATTTTGTAGAGTTTTGCCTAGAAAGACGAGCAAATAGTACTCCCTCATATTATCTACAGAGCGGGAAATGCTCAAACAAATTAAATAATCACTGTCATGGGGCAAAAACTATTGCATGAGTATGCCAAAGGGCGACTCACAGATTCTGCTTAAATAATGTAATATATTTTTACGCTACAAATTGTTGACGAAGCCCTGCATAGTATGAAAATGATTTCAATGGGGGCTTTATTTCATACTCATTGCGTATGCCAATACAGGGCATATCATTGTTAAACTATACGTGTCGAAAAAGATATGAATAAAAAATCGCGTTCGGATACTTACAAAAAAAGGAAAAAAGATGCACCGAAACTGAAATAAAAACAAAAAACTTGTGGGCAAAATAAATATAAATTTTCGCCGTGTGCCGTGCAGTTCACAGACAAGGTGAACTCAACACTCACGAAGACAAGACGAGTGTGTGTGTGAATAGTTCGTGAATTTCAATTTTGTTAGCCAATTAGAGAGCGGGTGGTGCGAGCACAGCTGTTTTTGAGGGTGTGCGAGCAGCGGGGGAGCACGGCGAATTGGCCACAAAAAGCTGCACATGTAATTGCAACAGCTGCTGCTGCGACTGCATCCCCAGCGAAAAGCAGCCAAGCAGCCAGCCAAATAGTCAGCTAGCCAGCTGTATGGGGTTATACGTGAACGGTCAGCGTTTAGAGCGACGACGACTATCAGGCAGAGCACACGGACGGGGTAGCAGAGCGACGAGTAGCAGGCAGAGCAGTTCATAAAATTCCAGCAGCGACGACTACGAACTTCCAGCATCAGAATAACAAACAGCGGTAAGCTTAATACACAGTTTGAACTTGCTTAAAGCAGACGCGCGAAACGTGCGGCAGCAACAGTCGAAGCAGCAGCAGCGACAGCACCACCAACATCATACAGAGGGTAGCAGCCAACCGAGCCGAGTGTGAATAAAACTCTGATGTAATCATTTGCTGTTACGCTCGCCAAATGAAAAATATATCGAATCGCATAGAAATTCTTTAAGAATCGACGGTATTGTGGCCACTGGGCAACGTATACAGTATTATTCAGCTTTTATTGCGTGCTGCGAACAGTTTGGCTGGAAGCGACCTCAAGGTAAACATTCCCAATTTGTGTTTGGAAGCGCATAAACGACGCAACAGAGACTTTGAATGCATTACATTATTTTTGCGTTTGCTCAACACTGGACAAAGCGATGTTTTGAGTCTCTGCTTACGCACTGCTGCGGCATGTCGTGGAATGGAGCGCGCCCATATCGATTTAATATACTTAGCGGATTTTTTTTTCTTTTTGCTACCTATGCGTACATATGTGTGCGTTGGAATATTGGAATGAAACACACGCACACAAACACATCCACTCACACAGTTGTTGCGCGCAAAAAATAGTTCGCAATACAAAAAAGCTTCGCGCGCTCTCTCATCGCTTTAACGGTCTCGGAACAGCTAAAGAGAGCGGCTAGCAGTGAGAGCAAGTGAGAGAAAGAGAGAGAGCTTAACCAATAGGAAAACAACTGCTTAATATGCCGACTAATTATAGTATTACAATTTTTAATTAGCCACACATCATTAAAGAGAGCGTCCAGCTGCCTTAAGAGAGGGGATGTCGTCGCGTATGTTTAAATTTGGCATTACCGCCGCAAGTGCCTGTGCAGGCTCTGTGATTGCCGCATGGAGCATCGATCGGTGGAATTCTCCACATGTGGTAAGTGCATTGGATGACCTAGTTTCTTAGTTTCTAATCAACTGTCGTTTACAGGTTAACAATGCCGTGCAACGTCCACCCAAGCGTAAGCGTACTCTGCCCATGCGCAGCGAGCAAATCAAATCATTGATGAGCGGCGAAGAGTACGATGTGCTAATTATCGGCGGCGGCGCCACCGGCGCTGGCTGTGCCCTCGACTCCGTTACGAGAGGTAGGCATTCATAAATTTCCTTGCGTCTCGTCTTTCAACACAAACGATAATTTCTTTTCTGTTGGGTAGGTCTGAAGACGGCGCTTGTGGAGCTGGATGACTTTGCCAGCGGCACCTCCTCGCGCTCCACCAAGCTAATACACGGTGGCGTGCGCTATTTGCAAAAGGCTATTCTGGGCGTAAGTATGAATTCCATAACAAAGACTTTGAATATAAGTTAAAAGTAGAAAATGAGGAAATTAATTATTGAATATAAGTTAAAAGTCGAAAATGAGAAATGAATTATAATATAAATATAAATATTGGTAAATCGAAAAATAATCAGCCTCTCATCTCTCACATAAATGTTCAAGTTTCACTCCCATTAAACCTAAGTACGTAGTCTTTTTACGTAAAGCTAGTAGTAATGCTTTTTATGAATATCTCTCATTATCGCTACAGCTAGATCTTGAGCAATATAGAATGGTTAAGGAGGCGTTGGCGGAGCGCGCCAATATGCTTGAGTCTGCGCCACATTTGACGCATCCGCTGCCAATCATGCTGCCCGTATACACGTAATTAGCAACGATTCCTAATTGTGTGATCAACTATATATATATATATATATATGTATATATATTCGATTCCAGGTGGTGGCAGGTCCCCTACTACTGGGTGGGCATCAAGGCGTACGATCTGGTGGCCGGCGATCGTAATGTGAAGAGCTCCTATTTGCTATCGAAGAAGGATGCTCTGGAGCTATTTCCCATGTTGAAGAAGGACAAGCTGTGTGGTGCTATTGTCTACTATGATGGCCAGCAGGACGATGCACGCATGTGTCTGGCGGTGGCTCTGACAGCGGCTCGTCATGGCGCCGTGGTGTGCAATCATGTGGAGGTTAAGGAGTTGCTCAAGAAGGACGACGGCAGCGGCAAACAGGTGCTGTGCGGCGCCAAGGTCAAGGATCATATCTCTGGCAAGGAATTTACGGTTAAGGCCAAGTGCATCATCAATGCCACGGGCCCCTTCACCGACTCCATACGCAAAATGGACGATCCGACGGTGAAGAGCATCTGCTGTCCCAGTTCGGGCGTGCACATTGTGCTGCCCGGCTATTATAGCCCCGACCAGATGGGTCTGCTCGATCCCTCAACGTCGGATGGACGCGTCATCTTCTTCCTACCCTGGCAACGGCAAACGATTGCCGGCACCACAGATCTGCCCTGCGAAATAACGCACAATCCGGCGCCAACTGAGGACGAGATCCAGTTCATTTTGAGCGAAATCAAAAACTATCTCAACGCTGACGTTGAGGTGCGTCGCGGCGATGTGTTGTCCGCCTGGAGCGGCATTCGCCCGCTCGTCTCTGACCCCAACAAGGATGACACACAATCCCTGGCCCGCAACCATATCGTCCACGTCAGCCCCTCGAATCTGATCACCATTGCCGGCGGCAAATGGACCACATACAGAGCCATGGCAGAGCACACTCTGGATGCGGCCATCAAGGGTAACTAAATCTCAGATTATGATCGAATTGAACTGATTTTCCTATTTTTCGTTCAGCTTGCAACCTGAAGCCGGAGCGCGCGGAGGCTGTCACATCATATCTGAAGATTGAGGGCGGCCAGGGCTGGACACCCACCATGTACATCCGTTTGGTGCAGGATTTCGGCCTGGAGTGCGAAGTGGCCCAGCATCTGGCTAAATCGTACGGCGATCGCGCCTTTGCCGTATCTAAGATGGCATCGCTAACTGGCAAACGCTGGCCGATCATTGGCAATCGCATCCATCCCGAGTTCCCCTACATCGATGCAGAGATCCGTTATGGCGTGCGTGAATATGCCTGCACTGCTGTGGACATGATTGCACGTCGTTTGCGTCTGGCCTTCCTCAATGTGCAAGCCGCCCAGGAAGCGCTGCCCGCTGTGGTCGACATTATGGGCGAGGAGCTGAAATGGTCCAAGGAGGAGAAGGAGCGCCAAATCAAGCATGCCACTGAATTCTTGGCCAACGAAATGGGACACACCATCAATCGCACGTCCAAGGAGAGGATACCCATTAAGCTATCCAAGGAGGAGATTCAGACATATGTGAAGCGCTTCCAACTTATCGACAAGGACAAGAAGGGCTACGTGTCCATTAACGATATCCGTCGTGCGCTCAAGAGTTTCGGCGATGGCGATGTCTCCGGTGAGCAATTGCACGACATACTCAAGGAGATTGACACCAACATGAATGGCCAGGTGGAGCTCGATGAATATCTACAGGTGAGTGCATTTTAATCCGAGAAGTTTATTTTCCATCATGCATATATGTATATATATATATAAAGTCATTGCGGTAATAATTAGAATCACTCGGAATCACTCTTACAAATTGTTAAAATTATCATAGATATACATGCATACATGTATAACAGTCGTTAAATTGCAAGCCTCTTATGAAGAGGGACAAAGAACATTACTTATCACAAATTATTCTAAACATAGTGGAACAGAGTATGATTAATGTTAACATATATACTTTTAAATTGCACAGATGATGTCCGCGATTAAGACTGGCGACGTGGCCTATTCCCGTTTCGCTCGCATGGCTGAGCTAGAGGAGCAGAAGCACGAGGCGGCCAATCTGAAGCAGAAGATCAGCGTCGATCGTTCCGGCGGCGGATTGTAAACGACTTAATAGACAAGGACATCACGCGCACATCTACAAGCACATCTAAACTAGGAATAAGCCGCAACGAATTATATACAAACTATATAAACTGAACTTTACATTTTGCTGTTAATAAAGTCTTGAAACTCATCTCAGTGGGAAATCTCAATTGGTCCTTGACCGTGTGCCCCTTAGATAGGCAATGGTACAGCCAACAATGGCACTGGCACAAGCGGCTATCCCAATGGCGGTAGCACTTGGTCCCTCGTTCTGCTGCTGCTGCTGCTGCTGCCGTTGCTGCTGCTGCTGCTGCTGCCGCTGCTGCTGCTGCTGCTGCTGCTGCGTACAGCCAACAATGGCACCAATGGCACAAGCGGCTATCCCAATGGCGGTAGCACTTGGTCCCTCGTTCTGCTGCTGCTGCTGCTGCCGCTGCTGCTGCTGCTGCTGCTGCTGCTGTTGCTGCTGCTGCTGCTGCTGTTGCTGCTGCTGCTGCTGTTGCTGCTGCTGCGTGTCTACGTTTTCAAAAAAAGTTAGCTAATCAGTCTTATGCCTTGTGTCAATTGCAAACGTCTTACTGAATATCAATTTAATACAATTATCGATGTCCTTCGTCAAGTTGCCATCTGCACGCTCCAGCGTATAAATCACCCCTGTAATGCAGTTAAACATATCGTAGCGCTGGGTGTCGGTCAATGTGGCAAACAAATCCAGTTTAGGATCCCAGAAAAAAGGTAATTTTCCATTGTGGCCAGACGTGGCCAAAGATCTTTTCAGCTTTCCGAGCATCTAAATAATATTCATTCGAAAGAATAAAAAGAAAAAACATTTTTATTCAATTAATTAAAGCTCGAGGGCAACCGTCCGGCAGGTACCGTCCTTTGCGCAGAGCTGTTATTCCAATAATTTTAGGTTTTAATTTGAAATGAATATTTGATTTTGTTGACACTTACTTCTATTAGTACATCCTTAAGCTGAGAGGTTCTCCAATAATACGAGCCCTTTTCCTTAACTTGCCAAAGCAAAACAGTCTTTATGAAATAGCTTTTCATGTTGCTCATGTTTTGCTTGTTGTCACGAAACTTCTTCATAAATCTTATGACTTCCTTCAGCCTGTGTTTATCCTTGAGCATAACTAACTCGGAGTCATAGTACGAGGCACGGAACGAAACATTGTTCGGCTCGCTGGGCTTTAAAGGTTTCGGAATCGCCTCCCAAGACCCATTCTTAACAAAGTACTTAAGTTCCTCTTCACCCAAGATATTTTGGCTTGCATTTAGCTTAATGGCTGGCACAAAGTCCACAGAGTATTTGATATCCTTTGTGTCAATGAACATCGTGTGCGCCGGCCCACATCTCTTATATACCACTTCCGTGATATTACCATCCACATTAATCTTATTTTTCATGCTATTAAGCACCTTTTTCATAGCACTAGTGATCAAAGCCTGCAGCTTATCCTCCAAAAGCTCATTTTTCGATGAAACCAATTTGATCAAATGTGTATATGATACTCTATTGTGATCCTGATTCTGTAGGATTTTCAACACTTCCGTCATGTTTAAAATAACATTGCCAGGTCTACGGGGATCCTTTTTCACAATAATCCTATCGTTTTCGGGAAACTTCAAGTGAATTACCAAATCGAATTCATCAGGCTTTGTAATCTTCAAATTATCGCCATAACTTCCTGTTTTAGACAACAGAAGAATAAACAATAGCTATATTGATTGGAGCTGAGACAATTAAATGTACTTAAATCTTTATCATCGAGAATTACTCACATTGTATATTTATATGAACATATGTACATACATACATATGTATGTGTATCTGCCAAGAAAATTTATAGCAAATCTGTTCGCATTTTGCGATAGTTACTTAGCGCACCAATTCTTAGGGTTAAATCTGTTATCGGGTAAAGACCCGGTAATAAAAGTTCACACATACACATGCAAACAAAACAGCACAAGAACGTTCAACAATTGCAAGTATCATCCACATATGTATACATACATATCAACATGATCATACATACATGCATGTATGTATGTATGTATGAATCTATACACATCCGCAATAAATTTATGAGTTTTTAAGTTTGAATGCAGTTTTACGAATACATAACTGCATTAAAGACGCAGAAGACATTAAATGGCTCTCTCCCTGATTATGATATCACCTACCGCCCAGTTTGTGGCCACTTAGCCACTTGTCGAATGGCGACACCGCTTTAAGTCCTTTGTAGATAGTATCTCGCAGAACGTTGTAATGTCGTGTAAATTCTGAGCGATCACGATTAATATTTATGTGCTTTCCTTGAGCGTCATTCAAAAGTTGCTCCAGGAATGCCATACTCGACTACTTATTATTTTACTGATCTTAACGCGGCTAACACAAAAATCAAACTGAACTGAGTAACAGAATTTCACAATGAAGTGACTCTAATGGTAGACAATGCTCATGAAGGTTTGCACTCTCTGTGCGCGACTTCAATTGCTGAGACAGTGACGTCACATGCTTAACTATTTAATAAGATATCTATTTATTTTCGTTATTCCATTACAATAATTAGGTATAAATGAAAACATTTTATATAAATATGTATACATATAATCAAGCATTAAATTAAATTGTATATTTTAATGTTTTCTTTTCATGTGTGCAACAAATGGACAGCTCTGACTAAATACGCTTGTGTGCAATCTCTCTGCTTTTGATCCACTGCTGCCTAACAGAGGATGTACATATGTATGTGTTAAAGTATCTCCGGCTTTCTGTATGTGTATGGGTGAATATGTTGGTTTTGCTGCACGGAGAACAATATATTTTCGGAATTCCCCGTCATGTATGCAAGTACCATAAACATACATATATGTAAATATAAATCTGAAGTTATTCATATGCGTACATACACATGTGCATATGTATGTATCTATATTTGTGTATTTATTTTTATGTATGTATGAATGTATGAACATATGTATGTATGTACATGCTTCAATAATAATAGCAGAAATGCCTCAATGTTGTTGACATAACCAATCAATTTGATTAATTAAATTATTAAAAATTAAAAATAAACACCAATAATTCTTCGTATTATTTTATTTCAATATAGTATGTATGTATGTCCATACTATGTACATAGAACTTTAGTTATGTATGTACATACATATGTACGTCAGCTCTTTATGGCGCTCGTTATATGATTTCTTGGTGAAATGCGAGGATTGAAAATTGATTCGATGGTTACTTGACAGCCTGGAAAATAATAAAATTAATATTTGTTTATCCCAATATTCACAAACAAAACGCAATATCCCAAATATCATACCATTCTCTAGAAGAAACAAAGCGCGATCATACAGAATAATGGTTTCCACTGCAGAAAATAAACAAACATTAAAATCATAAATATTTATTTAAAAGGAAATTAAAATTTCAGTTGCCCAACCTAAGGGTGCTAGCATAAGCCGTAGGGTATAAAAACAGACGATACGACGCCAATGCAAAAGGTCTGCTTCGATTTGGCCTGGATTCGTTGCCTGTAGTGAGGCAAACTGCGTGCCTTCAATAGCTTTTTGAAAATAGCTGAAAAGGATTTTAATTTATGAATGTACCTAATACTACCCAATTGTGTTTCATCTTACTCGTTGAAGCTCATGCCAGGCACGTGTTTCACATTGCGCAACGCCGAATGTCTTAAGTCGGGCAAATGTTGAGCAATAATACGTTCGGCAGCTGCGCGTAGGGAATGAATCTTCAGATATTCATAGTCCCCAGATTGAAGGCGGCTGTTGTACAATTCCATGGCATGGCAAGCGATTTCACGTGCCTCATAGCTAAGTTGAGAGTTGTCAGCGCCCTGCAGCTGTGAGCTAAGTGGATAACCATGCAGCTTCATTTGTGGGTGCGTTGCTCGTGTGCTCATCTTTTGATAGCAGCAGCCCACGAAACTTAAAAATTTGGCTTGTTTACAACTTAAAAACATGCGCATTAGTGTGCCGCTCAGATCACCACATGGATGCAGCCCAATGATCCCAAAACTGAAATTAGAGTCCGACAATTGGAATGCCTGTCGAATACTCTCGATGAACTGTTCTGGCGTTGTGTCGCTGCTTAGGCGTTGAGTGAGATGCGCAGGTCGTTTAAAGTGGACTGTTTCGCAGGTATCTAAGTGTTTTGCAGCCATGCTCTCCAGCTTAGCATCGATTTCCAGTGCTTGTACATTGAGAGCTGCCTGCATTTCAAGACAACACACATTGATGCCATAGCCGTAGCCCAGTACGCGCGCCAAGTGTCCTACGCCGGCCCCAAAGTCAACGACAAACGAAATTGAGGTCTCTCGGCAGCTCCTCGCACAAATTGCAGCCATCCTTTTGATTTCATGCGATTTTTTCGGCTTCACACACTTCATGAACATGTGCTTCAGTTTACGGTGCTCCAGAAGCGGGCATGATGGCAATGTAACCTACAATGTGGTCTTCTGAGAATATGTCGAAACTTGATTGACTAGCTTACCAACATCGATGTGCTTCGTTGGACTTCTTCTGATGCATAGCGCCCGCAGCACTTGCCGTAGTGCCAGCAGTTCCAAAGGCCATAAAACACGTGCAACGCCATCACTGTGTTGCAGTAGCTCGCTCAGGTGTTCTACGGTTAGGTCTTCCAATTGTTCTCGCCAGCTTTGTGGTAGTTTGCTCCAGTGGTCATCCACATAAAAGTCCTGAAGTATTGTGAGGTTCACGTTATCTCAATTTTGGTTTAGTTTGGATAGCCTACCTACCAACACATAAGCGTCCAATAACCATTCGTATTTCTTAACAACATTTAAACAGGCAGAAAGTTTTTTGTTAATACTAATCATATTGGTTAGCTATAGCAACAGTGCCAAACTGCTGATTTCTTAATGGGCGCGAACGAAATTCTTTTAAAAGTATGTATTATTTTAATGCGCAAGCAGGTAAACAAACAGGGCTGCGTAAAATTATCAGTAAGTAATCGATAACTCAAAGTAAACGTATTTGATTTTTCAGTATTTTCGATTATCAGACAGAGCTTTCGATACTTCGTTTTCAACACTAAGTTGTCTACCAATAATAATAAAAGAAAACACGTCGGTCGGGCCTAATTGGCCATAAATATAATCAAAAAGAAAACAATAGAACGTAAGGTGCTACAAATTGAACAAATTAATTTGGAAGTGATGTATTAAAGAGAACTTGTGCCATTTATTTTCAAGTCCCCAAAGGGTGGAAACAGTTATACACAGATACATCCACACATATTGGCAGTGCCGTCAGCGAAAGCAAAGTGAAAATGCATCTGGAACCAACAAATGGCAATATTTGCAAGCAAATATGAAAGTAAACTGCCAATTGATGACACCGAGGCAATAAGCTGCGAAATCACAACAGTCGAGCAGGTCGACGGTCATACGGTGAGTGTATATAACTCTTCTGAAAATTTATATCCCCCAACAGAAAAATCAATAATGAGCGACGCAGCTGTCGCAATCGCTGCCGATTTGTTAATGACGCGGTCTGACTTTCTTCTGTGTGTATAGGTATATATTTTTCAAATATACAAATGAGGTGGGATTTTTGTTGTTGCAGGAATACCTGCTGCGCGTGCAGAGAGGTGATAAGTCCTGGAATGTTCTTCGCCGCTACAATGAATTTAACAATCTGCACAAATGTCTTCGTATCTCTGGCATTGAACTGCCGTTGCCTGGCAAACGCATCTTTGGTAATATGCGACCGGACTTCATAGCTGAACGGAAAGAAGCATTACAAGTTTACATAAACACAATACTAATGAATCCCATTTTGGCATCATCGCTGCCAGCCAAGCGTTTCGTTGATCCCGAAAGCTACTCGCAATCATTCCATGGTAAGCGGACATTTTGAACTTTAAGTTAAATCAACTAATTCTAAACTTAATTTCAGACCATGCAGTGCAAAATGCAATGCTCTGCCTACGCAACGATACGGTGTGGGCCCTGGGGCCCACCATGGGTGCCATAGGGTGGCGGCTGCGCAAGCATTACTTTAAGGTAACCACCAAGCCACCAGAGAAGGGTAGCAACAAGTTGGTTAAGAGTGGTTCACAGAATCAGCAAAGCAAACATTTTGCTGCTGGCAGCAATGGCGGTGGCCACTCGGTCTCGATAGACGCAGGTTCAGTGGATCCCAATGCGGAAATGGTAGCGGAGTGGCTGGAATACGGACCAGACAAGTACGTCGATGAGAAAGAAATGCATGGTGTGCTGAAGAGTCTAATGGGTCTTCAACATCCGCACATTGAGCCCGTTGTCTTTGCTGCACATACAGAGAACGGTTGCTTGGTCATCAGAAAGTAAGCACGTTTTAAAGCTGTTCATAGATATATTTCATGCCAAGACTTCTGCTCATCAGGTTTCATAAGCATGGCACTCTCAAGGACGTGCTTTGCATGGCCACGCCAAAGAATCCGTTTTTAAGCAAGTACGGCAATCCCAAGGGACGGACAGCACTCTCCATGAAGCAAGTAGCTACCTATGGCAAACAAATCTTAGAAGCTCTTATTTTCCTGCACTCAAAGGGCTATGCTTGTGGTAAGCTTTATTTAAAGTATATTAAAGGGAAACATATATGTATTATTTCTCTTATAGGTCACTTACATTCGGGAAATATTGTCATTGTGGATGACTGTGTTAAGCTGTTGGACATTGAGAACCACTTACTTGGTGTGCCTGCATTTTATCGTCCATTTTTCGTACAACACAGCAAGATTCATACAATTGAGACAATTGACGTCTACTGCTTTGGCCATGTTCTATTTGAGATGGCTATGGGTTATCCGCTGCAAGAGTCTGTTGTGCGTCAAATAACGGAGTGCCCAGAAGCGTTAAGTATGAATGCACCAATAGGCAATAAGTGTCTGAATGAGGCTAATGACATTTCTTAACTGTCAGAATCTTTGTTGGAGAGCATACTATCGAAAGAAGCATGCAAGGCCGGCCTGCCAACACTGGATCAATTGATAGGTCATCGATTTTTTACGCAATATGCAACAGAGAGTGCAGTCACATCCGAGAAGCCACATTTCAAGCTGTCTTTGGTAATACTTAATAGGATATATGATGATACAATTTCTACAGCATATTTTCTTCCTCACATTTACAGAACGCAAAGGAACTACTCAGGCAGGCTGCTGTTAAAAGCGAGACTCGTTTGCGTGATGAGCAAAAGTCCGTAAAGAACCAGAAGCGCATTGTGCGCGTGCAGGAGCTGATGAGTTCCGAGGAGGAAAAGCGCAAATCAAAGCAAAAAGCAGTTAGTAGCAATTACTATTGAGTACCATTTAATTACTTTTGAGTAGCTGTAGCCGTCGAACATCCGCTTATCAACACGTATTTCTTTTGTTGATTTCTTTTCTGTTATTGTAACCATTATTAGAAATTAGAGCACAAACAATCGAAGCTTAAGCAACAGGGCTCGCTCCAAACAAGCAATGGACGCTTGTCGCTGGCGGCAGTGACAGCTGCATCGACCAGCACAGTTGCTTCCGGCGGTGGGTTAAGCACAGCAGATTCATTCAACCGCTCTGACAGCACTCCCGAAGAACCCGCTCTGGCTGGCATCAAATGTAGATAAATTATCGCAAATTGAACGCACGAATGTCCTAAGTTAATTAATTATATTCCTTTAATGCTCACAGCACTCACGCCGGCATCGCAGTCACCACACCAGGAGATGCCAGCGAGCACCAATCTCGCCGTGGAGAGGCAGACTTCGACTCCAAATATTTCATCCGAGGATGTAGATGCTGGCGAAGATGAGCCGACGCGCTCAGCGTTGCTCGAGTCAATTTGCAAGTTCAATCGAGGCTCCCTGCGCAAAGTGCGCTCAAATGATTAGGAAAAACGCAAAGAATTTTACATATTTACATTTTGGACCAAATGTGGCGTTATGAAATAACGGTTCCATAATATTAAATGCAACAATGAAGAAGAAGAAAGAACAAATCAATTGAGAATAACCAAAAACAAAAAGATAGATACATTTTTAGAAACATGTAACAAGACATATTCGTAAACTATTTATTGGGCTACTTAAAGAATAACAAAAATGAAAGACAACAATCCACAAAATAGCTATAAGTGACTACATATATATATAATTATAAGTAATAACATATATATTTACTAACGAAACCCACTGAATCTGTGTCCACAACAAGTCTATCTATGCATAACGTATGAAAACTGTTTTATGAACTCAATTGATATGTACGTCTATATATTATATATCTATGTATGCAATTTACAAATCACACACGTCTGCGATACGAGGATGGCAAATGGTCAAGCGTACGCAACTAAAGCTTTACATATACATATACACGACCACTACACGACTGAAAATATCTTTGGTATGAGAATCTTGAATGCGAAACACGATTTCAAAGAAAAAAACAAAATCTATTGAGAAATTTTCCAAATGAATTATGTTAACTATAAGTCTGCACCAAAATCCGCACGAAGGCGCTCTACTACTAATACCCTACTGATTACTATCATTCATATATATGTGTATATTTATGCCATGTACTCAGTTCCTCCATGTTATGCGCTATACCTTTTGTTATTGCCATAACGGCCAAGGATTGAGAACGTAATTTCATTTCAAATGTATTATTATCATGCCAAAAGTTTTACTGTTATGTTTGTTTTTATTGGTGTTTATTCCAATGGTTTTGTTGTAGACATACTACTATTATTGATTATGTGTGTAATGGTAATCTCTGTAAATCAATTGATACATATGTCTTTAATGATTAGAAGAAATAAAAGAAATATGTAACAAGCGAATGCATAAATGCAAAGGCTATATTTATATATATGTATACTCCAACCATATTGAACAAACTCAAGAAACAATTGTAATTTGATATTGATGTGTATGTTTGTATTCATGTCTATGTGTTTTTTATGTAACTGACTGTGTATATGTTCATATATGTGTGTATACATACCAAAACTAATGCGAATTCAACGTGTAACGAAAACTATATATGATCCACATACTACTATATTATCTATACATATGAAAACCAAATAAAGTGTAAAGTATTTATCGTTGTAACTCAACGCCAATCTGTATATGGATGGTACTTGAAATCAGTTATCTTCATCATATTGCTTGATATCTTATATTAAACTGTTAACTGAACTTTGCTGATGATTAGGTTATTCTTCTAGTTGACTCACTTTTCCTTGGTCATACAGAAATAGTCCTGAAGTTAATGTTAAAAGAAATCCGCGTAATTTACTTTGAATCATTTTCGTATATTTAAGATTATATTTCGTATATGATGATGATTGTCATCAAATTAGACATTTCATGGTTTATTTTGTATATTAGTAAATAGACACTCCTTAGCATGGATAGACCTAATACCCAAGCGGGATTACAAAGGACATATAATGTTCATCTCCATCTCTGTTTGCTTACCCAGGCAATCTGTAGGTATAGCAATCAAATTAGTAACTGTATGCCAGACTATATCATTTATTATTTACCTCTAGTTGAATATATGTATAAGTATCCGTAAGAAACCGTCTGAGTCCGTAATGTTGATATGCTGCCAGGTCCGGGGCATCTGCCATTCGGGGGAAATAAACTAGTAAAAACGAAAGCTAACTGCGGCTAGGATTTGGCAGGTGGGCAAGGTCAGTTAAGCGAGTCGTGTTGTAGGACAATGTGTGCCAATTATTGATCCAACAGTCCGACCAAAACTCATATTGCCACGGCGACAGGACACTTCTATTATGCCGCAAATGCCATAATAAATGGTACAATAATCATTTGCGGTTTTATGACAACTCGCGACGCATTCAAGAGTCAAGAGTCAGCACTACGAAAATAGAAGGCGGCACGTCACGGGAAATGGCCAGCGCGGCGAAGAACTGGTCGGGCCTGGTTACGCTGTGCCTGGGTCAGGAGCGCGAGAAGGTACTCCGATTGATTTTGTGTGATATTACAGGGGCTCATAAAATTCGGATACTTTATGTTTATTTAATAAGCGGTAATGTTTCCAAAATGCTCCGAATCGAATCAAGTATCCAAAATTTGTGAAAGTCACGCATATGGGTTACGATAGCTGCCTGGCTAGGTGGTTGGGTGTTAGGTGGTAAAGTGGGAGTGGGTGTGAATCCACAACGAGTATGGAACATGTAATGCAATACATTCTGATTCGACACTTTCGTTTTGTCACCATGCAGCGGCAGGTGAGCAGCCAGCGCACATCCCTCACCAAGTCCAATGGGGTCGGCGCCCTGGGTGTCCCACCAAAGGTAAGCGGTTCACGTGTCCGTGTGTCCACTTTATTATTGTTATTGTTATCCTTACTGTTGTAGCCGATTATACAATATCTGCCTAGCTATCGCATGGAGCCCAGGAATCCATTGAATAAGGAACGGTTGGAGCTCACCATCTGGCGGCTCAAGTCAGCGAAGAGATCAAGAACAGCATCAAGCTCATGAATTTCGATAGGTGGGTGGCTCTATTCCATTTGGTATCATACCTTGCCTAATCCCATTGCCTGCTCAGATACCGTTATATAGTGTTGGTTACCGTTGGAGAGCTGCTCATGCAGGGCCTCTGCTCCATGGTCAATTTTCTGTGGGATGCCGAGAAGGACGGTTTTGTCACCTACTCCATCAAGACACCCAAATTCATAGCCGTCTGCACCATATTCTATTTGTATTACGACTGAGTGCGTGCCTAAAATCAAAATTCATGAAAATAATAAAAGAAAGATCAGCGAAAAATAATTAATTAATAGGAGAAGCAAGGGAAACGGGAAGGAAAACGGATAAATGGGGATAAAGAATAAAGAGAAATATAGAAAGAATAGTGAAAGTCTTACAGCTTCGATTTGATGCCAACTGCTCGATCTGTGAAGGAAATGGGGAATATATATAAATATAGTGTAGTGCTTTACGAATTGCCACTAATTCACTTTGTCGCACAATTTGATTCGATTTGATTTTTGAAACCACTTAAAGAACTAACAAGCACTCGTTAAATAAATCACAACATATTTTGAATTAGGTTTTCCGTTTGTTCATTTTTATTTGAATATCAGTTAAAGAGTTATATATATAATAGATATATAATATGGTGAAGCATAATTTCATTAATTTCATCTCGACACAAAAACCAAACTAAATTTATTAAACTTTTTCTAAATTTGGTTTCTTTTGCTTTTTGTAATTCCAATAGATAAATGTCTCAACATTTGAATTAATTAGTTAAAGTATTCATATAATATTTGTTGATAACATATATATATTTGTGGATATCTGGATATTATATATTGGCCACACACATGCACAGACACAGACACACACACACATACACACACGCATCTATAGATTGAGAGACATATCATTTATCTGTACGACACTTCAACTCACATAAGAAATTTGCATGGATTTCATATAGTATATATGCATATATATATAGATATACACATACGTATATAGACACAGAACTTGTTGGAGAGCAACCCATAAGAGAACCAATGTAACATTTGCCAAACCCATTTCAACAATTCAAACATTTTGAAACAAATGCTACACGACGTTCTCTCTCCGGATGGAACTGATCAAACGAACGAACGAACGATTGGAACAGAGATATTCCAAAAATATCCAAACTTGAAACAGCTCACTGCACAATGTATGATATTGGGAGGCCGAAACAGGGCACAGTTCAGACACTTTATAAACACTCGATCCATAGTTATATATAATTATATATAAAAATAATATGGAAGGAAACTCAATTACTTGGGGCAGCAACCAAAGGACAGAACTCCAATCAAATCACTTTTTATATATAGTAGGCCCATATATGTACAAATGTATATGTATATATTATGAATATTACTAGAATTTCAGATGGGAGTAAGCACTTTGTCTTTAGCACTATTTTTGTTCACAAAAACCAGAACTTTGCATCATAAACAACTCTCATTAACCAAATCATAATTGCATAAAAATGATTCGAACTATTTAACACAAAAGAGTTAACACAAAAACTGATCAACATATTTGTTTTCTTTCTTTTGGATTGGGTTTTGATTTTGGATTTTTCATTAAAACTTTTTCTTGTTGTTGATTTTTGCACTAATTGCACATTTAAAAATAAATTGGATACAGAACATTTTGTATTTGCTTTTCTTTTTTTTTTTGTATGGAATGAGAAATCTTTACACTGTGAAAATAATTGAAATCAAAAATACAGTAAATAGTTATCAACAATTCAAAACTTTTTGCACAATTGTAATTAAAAAAAATTAATTTAGGTTGAACTTTTGTTTTGTTGTTTGATTGAACGGTTAAGAAACTTTTACACTCTCACTACACAAGGAATCAGAATCGTGTGTAAAGCATAACAACCATAAATAATATTATTTCTGTGATTGCTTGAGTGGGTCTGTAAAAAGAATAATAATAATATTTGGATTAATGCGTATTCATGTACATGCAATAAAAATATATATAGGGTATATATATTATAATTGTGTGTGCATGTCTGCTTCTTCTTCTTCTCATGCTTCTGCTGCTGCTGTTGTCACTGGCTTCTGTTAGAGGTAACTCCAATTGTCTATTGATTGAATTATGCTTCTACCAATACACACACGAGCATACTTGTGTATGTATATACTTTTCATTTGTGTAAGTCTACATCTATGTTACGTGGCAACAAATCTCTTTTGGATTATGTGCCTGCCCAGCACTGCGAGCGATAGCCACCCGGTCGATGGGTTGCTTAGTTTGCACACAGTTTGTCCATTGTTTAGGCGGTACCGCCGCGCACAACCACAATAACCAGATGATCCTCCTTGAGACCCTCCTCGGTAAGACTGTGGCATGTACGCTTCAAGAGGTCCGTGGAGAAGTCGCACGGTGGGAATGCATAGAGCACGCCCGTGGCCTCGGTCTCCTTGTTCAACAGCGATATAACTCCAGCCGCTTCCTTTTGCTTTAAATAGGAGACGAGATTGCGTAACGGACGCGTCTGCACGCTAGCATCGTCGCAATCGGTATCCACTGTGGAGCCAGCCAGACCCAAGAATATGGCATGCGATGACGAGGATGCAATGCGTTTCTGTACATCCTCCAGCTTAGGAGGATCCAGTCGCAATCTTTGTGTTATGCGCAAATTGTGCTTGCCCTCCTCATCACGCATCAATGATTCCACAATGTCTGTGTCGCCGTCTGTCAGATGAAACTTGGCCGGGAATAAGGAACTCTTCAGTATGAGTGCGCCTGTCCAAATTGTGCTGCACTTGCGCGCTACATCGAGCACTGTGGCTGCCGAGCTGAGGGCATCGTTGCGCCGCGTCGAGGTGTCTGAATCAGAGCCCGGTGAGCGTTTCAATGGTGATCGCGACCGCGATCGTTCGACACCGGGTTCACGTGAACCGGAACGGGTCCGTTCATACGATTCTCCAGGCGGACGACGCCATTCATCATCAGCACCGCCAGGTGGCGGCACCGACGACACCCCACCCATGGCACTCGGATGAGGTGGTCTGTGCACATCATTGTGATAGTGATACATGCCGCGACCACGTCCGCGATAACCGCCACCGCGTCCACGATAGCCGCCACGAGGTGGATATGGCGAATAGCCACCACGTGGAGCATACACAGCCGCCTCCTCATAATAGGGATCGTACTCGGGTCTCCTATACTCGATGGCAGTCTCATCGTATGCCGGCTTCGACGTCTTGAAAGGAGCTGCTGGCGTAGTTCCAGGCAGCTCCGCAAAGTCAGTGCGCAACCTGCGCTCGGGGCCGCCAAGAGGGAAGCCACGCATCTCCTTGACTGCCGCCGTGGCAGCCTCCACTGTCTCGTATTGTATGTAGGCATACGGCTCACCCTTCTGGTACTCAATCTTCTTGATGGCACCAAAGCGATCAAACTCACGCTCCAGCTGTGTCACCGATGTCCAAGCGCCGAGACCACCGATCCAGATTCTTGTGGCCGGCGTTACTTTGCCATAACCAATCTTGCATTGGAACTTGCCTATATACTGGCCAGACAGTTCGATTTTGGCACGATGAGCCATGTCAAGATTCTGATAGCGCACAAAGGCGAACGCGTTGCCGGTGCCAGGCGGCGGTCTCTTTATATCAATGTCATCCACTACGCCATATTTACCAAAAATACGGCGAAGCTCGTCATCAGCAATGGTCACTTCCAGGTTGCCAGCGAACAGTGTGCGTGTGGACAGTGGATCATCTTCTGGCTGCACATGATGCAAATAGTTGGGAAACTTATCCTTTTTGCTTTCTGGCTTCTCGTACGGCACATGTGGCCGCGGGGCCATTGGACGCATCGGTGCATATTGATGAGGCGGTGGATGGCCGTGCATATGATGAGGATGCGCGTGAGGATGACCACGGTGTATTGGCGGACCGCGAGGTGGATGTGGGTACTCATGGTGCATGGGTCGATATTCACGTGGGTGCACAGAATGCGGATGAATGGGTGGACCATAACGGTCATAGGGATCAATTGGAGGCCGACGATGGTCCAATGGCACACCGGGTCCCATGGGCGAACGCGAATAATGGTACCGTTCATAGTCGGGGGGCGACATCGAGTGCCGGGGCCTATAAATTCAATATCCCGGTGTGACTACATGTCATAACCTTTAGGTAAAAGTCAATAGATTACACACCTGTATTCCGGCCGTGTCGTCGACTTATAAACTGGCTCAACAATTGCCATTTTATCGTAAATGATCAGACGAGGCTTGTGATGCTTGGCTTCACGTGCATCCTCCGGCGTGCGAAAGCACACGTAGGCAACACGTTCGTCCAGATCGTGCGCAAGTCGCACACTGAAATCCCCAAATTTCTTGTATTCACGGTAGAGTGTCTCTTCGATGAACTCGTCAGGTGCCTTTGGAGGCAAAGCACTCACACAGAGAACTTTGTAGCCAGCGGGACGCTCTGCAGCAGGCGGACCACGCATATAAGGCTCTCGATGCGGAGAGCCATAACGACCGCGCGGGCTTGGCGAACGGTCCAAACGGCGACGCATACGTTCCGGTGACATCCGTTCCGGTGAATCACCCGGCACACCTCCTCCATTATCGTAGCCACGGCCCATGCTGCGCGAATTTCTTACTAGGTTTCCTCTGCCTGGTGAGCGAGATGCGCTACGTTTCATATTGTGAATTTTGACAGTTATTCGATCAAGTTCAGCTCCTTCTCTATGAATACTCATGAGCAGGAGCGGAAGCTTTTTGTTATACCTTAGCCTTTTTCTTGTGACGAAGTCTGTGGAAAGTATATAAAAATATTGAAGTTACAAAAGTTGTGCAGTTCATTACATACAGTTGTTTGCAATTACACATTTGTATAGTACGTACACACTTACACTTACATACATACGGTGAAAGAAAAACTGAATGCAAATGAAAAAAAAAATGGCGGCGCGACTTAAGCGTCGAGGATTGGGACAGGTAAAACGAAAAATAAAATCTACAAAAATGTACGCGTTTACATAACTATAACACAGCTTACTGTTACTTACCACCAACTTATTGTTCGATTTGTGATGTGCTACACCTTTTTTTAATTATTTCTTTTATGCAGTGACACTAAGAACTCACACACTCCGCGGCTCGCAATTTATGTATTCGTCGAAAAAGTGTGGCGACAAGATGATACAGCAAAAATATCGATACCGTCTATGTTTCGCTGAATTATCGATACCATGGCGAAATTAACTTGAAAATGGATGTTTTAACCTACATTTTTACTTGATATATAAATATTGGAAATCAAATTACAAATCACAAGTCTAAATATGTATGTATGTGTATAATCTTGTATTGTTAAGTTTGTAGCTTTGTTTGTGATCATGTGGCGATACTACTCACTTGGCTATTGTGAATTGGGAATTAAAATTCGATTAAACAATGAAATTCGTAGCAAAACAAATGCAAAAGAAAAGCCGGCGAGGTTTTCAAAAAGTTCATTGTAATAAGCATGGCAAGACCAAATGTTGCTGGTTCTGGATAAGGCTTAGTCCAAACGGATTAAGCGACTTTAATTTTGTAACCGCGAGTGTTTAAAATTGACCGAAGTTAACAGCCAAAGAGAAAGAGAATAAAGTTAAAATAGGTAACGTTCATATAACATGCATACATATGTCGTTTTATTCCGAGTGCCAGCTGTGCAGGTATAAAAATAATTCCTCTCCGCATTTTTATGGCGGTAATTAAATGCACTACCTGTGAATTCCGATGCTGAACAGCTGTTTTCCTGGATAAACACAGATTGTACATATGTAAATCCATGCATGCTTGTATGTGTGTGCGCGCCTGTATGCAGGCATCTATGGGAGTGTGAGAAGGCTAATCCGCTCGCTTTTTATAGCTCTTGCTCGCACACTTGTAAATATATTCTCAGTAGTTGACGATAACGAAATACATGTCTCTCCCAAATGGAAATATACATATAGAGTTTTGTATTCGCTTAAATGGCAAGTGCACTCTCGTTTCTTAGGCATTTAATGTTTAACAATGGCTGCGAAAGGAACAGATACTGAACGCGTCTCGGAGAACAGTTGTTGCGCTGGCAACGGAGCGAAAGATCAGGCGCGCTATGATCACTACCGGATATATAATGTCCAGTTTGATAACGAGGAGCAAATCAAATTGTTCCAAAAACTTGAGGAGCAGAGCGATAGCCTCACCTTCATTGGCCACGCACGCGAAATCGGGCAAAAACTTTCAATATTGGTGGCAGCTCATCGCGTAGCAGACTTTGCAGACTTGCTGGAGACTTATAAGCTAAAACATCGAGTTTTGGTATGTGCTGGAATATATTCAAAATAATATTTTCATATAGTAATATATTGTTTATATTGCAGACATACAATTTCCAGGAGAAAATTGATCGCAATATGGGCGAAGTAGTGCCAGAGGATGTCGATGCCTCAAAATTGGACTGGCAGCATTTTTTCCACTTAAAAACAATCTACAGTTGGCTGGATCGCATGACTGCTAAGTATCCCGATCAGTTGAATGTACTAAATATGGGCACCAGCACCCAGGGAAATGACATTAAGGGCGTTAAAGTGGGCAACAATCCGTCGAATAAGGCAATTTTTATTGAGAGCGGCATCCATGCACGCGAGTGGATCGCCCCTGCCACAGCCACCTACATTATCAACGAGCTGTTGAGCTCGACAGATGAGCGCATTCAGAGCTTGGCCAAGAACTACAATTGGTTCATCTTTCCGTGTGTCAATCCCGATGGCTATAAATATACATTTGAGCATGATCGCATGTGGCGCAAAAATCGCCAGTTATTCGGCACCTGTAGGGGAGTTGACCTGAACCGCAACTATCCCGATCATTGGAACTCTACGGGCTCCAGCAGTGATCCCACTCGATATGATTTCGCTGGGCCCAGCGCAGCAAGCGAAGTGGAGACGCAGCGTCTGATTGAGTTTATACGCAATAATGTTGAAAAGGAACAGATCAAGACGTACATTTCCCTACACTCTTACTCACAGATGCTCATGTTCCCATATGGCTACACCAAAGAGCATGTGTCCAACTATGACGATCTGCAGGAATTTGGAAAAAAAGCATCGGCTGCCATCAAGGCGGAGAGTGGACGAGACTACGTAAGTGGCAATCTGTATGAGACCATTTATCCATCAAGCGGTGGTAGTATGGATTGGGCTCATGCTGAAGCTGGCATACCAATTGCCTACACATTTGAGCTACGTGGCCCACCCGATAGCCAGGATCTATTCATTCTACCCGCGGTGGAAATACAGCCAACGGCCAGTGAAGCACTTACAGCGATTCGCACCATAGTTGAGGCTGCTGCTGAGAAAGGCTACTACAAGTGAATGATTTGCACATTATATAAATAACTATATTATAAAAGAACTTGACGTATAACGATATAGGGTACTAAGAAAATGGTTTTACAAGCGATATAATCTAAAATAAATTCACATGTTTTACTGTTATGATAAGAAAAACTTATTGTTTGCGTTCTTATATATGTATATATGTACATATAAAATCCAGTTAAGTAAACAATCGCCTTGGCGTTAAATTCATATACATACATATGTATATATTTGCATACATAAAGACTTAAATATATACATATTTAATAGCAAAGTGATTTTCTTGTCTCGTAAATGGTCCTTGGCTTAAACCTTAAACCTGCTATTTTAATTAAAAGAAGTCTGGAGCCAGTCAAAATAACAATTTTTTGACAACCGCTTTACCAGCTTCATCTTCGAAGTGTCCTTAGACCGCTGCTACAAACGCGCTGTCATTTCTTGATCTTCCATTTCTTTGGTAAGTTACAGTGTCCCCACATTTTTTCGTATAAAATGGCCAACGCCCGACCACAAGCCAAAGGCATATGCGCAATGGGAATCTTCCTTGTCGTAAAAGGCCAAACCCTTTCTAACCAAGATGGCAATAAACAGACGTAGAGTCTAAAGAAATTATCGTACATACATGTACATACTGTATAAACTACAAAAATATTGTTTATAATCATTTAAATAGTCCGGGGGAAATACTGTCAGGAATATTCTTCAAAATAAAGAAAATCTACATTGATAAGCATTTATCGTAATCGTATTTCGGATATTTTGCATTGATAAATCGAAATACAATTTCGACTACAGGTTTGGTATTTTTCAATTGTATTCAGTGTATTTTTCACGTTGGCCGCTCGCGGTCACACTGTACACATCCCTATAGGTCTCGGCAGAAACATATAGATTTTTTTTATTAAACACTCACTAAATTAAACTATAAAAAGACGCCGAAGTAGTTACGTTTTTTATTGCTGTAACGTAGAATAAGACGCATCGCTTTCTTTGCAACGTGTACGGTGTAGGGTAAGCCCGAGCAAGCCAAAAGTGAAAGTCCCAGAAAAAGTACAAAAAGAGAGATAGAGTGACAGAGTGTGAAAGAGAGAGATAGAGATATATAGCGAGAGAGAGAGAGAGTGAGCGAGAACGGTGGAAAAGAGCCAGAGTCTGGGTGAGAGAAAAACGATTTTTTCAGAGAACAACGCGGATTTTCGTATTTGCTGTGGACGGGGAAACGTGTGTGTGAATTGAGCAGAACCTGGTGAGTACATTTTCTGCCTGCCTGCCTGTTTGCAATTGGTATTTTTGTATGTTGTTGTATTTGCATTTTCAATTGAAGCCGAAAATAATTTGAAAGCAGAAGCAAAACCGAAACGCAACGGCGCCAATATATAGCAAAACGAAACAAGCAAAAATATTAATAATATTAAAGAAAAGAAACAAGAAACAGCAGCAACAACAACATCAACAACGGCAACGGCAACAACAACAATAATAATAACCATAGAAAATAACGAGAAAAGTCAGCGCGCTGCCGAAGACCGTCAAAATTCTCAGCCACAGCCAGCACACACCACCTTACAGCACCTGCACCCTATTAGCTGCCACCACGCTCCACCACAAACAACCAGCCATAATGTTCGTCAATTCGATGACGTTCCGTGGAAATCCGGCTAATTATCACCAGCAGCAGCCGGCGCTCAACCATCATACGCTGGCTGCCGCCGCTGCCCATCATCAGCAGCAGCTGCACCATCATGCTGCAGCAACTGGGCACCTGGGCCATGGCGTTGGCGGCGGTCATGCGGCTAGCAATCATTTGGCTGCTGCTGCTGTGCTGGGACGGCATGGACATAATTCCTTGAATGCCGGGCACACGTCCAGTTCGTCGCACTCGAGCGGTGCACTGGCTAGTGGTAGCAGCGGCAGCAGCAATAGTTCGCCGGATAGCGGAAAAATTTACATCAAGAATCTGGAGCGTTCGATTGACAACAAGGCGGTGTACGATACGTTTTCGGCCTTTGGCAACATTTTGAACTGTAATGTGGCTAAGGATGAGGATGGCAACTCCCGTGGCTATGGCTTTGTGCACTTCGATTCGGAGGAAGCCGCCCGGGCGGCCATTGAAAAGGTCAATGGAATGCTATGCAATAATCAGAAGGTTCATGTGGTCAAGTTTATACCGCGACGAGACCGCGAGCAGGAGAAGGCAACCCATTTTAAGAATCTATACGTGAAGAATCTCAGCGAGGAGTTCACCGAGCAGCATTTGCGAGAAATGTTCGAGCCCTATGGCCGCATTACCAGTCACAAGGTGCGTCTATTCTAATGTTGTTTGTTCACTTCTCTTTTTTTTGTGAATATATTTTAGGGCAGGCAGGCAGGCCAATGCCGGGGCGGTGGCGGGAGAATAGGGGAGTATGAGTGAGAGCTGGAGCTGCAGATAAACCATGTGGCACACTTTGTCATCTCTTAAGAAAACGCCACTCACAGCACTCTCTCTCACACTCTCGCTCTCGCTCTTAGCCCGCGCTGCGGCCAACTGGTGCGCATGCCCGCCCTAAAGAATTAACTAACTGATTGTCGTCGTCCCGCTTCAAAGTTTCGCTGCAACGGGGCAGCAGTGGCAGCCGCAGCAAGCGATTGTTGTTGTCATTATAATTGCTATTATTAATTCGAAATTCATTTACAGTTGATGCTGGATGAAGAGGGACGTTCGCGCCGTTTTGGATTCGTAGCATTCGAGAGTCCACAATCGGCGCTGGCCGCCGTCATTGGGCTGCACGGCAAGCAGCTGGGCGACAACAAATTCTTATATGTGGCACGAGCACTCAGCAAAGCTGAGCGGCAGCAGGAAATCAACCGCAAGCTGGAGGAGCGCAAACGTCAGAAGGCCGGCCAGATATTTTATTACTAAAAATTGGTAACGGAATGGACGGATCTAAACGCTTTTGCGTCCGATGCGAGAGTAACAAGATTATATAGAATCCCCCTCCAACCCCTCACACGTAACAAACAATATACACACAACATACCAATATCTGATATATATGTATATGTATAAAGACATGTATACATATATATTAGAGATATTTACGAGAAATTGTATTCTGCATCAAGCAAAAACTTAAAAACAAAATGCAATACAAGGCAAGCACAGAAGAGACAACCCACACACACACACATTTAGGTGTAGGCAACAGACACACATACTCTTGAGAGATCTGCTAACGCAGAATTATCCAAATCCAAATGCAAATGGAAAATAAGGAATTCACATACATAGATTTCCGAATATTAATACCTAATATGAAATCTACTACAACAAATTGAAAAACAAAAAAAATAACAAAAACAAAACAAAAAAATGAGAAAGGAAAAAAAATAATAATTCGCTAGATTTTCTTTAACTTTCTTTCGATTAGATGTTTGTCTCTTGTTGAATTTAAAGAGCAGAAGCCCCAAAAAATAAATAAAACGTAAAATTAAACAAAGATAAACAGCTTCTAGCTTCACGAACAGAATGCGTACGCAAATGTCTAAATATATTAAAATTACTAAAAAAAAAAAAAACAAAACAAAAAATTCTAGACAAGCGTCGAAACAAATATATAGCTACCATGTCGCGGAGTCATGGGCAAATATTGAATATTTACACACATACTATATATATTAAACCACACTACACGATTGCTGTAAAATTCTATAAACAATTAAAGCACCCACTTTACGTATATAAAGGAAACAAAAAACCTAAAAAAAAAAAGAAAAAAAAATATATATTACACGCTGTAGCTTAAAAGCGTTTATAATAATACTCACACATACACACGCCCACACACACATCCTAACTAACGCTAATTAAAAAAAAAAAAAAACAACAAAATACAAAAAATAAAAGAGAAGAGATTTGAGGAAACCTTAAAGAAAAAATATGGGAGCACGAGGGAAACTCTTGTGTGCAATTGCAATTTACAATGGGAAAAAGAGTATTAAATTAAATTTGTAACAATTACAGAACATTTTTGTAATTTATTGTAAATTGTTTAAAAGTAGCTAACAACATATTGAACACCAGACAGCAACAAAAACTGTAAACGATATAATTTCAAAAATCGAAATAAATGATTGTACGTGTAACACACACACACAAATGCTTACAACATTTTAGAAAAAACATACTCTCAATTATAAAAAAGAGAAAAATATTGAAGTAATGAAAAAGAAAATAAAAAGCGTGTAAACAAGCTCGACACATTTTCAAATAAACCGGAAAAAGAGCAAAATGGCAATGGCAAATTATACAATATATATTTTAAGATTATTGAGCTTAATTTTTAAACATGTTTCAAAAAGATGAAGAAATTCAAAACAAATTCCCACATAAAATAACTAAACACACAAACCATTTGTATAGTTAAAAATGAAAGAAAATAAGAGCTGACAACGGCAAAAACAAAACAAAAACAATTGAAATATAGTAATTAAATGAAACGCGAAACCTTAAGAATTGCATAAATACACACTCACATTTACAATAATTTATTATGTAACGATTAATTTTAAATTTCCGTTTCGAGTTTAAAATAGAAAAGGGAAAATGATAATGAGTAAAGCGTTGCTAACAATTTTTGTCAGCTAAGTAGAGCTAAACATATAAAAAAGAAAATTTATGATTTACAGGAAATTGATAGTATTAGTATATACACACACACACGCAATATGAATTTAGAGAAGAGTAAACAAAAACAAAAGCAAAAAAATATTAATGCAAAATGTACAAAAAACAAAAACAAAATGAATATGAAACTTTTCGTTTGCATAGCAAATGCGACATATGTGTATTTTTATCATTAATTGTAATAAAACCAAAACTTAATTGCTTTTGCAGAATTTAACTTAAAAAGAAAATCAAGAATAGGATGATGAAAACAAAAATCCCCAAAAGAAAATCAATGATGAATAGTATGAGTAAAAAAAAAAAACAAAAACAAAATGAAAATGAAAACCTTGAAATATATAACCTTTTATAGTACTAAATTTTTAGCCAGTACGAATTAAAAACAAAAAGAAAAGAATAGAAAACAAAATGCAAGTTTACAAGGCAAAACTCGAACAAAAAGAAAAACAAAAGAAAAAACCCATTAAACAAATGAAACTGAATTCAAAATTTATAATAAATACTCGATTTTGCACATTTTTGCTAAATGAGAAATTAATTACATAAATAAAAATTATGTACTATTTTTTTTTAATATAATTTTTTTTTAGACCCAAGCTACACACACACACCTTATACACACATATATATAACAGGCGTATATATATATATATATATATTTATATGTATATATATATATATATAAATGTAATTCCATTAAAAAAAAAAAGAAAAACTCCTAATTATAAACATATAGAAATGAAAAGGAAAAATACCTACTTATTAAAACCCAAGACGATATATAAAAATTCATGATGATGCAGAATCATCAAAGAAAACAAGTAAATTGCAGTAAAAAATATGAGAAATTTGAATAAAAATGCTTTTGCAAAAAGTGTTTAAAATTGAGCAAATTTGTTGTATTCAATTTAAATTAATAACAAATAGCAAATACTTAAACAGTTAACATAAATTTTAAAAGAAACGCCCCAAGACGACAAAGAACACACACAAGCACATGCACAACATGAATTAAGATCGTTGGATTAATTATTCGTCATCAATTATCTCTATATCGCTATTGGGGGATTTCAATTCTTCGATTTCGTCCTGCAAATCCTCGATTTGCTCCTCATATTTGCGCTTGATGGAAGCAATCTATGTGATTTAAATATACAGGATATGTAAGAATCAATATATAAGAATCAATATGCGTAGTATGATGAGTGGGACAAACCTTCGCCTCGAATTCCCGATTAAGCATAGCGATCTTCCTCTCCTGCCGCTCCTCGCACTGCTTCAGATTCGTTTGTATGCTCGCCTCGAATGTGTCGGTCAGCTCCTTGCGCAGCTTCTCCTCCTGCAGCTGAAGCTTCAGCACAATGTCATAGTTCAGCCGTTCGACCTCAGCACGCAGACTGTCAAGTAATATATAATTATTATTAGTTATAATGTCAGTTAACATCCATCTACTTTACCTAATGTTCTGAGCTTCCAGTTCTTCGATGTATTGCCTGTCGCGCGAGTCTCCAGTCGAGCTGTACTCGGCGAATAGCGAATAGCGCGTGTTGTGTTGCTTCACCAACTGCTGCTTAAATAATATATTCTTCGCTATCGAGGCAAAGCTGAGCACATTTAGATTCTCTTCGTAATATTTATCGAGCGGCGTTACTGTGACAATCATGGCCAAGCGCTCCTTGCCCAGCAGAGCGGCCTGCAGCAGCATCGTCAGCTTCGAGTCCCGATATGGAATGACATCAGCATTGGCCTTCTTCTTTGTTGAGCTGGCCGCGTCCAGGCAACGACCCAACACCATAAGCGACGTGTTGATGCTTTGTGCCTCTTTTAAACGGGATCCGATCGTGCCCGTTTTGTCCACACGCTCTGAGCCGGCAAGATCGCAGAATTTGTATGAGTTTTGAGTGGTCATGCCCGTCCGATGGTATTTCAGTACGTCCACCGTGAAGACGCAATGCGAACGACTCGAGTTGGCATTAACTGCCGTGGAAGCGTACGTCAGACGTTGCTGTCCCAACCGTAGTAGCTTCAGAGCTTCCTCGCTGCTTCTCACAAATATACTAGTCAGGCCCTTGATGAAGACTTGGCCCTTGTTGCAAACGATCTTTAGATTTTTCCGCCGAGCCTCCATATTTTGCTGACGTGGAGGTAAAGTCAACAGATCGTAGACGAGCTCATTGTATATTTCGACAAATGACACCCAAATCATGACGGACACTTCTTCGGCTGGCTTCTCTTCGAATTCATGATCGCCATGGATTACTTGCTTTAGGCGCTGGTGTTGAGCCTGCATATCCGGGCACAGCGCCAACAACTGTCGACGTATTTGCATTTCCTTCATAGTAACATCGTCTTCCAGGATTACCATGCGCGCATTAACAAGCTTCAGCTTGGCTGCCATATACACCTGCTTATTGTACAGAGTAAAGATATGTTCCAGAGCGCGTGGAATAATGCCGGCCCTAACACTGTCACCTAGTTTAGCGAATCAAACTTAACGTGAATGCCGATTATGAGTGATAAGAGGGTTTCTGATTACATACCAAGCAACGTATAGGTTTTACCCGATCCAGATGTACCATAAGCCATGATAGTAACGCACTCCTCGTCTATAATGCGTGGACCCACGCATTTGTCGTATATATCCCGCTGACCAACTTGGCTATCAAATATGTTGGTGAAGCTGTAGTGTTTTTCCATGCGGTTCACGTTGTTGCTGCTGTTCTCGTTGGAGGCGGCGCTAGTGATCAACACATTTCCACACTCGGAGATAATATACAATTTGGATGGAGATTCCACAGGTCGCAGGCGTAGAAATACCTGTGGCCCTGTCTCCATTTCGCTATCTATTGAGCTGCCACCCTCATCCCCGGTTTTCGTGTACTCCGATTCTGTGTCTGAGCAATCGGTGGAGCTATCGCTGGTTTCAAGGAGCACCTCATCGAAGAGTCGCAGTTGTTTGTTGGGGCGAGGACGAAAACGACGATCGATGCTAGGATCCCGTGGCATTAAAAAAGAGCGCATTTCGCGCTTGCTAACCTCTTCTCTCTCCATTGGTTTGCGCACTGGTATCCTTTAATGTTTTTAATTTAATGTGGTCGTCACTTTTGGCGGTTTGACTTAAAGACGCTTGTTTACGAGTTGCCAACTTTTTTAAACCTATGCTCACTTTGCCAACTATTTCGAAGCTAGAGCTGGCGAGTAGAAAGTATCGAGTAATTTTTCTACCGGTCGAAAGCAATACTATCAATAAATCGAGTGTTTACGAATACCGCCAATATATCGAATAATTTCACAAAGGTGGCAGCTCTAATAACACGAGTGTACAAAACATAAACATTATAAAGGCGGGATCTCTTGTTTATATAAATAAATAGACTTTGATATGAGTAAGAAGACAACACGATCCGTAAAACCCAAGGTTGACCCAGATGCGGCGCCTCAGCAAAAAGCGTGTGCTATCAAGAAAGTCTTCTACATATCCGAAAAGTTACTTAATACCGATGACGATCAGCGAATGTGTTTGGAGCGATTTTATCATCCCGGTAAGGGGCAACCGGCTTTGTTTATAACGTTGCACGAACGGCAAATAATGGAGGTGCTCGAGTACGCAGAGCCACGACGCAGTTGGCTACTAAATAGTGAAGTCTGCTCCAATGGACGCACGTATATGACGACGCCAATAGACCCAACGTTTCTTGCACTGCATCATCTCCGGAAGCACTGTGCCCAGCGTGCAATGTCTCTGGACAGCATTAGCGTAGATGAGGCGGACTCTAGCACAAACCGCCTGTTAACCAAATTCATAGACGCTGACAGTCTAAAAAGCGTGGCCGATGTTAAGACATCTGGGGAGCTTGTCTTCTACAAATACAACAAAGATCGAACTTTGGCGTGGCTTGCTCTGAAAACACGACAGGTTGTGTCTGTTCTCAAGGCAAAGCAAGTCCATTGCGGCTTGGGTGCCAAGTCGCAGAACTTTGTTCGCAGCGAAAAGATTGTGGACGATAATGATGTCAAGGAGGTGGATTACTTACGCATGGCTTGCGACTATGTGGGTCGCTATTTGGATGCGGACTTGCATGCCGAACTAACGCGTTATCTGGAAATACCAAGCGAGATTCAAGCTCTAGTCGAGGAAAATGCCACGGCAAAGAAGCGAAAATCTCAGCAAGGCCAAGCCAGTGCGAATAGTAAGAAAATAAAGCTCGCCAATGGCGAAGATGCTGCAACTCAGTTAAGGAATAGCAGTCTGCTGGACAGCGATGATAACAAGGAGAGCATCACTTCGCCGCCAAGCACACCTGCACCGCTTAAGGAGCGCACCATGACGGCTAAGGAGAAGGTTCTGGCCAAGAGCGCCAAGGGCAGCAAAAGCATTGCATCCTTCTTCAAAGTCAAATAGTTTTAGGTACTTTAATTTAGTTAAGAATAATGTTACTTCAATTCGATTGTTCAATATACTCCATCAATTTTAATTTATGTAAACAAGCGGCATTTTTGAAGTTCACTGACTTCTGCTTACATTTTTGTCACATATCTTGTCAATTGGCTTGTTTAATGTATTGTTAACATGTCTGGCGCGGCACTACCAACAAATTGGATAAACAAGTCGGCCGAGCTGTCACCCGCCACAAATTAATTACGATTGTTTGCATAGCTCTGAATATCATTTATGAGTTTTTATCAGACGGGGCCTCTGGGAGAAAGTAACTGGAAATTTGACACTTTTAGCTTGGATGAAAAATATCCAATATTGAAATTTATACACTTAAAGGAGCATAAACTTTGTCAACTTCTTTAATATGAAATTCGATTAAAAGGCGCTTAAAATGCAGCCCTGCATTCCAAAAGAAGAAGAGCATCCTGAGTTGCTCTGCCCTTTTAGTGTTGCCACATCCTTGTATGAAATTCACTGAAAAGGCTCTAGTGTAGCCCTGGTTGTTATAAACTTCAAAAGCGTTTTCATAACTGCAAGCCGTAGAAAAAATATTGAGCCACTTCTATTTTGTTTTCACAAATTGTTCATTGATTTGGAGACAGCCTCATATAATAGGTCTCGTGAATATCCATATGAAATATTATAAATAGATGCCGAAGCTTGAAAGTGTTGACCTGTCAATTTGAAATTCAGTTACTTGACATTATAAGCCTACGAGCAGAGCTTTCTTTTAACGTCAACTGTCGAGTTTTGGCCTTTTGCAAATTTGTGTTTCAGTTGAAGATATAAATTGCAAAAGCACAATGTCGATTTCTGATGATATTTTAAATGCGGAAATGGTTTATGCAGATCCTTCAGAACTGCCAAACACATTGTTTGCCGATGTTGACCCAGCGGACAGCAGTGTGGAGCAACTCTTCAAGATGCCGCTGCCATTTAAGGAGTCCATCCCCGAGGAGAAGACTGTAATCAACAATAAAATTGAGGTTGTGTCGCCGGGGTATGAGCTCAAGTACAAGCTCGAGGGACATCAGCGTCAGACTACAGCGGTTCGCTTCTCTCCCGGTGGTGAGTGGTTAAGCAGTGCATCGACTGATAGCGTACTCAAAGTGTGGGACGTGGACACGGCTAAGTTGCACCACACGCTGACAGGTCATTCACTGGGCATTAACGATGTGGCCTGGTCGTCGGATGGCAAATTCATGGTCAGCTGCAGCGACGACAAGACCATCAAGATATGGGATCCCATCACTGGCCAGTGCCAAAAGTCATTTTTAGGCCATAATAAATACGTGTTCTCATGCATCGTTCATCCGCAGTCGAATCTGATAGCCTCAACTAGCTTCGATTGTTCCGTAAGGCTGTGGGACGTACGCAACGGCAAGGCACTGAATAGGATCCTCGCCCACATGGATCCCATTTCATCTGTAGACTTTAATCGTGACGGGACGCTCTTTGTGACCGGCAGCTTTGATGGGCTTGTTCGCATTTGGGACACCATCAGTTGCCAAGTGATGAAGACGCTCATCGACGAAGACAATTCCCCGGTGGGCTATGTGAAGTTCGCCCCAAACGGCAGATATATACTAGCCGCTTATCTGAACAGTCAGATAAAGCTGTGGAATTTCCAGAAGCCGAAATGCTTGCGCGTCTACAAGGGTCACACCAATCTTAAGTACTGCATCTCCGTAAACTTTTCCGTTACGGCTGGCATGTGGATCGTATCGGGCAGCGAAGATGCGTCACTGTATATCTGGAGTCTGCAGAACAAGCAGCTTGCCCAGAAGGTGCCCGCTCACACAAGTGAGGTCATTTGCACCGACTGTCATCCCAAATTGAATCTGATAGCAACGGGCGCTCTACAAAACGCGGACAATCTCAAGATCTGGCAGAGCAGCGAGACTGTAATCGAATTAAATAAATAATTTGTATTTAATTAGAACCTAATTGCCATTTGTCTTTAAGCCAACTTTTTATTGAAAATGTTGTTATCAGCCGGTTCGTAATATTGTAAATTGCTCTGAAGCGATAAGATGATAATCAAAATCGCAAATCGTATACTCATGAGTGTGCCTGTGTGTATGTGAAAGAGTGTGCGAGTGTGCATATGTGTGTATGTGCTTGCACACAGTCTGGGCCCAGTCGAGCCCGCGGGCAAGCGATTAGAGCGTCATTCAAGTCCGGAGCGTCGCTCTGAGCGAACGTTCGCTTCGCTATTGTAACTTAACGCGGAACTAAACACCGAACCCGATACTAAACCAGAGAAATAAAATATCAATATACATATATAAGTAGACGTGAATAATCTTGTAAAAATCGTTGAGCTTGCAGCGAAGTTATGAGAGCCGACGATAATGAAGGTAATTTTATTGCATTCGAAATGCGGGCAACAGGTGAGAAGGGAAAATTAAAAATTCCCCGCTCCATATTATTGTTGTTATGGCTATTTCATGGCTGGTTAGAAAGCGTGCGACAATCAATTGAATATCTTTCAATTGATCGATGCGACAATAATGTGTGACGTTTCAATTTAAATATCAAAATCTTCAGTTTGAGTTAGCAAAAATTTTACCCTGCTTCAGCTTTAAAAAATCAATAGTAAATCTAATACAAATATTTTTGTTCACTTAAGTAGCTCATATCTGACTAACAGTTCTTGAATGCAATCAAAGTGTATGCTAAATAGCTATGTATAGATAATATGTGTGTAGAGTGCATTCTACCAGCTGCAATTCAAGTTCAATTGAGCTTTATCTCGAAGTCTATGTACACGAAATTCCCCAAAGACATATGTATGATAATAATAAACATATTACTATAAATAGCAGCTGAAACACTTTCTAATTCCAGTTTGAAAGATTTCAGTTTATTCACTGAGAGATAAGTATATACGTGACTTATTCACAAAAAACAAAAAATAAATAAATAAACCGTTTTACTTACAAATAAAAACAAGCTTATCTCTGTTTTAGTCGCCTCCAATAATTATTGTCCAAGTCAGTTGCTACCAGGCCAGATTTTCGAATCGTTTGAATTTATGACTTAATAGAGGGGTCCGGATCGTAAACATAATATATGGTCTAATGGATTTGTGACTTGCAGAGAATCTGTACCGTGAGCAGTTGCCGAACGTGGGCACGCTTATCGGAGAGAGTGGACGCAAGTTATGCCGACCCTCGACAATTGCCAGAAAATTTCCAATAATCAGCTGGCTGCCTCGTTATCGGTCGGCATATTTGGTGCAGGATTTCATTGCCGGTTTTACGGTCGGACTTACGACAATACCTCAGGCCATTGCCTATGGCGTAGTGGCGGGCCTGGAGCCCCAGTACGGCCTCTACTCGGCCTTTATGGGCTGCTTTACGTACATTGTGTTTGGTTCCTGCAAGGATGTTACCATTGGTAAGTCGTCAATAGATCATACTGTGAGCTTGGCTAACTAACACGTCTTTGACAGCCACAACTGCTATTATGGCTCTGATGGTCAATCAGTATGCCACGATTAGTCCGGATTACGCGGTGCTCGTTTGCTTCTTGGCGGGCTCGATTATTCTAGTGTTGGGCCTGCTAAATATGGGCGTGCTCGTGCGCTTCATATCGATTCCAGTCATAACTGGATTTACAATGGCCGCAGCCACAACCATTGGCAGTGCACAGATCAACAATCTCGTTGGCCTCAAGGGTAAGCTTTAAATTTTCCAATTTCTTATCGCCTAATCAGCTGGGAACTCTCCAATTTAGTGATTATTATGATCATTATGGCAGTTCGTATATTTGTCAACATATCAAGTGCCGAAATCAATAGTAGGGAATGCAGTAGTCCTTAAAACTTTTCGTGTAGCATATGCATACCCTAATTGCAATATCAATTAGCTGAGTTGCAGTCGAAGATAAAGATGTGAAACGGCGGAAGTACATCGGGTACTTATACAGCCTGAACTTATCTTTTCAAATTCAAATATCAACAGTTCATTCAAATGTGCAGTTCACTCATTGCATTGAACTTTATAATTATATTCCGAATGAACAAATTATATAATATTTAATCCTAGTTTGGTAAGTCGGCATAGAAACTCTAGCCAATCTTCCATGTGGTACATCAATTATAGGAAAGAAATCGGTCTTGAATCTCTTCTTTAACAGGTCCTTCGAATGATTTGTTGCCCTCGTGGAAGCATTTCTTCACCCATCTGCCATCGATCAGGGTCTGGGATGCCCTACTGGGTGTTGTGACTCTGATCTTTCTGTTGCTCATGAAGGTAATTGTCGTCACTAATCTTTAATCTTGCTTTAATATAATCTATCTTGCTCTTTTGCAGCAATTGATAAGGATCAGGTGGGGCAATAGGCTGGTCTGGAAATATCTCTCCCTGTCGCGAAATGCATTGGCTGTCATCTTTGGCACATTCCTGGCCTACATACTCAGTCGAGATGGCAATCAGCCCTTCCGGGTGACGGGCAATATAACAGCGGGAGTTCCACCATTCCGCTTGCCTCCGTTTAGCACAACTGTCGATGGAGAGTACGTCTCCTTCGGGGATATGATAAGCACTGTGGGCGCATCTTTGGCATCTATTCCAATGATAGCCATACTCGAGATTGTGGCCATATCCAAGGCGTTCTGTAAGTACCCACCAAGGTATTCCATTCTGACTGATTATAATTCTGCTATAACTACTTAGCCAAGGGCAAAATCGTGGATGCCTCGCAGGAGATGATTGCCCTGGGCATGTGCAACATCATGGGCAGCTTTGTGCTCTCCATGCCCGTGACTGGTTCCTTTACTCGCACAGCGGTCAACAATGCCAGCGGGGTGAGAACTCCCTTAGGAGGTGCTGTAACGGGCACCCTTGTGTTATTGGCACTCGCCTTTCTCACACAAACTTTTTACTATATACCCAAAACGACGCTGGCAGCGCTCATCATAGCAGCCATGATATCTCTAGTGGAACTGGAGAGGATTTCAGATATGTGGAGGTCGAAAAGTGAGTGGAGCACACCCAATTTTAGCACATTTTATATGCATACATCTTTTCTGTAGAACGCGATCTCTTTCCCTTTGTGGTGACAATCGTGACTTGTCTCTTTTGGAGCTTGGAGTATGGCATCGTCTGTGGCATCATAGCCAATCTCATCTATATACTCTATAGTAGCGCTCGACCGCAAGTAAACATAACGCTTGAGAAGGTAAGCAGATATCCTATTTCACATTTTCTTTATTAAAAATATATTCGACTTCCCCTATATAGATCAATGGCCACGAAATCGCCCTGGTCGATGTCAAACAGAAACTGGACTATGCCTCTGCCGAGTACCTGAAGGAGAAAGTTGTGGCCTATCTTAACCAGCAGGTTTGTAAAGTTCATTTGGCGGTGATCAAGGGTCAGGAAATTAATTCGATTGATTACACAGTGGCTATGGTAAGTTTAGTACTTTAAATACTATCAACTAAATGAAATATTAAATAATATCATTTCAATTGCTCATACAGAATATAATATCACTGTACGGCGATCTTAAGGCACTTAACTGTGAAATGATCTGCTGGAACTGGAATATTGGCTCTGCTGGCGTCGTATGTCGTCTCAAAACTGAAATGCGTTCCATATTTAAGTTTAACTACGAGCTGGAAGAGCTGATCGCCTCCCACTTCGACACATCGAAAACAGCGTCGACTGTCACCATTGAAGCTGCCCAGGGCCAAGTTAATACGGCTTAGAAGAAGCCTTGGTCATCCCATTCAGGATCACAGTATTTTATATATATATGTACATATATTGTTCGAGACACGTGTACTTAGATAAGTTATAAAAAGCCTTTGAGTATAAAACTAGACTATCAGTAAAACAAAATATATATGTAAACAAATTTTTTGGATGGATGCTACTCTTAGAGTATGATAATTAAATACAACGGCATACGCTCTGACCCATAATTCAATTGTCCAACCTAAGGATTCTAGAGCCAGCCTAAAGGTACGGCGACAGCGTGTCTGCTGCATTCGCGTCTCATATTGTATTACGAGACGTTGGGAAAATGCTTCGAGGAACCTCACCCATTATGTCATAATAGTTGCATAACAAAATTAATTGAACTGTTAACCGCAGACATTCGGGCAGACAGTCTATGAGTATTACGATCTCCTTTCTCCGAACAATTGAGCCGAGTGCAATATAATTTATTGCTTTCCCTCGCCACTTGAATGGGTCTGTCTGCGCGTCTGTCTTAAAGCGAAAGAGAGTGAGTGAGTGTGAGAGAGAGAGAAGGAGAGAGATAGCTATAGAGATAGAATAGGCTTCAACCTTTCACCAGTTGGGCAGCTAGTTTCTAGGAAGAGTTTAGTTGGGTTTTAATTGCAGCCTTTGGGGGCATCAAATGCATAGTAGTATATATGTTGACTGGAATTTAGTAGTATGCCTTACATGTAGAGGGTCCATCAATTCCTAATAAATTTGTTGGGTTCTTCGATTGCAGCTACCACCCATCTGCGCTGGAGGTCACCTTAGAAGGTTAAGCATATTTCGTCTGCCATCTGCTCACACTCCATGTGATGCTCCACAGCCTGACATCCGCCCAATACTTAATCTATACTTCCGCTATGGATCCTGTCGCATGATGTCTGCTTTCTTGGACTACCATAGTAAAAATGTCTTGTGAAAATCGATATATATGAGAGAATATGCATATTTAGATATGAACGATATCCTCTGACTCAAAAAATATGGAAAGAGCTGTAGGAAAATTACTTTTTTTTAGAAGGTTATGAGATCATTGTACATTATTATACAAATCAGAAATTTTAAATATTGCTCTTTTAAATATATTCCAAAATGTATAAAAATCCTATAAAATTTGTATTATAATTGCATAAATTCATAGTTTCTTTAACGTGGATCAACTTGATATTGATTTCTCGTCATGTCAGTGGCGCGTGGGCTGTCAGGGTCATTCGTATCCAGATCAAACTCCAGAGTGGATTAGGCAACGCTATCAAATTTAGTACCAGGTGGTTCCAGCTGCTGCATATAGCACACTTTGGGCTCACTTTGGGCATCCTTAACATAGTCGTAAGGAGCCACCGAATATAAGACGTGCCCGATAAACACAAATCGATTCAATTTGGCTAGCGTAAACAAGGAAACGGCAGCAGCTACCAGCTGGACCAATCTCGTGCCGCCCTCGGCCACGGAGATAGCAGAGATCGCACCATGTGTTTACGGCTTCCACCAATTGTAGCTGCCGCTGAGAACTATTTCGGAACAGAGGCACGCCCACAAGTGCCAAAAATAGGCAATATGACGAGCGCAAGAGATCGGAGAGAGTGAGATCGAGAGGAATGAGTGCGTGTGTAAAAAGGAAGATGTTCTGAGCGATTTATTCAGATGTGTTTTATAAGTGCTGCGAGGCGGTTCGAACTAGACGATCTTAAGCAAGACGCGCTATAGAAATTAGAGTTGCAAATAATTAAATAATTCTTAAAGATTGTGAACCATAAAGTTTGCCTTAGTGAAAGTGCCTGAAGAAGGAAATATTTGGAGTTATCGGAAAGTTGATAATTGAAAGCACTAAATATTATCTAATGCCACGCAAAAAGCGCGCCTCCAGCCCACTGGAATTGTACGATGATGATTTCGATGAGGATGCCAGCTCGCATAGTAAGCACGATTGGGAATTATCTATGTTAAATAATCTTCAACATGAAAACTCCCAAAGGTTCCCAGCCGCCGGTGCAACGGAATGCAGCCAATGCCAGGGAGCGTATGCGCATGCGAGTGCTGTCAAGTGCGTATGGACGTTTGAAGACCAAATTGCCCAACATTCCGCCGGACACGAAGCTCTCAAAATTGGACACATTACGTTTGGCCACACTCTACATTAAGCAGCTAATTAACGCCGTCGAGACAGGCAGCGGCAATCCGAATGCCAATCCAAATGCTGCCGCTGCTTCCATAGCCGATGTGCTGGATACGCGAACAGATTGCGCCAGCTCAGCCGGCGGCACAGCGACAAATTTCAATTTCCACAATGCTGGACAACTCGGCATGGTAAGTCTCATGCGGCAAACTCTGTTAACTTTCTCGACCTGTGCCAGTGCCTGTGGCTATGGAGCGTATAAGTGATGTCAGTGGCACCACTTAGCGTTGCATTGGCAATGCGATGTACACCTACACATATGTACATACATACTATATCGAAAATATATCTGTACATATATTTCTATACACACATCTTAGCTGTTGGTACTTGCAGCTGGACCGCGTCTTTTTGTGACAGGTGTCAGCGCTCAGTTATGAAAGGCGGCGTTGATAGGCTCAAAATTCATTCAGTTTCTTGTCAGACATGCGACAGATCGCAATTAACCCAATTAAAATATCATTAAATCAAATACTATTTGTCTCGCTAAGATCTGATAAAATGTGATATGGTAGTATTATAAAAGCTCTAAATAATTATTCTAATATTTGTAGTTTCAAAAACACTTCCATATTTTTAAAAATATTTCCTTTCCTCCTCCAACCTGAGCAGTTTTGTACAAACATAATCTAAAATCATATATTTATATATTCATTTTCTGTTGGGCAACATCTGTTCAAGTACTTCTATACCTTGCGTAGGTGTAGTGTCCCCCCTCCCAACCTCCTTACCAATTTTAAGTACAACAAATCACATTTTGTGATTTCAGTTTGTGTCTGGCTTTCCTGTAATCAGATACTTTTGTGAATTTCAAAAATACTAAATATGAGTGACAGACTCACACGGAGACATCGACGTCGACATCGCCGTCGCCGTCGCCGTCGCCGTCGCCGTCGCCTTTTCGTGGCTCGAGAGGTGCGGCATAGGAGAACATTGGTTATTTCTTCGCCAGTATTTCTTGTTATTTTTAAAGATGCACGACTTTGAAGCCAAGCCAAAGAGTGAGTGAATGAATGACATGCACGGGAAAACTGTCGTCTCTGTCGACTCTTAGCTAAATAGTCCGTAGTATGTAATTAAAGCAAATCAGCATTTTATAATCAAAGACTGCTAAAATCACAGATATCCTATAAAGAGATAGGGAATAACAGCAATTGTAGAACAAACAAAGGCATAGGACGCTTGAAAATATACATGTATGTATGTAATATAAATATAATATTTGTGGTATCCAGCCGTAGAGTGAGTGTCCACCTATGTGGGCGATTGCTTTATTATTCAAGGTATGATTATATTTAGTTGCATATTCCCTTATGCCTTATTCGCCTCTATTATGGAATTACCCAAAAAATAGTATAAAAATTCTACCAATTCGAATACAGGCAATTGTTTATTCATTCACTGAAGTTGAATGCGTGGAAAATGTTGAGCAAATATTATATTCGGGCGGCGTCTTGTGCCCATATGGTGGCAGTGTTTTGTTTGCATTTGACAGGATCGTAGCGTAGCTTCCTAAGCAGCTACGGCACCCTAATTTAGCTCAGTCGCACGCGCCGCCTTTCGGCTGAGGGCTGGGAAATACAGAAAAAAAAGAGAAGGAGATAGAGTGAGTGAGAAGAAAAAGAACAGATATAAGAAGAGGGAGAGAGAGAGAGAGACAGACCATAGCAATGCATTACCCATTGGTTAACCCAGGCTGCCGATGAGTGTCTTCTGTCTTTGGACTGTTTATGTTTTTATAGATACGTTAATGACGATGTTATTGTTCAACTATGAAAACATTTCATTCAAAGAGCCACTAAAAACAATCAAAATTGTATAAACAAACAATAGCGCTGTCGCTGTCGTCATATTGTTCCATTTATAGCTGTGTGTGGTTACCCCTTAACAACTCATTATATATCATACTTGAGTAGTTTGTATCCAGTATTAAAGTTCACACTTGGAAATTATTGATCAATTTTACAGAGCTGGCCTTTTGAGTTCCATCAGCACTTACAACAAGGTCACAATCGGCACAGCAATTCCAACCTGACATTCAGCTCTACGCGCATGGATTGGCAGAATTCACAGATTCAAGCGTATCCAAAGACTCCACGCAACGAGCCGCAGATGGCAGCCGAACATAACTATGGCCAGCTACACGAACCGCACTGGTATCCCGCTGAAATGGGGGGTTCGCAATTGGAGCAGTCACGCTCTATTAATGGTTGCTGCGCTTATGAATCTTCTGGTTTGGCACATCAGCGGGGCATTACAATATCCAGCAGTCAGGCGAATAGCCTTTAGGCATTTACATTGATATGTGTATTAACCGAGAATCGTATTAAAACCGTGATTTTTTTCTATTTGCTGTATGTATGTTATGTAATTTACTAAGCCAAAGATTAGAATATTGTTTTAAGCTGTACAAAATTAGTCAAGTAAATAAAAGTAACAGAAAATCAAACTTTTGGTGCATTTGAATCTCTTGACAGTCTGGCAACGTTTTATGCACAGTGTTTCACGCTCCAGCCCTGAAGACAAACAGCTGATTGTACACAAACAAAGAGGCCCAGCACAATAACAATAACGGATTTATCAACAATAGATTATGAGTATCCGCTCATATGGCGCAACAACAAAAACTTGATTAACGACAACTATCGACAATAATCTTTCGCAGAAGTAGACGAAAAAAATGAGTACATACATCTATATTTCTCAAAGTGCACGCGGTTAAAGTTCATTAAGGCGAGCAGATAAGATTCGAGCGAACATCCGTATGCATAAACTGTGCTTTCAAAAGCCAATACACATTGAGGTCGGCTTCACAATATATTTAGTTAGTACTCGCCCGTCGTAGAAGCCACACGTGAAAGTTTTCTTTGTGTGTAAATACCAGAGAGAATTGTTAACAAATATAAAACTTGATTTGAACCCGTTTCTGATTGTTGTTGTTGTTGCTGCTGCTGATATACATATATAAAATAAAATGCCTGCATTGGAAGTAAATCCAGATTTGCAAAAGGAGCGTAATACCGCGACCTTTGATCCGCAAGAGTTTTCAATCTATTGGGCTGGTGGCGTTGAGAAATACAAAGAGAAGAAAGCCTTGGGTAAGTCGATTCGCGCTTAAGCGTACTCAACATTTACTCAGTGCGATTAACTGGTTTTTTCTATGAGCTAGACTTAAAGAGCGAGTCTCTAGCTTACTCAGTCGCAGTTAAGCTGCTGTTGCAGTAGCATGACAAAGCAAATACAATGGGAGCTAACAGCGATATGTATGTACATACATACATACATGACGCAATAAACAAGTTGTTGTCAATTTAACTTTTGCACTTTGGTAATTAAACAGACAGGTGATATGTTTTCGTTGTTGTCAGTTTTGGTAACTTTTCGGGCAACCCTTGACCGGCCCTCTTGGCATCTTTGTTGTGATCGGTATCTTCTCTCTTTTGCTCATTCATAATTAATCAGCGACGGTATTTAACCTAAACGATTTATGCAAATTTTACACTTAATAATCGGCATCGCATGATAAATGCAACAAGTGGAGCTGTGAGACTAACAATGTAAACAAAGCCATTGAACTTTGTTCAAGTGACAGCATCCAAAACTAAATCGATTTCGTACGCTATTATTAGCGGTAATTGGTAGACTTTGAGTTTACTTTTGAAGTCACATAGTTCATATTACTTAACAGTAGTTAAGAATGTTATAATTCGTGCTGTTCTTTTGATAAGCCTTATCTACATATGTACGTCCACTCAATTTGGACTAATCGCTTGTAGCCAATAATAGAAAATACCAGTAGCTCGAGTATAAGATTAATTTAAAGATAGATAGACTAACAAAATTTTTATGCGTTAACAAAATCAAACTTTTTACGTACATATGTACATATATACTTGTTTACCAATTACAGAGAAATTGGTTCTCGAGGATCCTGCATTGATGGATAAATTGCCTACATCGTACATGTCCCACAAGGAACTCTATGAGGACAGTTTACGCAAAGCCTGTCTCATTGGCGAGAAGATACGAAAGCTGCGTGCTGATGGCGAGGATGGTGTGGATACATATACGTAAGTACTTTAATATTTATATTAATATTCATATGATTGATATATTTGATATTCTTTTTCAATAGTGCTCTGCTTGGCGGCTCATTGGGCGCTGCTATACTGAAGGAGGGCAATCCCATGTCGCTTCACTATGTCATGTTTGTTCCCACAATTATGGGCCAGGTTAGAATTAGTTGCGTCTCAATTAAGAGTTGGTTTAATGTGGAATTGATCTTTTTAGGGCACTATGGAACAGCAGGTGGAGTGGCTGCCCAAGGCTTGGGATTGTGAAATAATTGGTACATATGCCCAAACAGAGCTGGGACACGGCACCTTCTTGCGTGGCTTGGAAACGCGCGCTGATTACGATGCCAGCACGCAAGAATTTGTGATAAATACTCCAACGAGGACTGCGTACAAATGGTGGCCTGGCGGCTGTAAGTGTCCTAACAGCTATATAGATTATATCGTGTGACTTCAACTTGAATATTTGCAGTGGGTCACACGGCGAACTATGCTGTTGTGGTGGCTCAGCTATACACCAAGGGCGAGTTCCGTGGTTTGGCTCCGTTCATTGTACAGCTCAGAGACATGGAAACGCATCAGCCCATGCCAGGTATTGATATTGGCGACATCGGCACCAAGCTGAGTATGAAAGGTGTTAACAATGGCTATCTGGGTCTGAAGAATGTGCGTGTGCCGCTGAACCACATGCTAATGAAGAACCAACAGGTGCTGCCCGATGGCACCTATGTGGCGCCCAAGAATAGTGTCCTCACCTATGGCACCATGATGTTTGTGCGTTGTGTACTCATCAGGGACACAGCTCACAGCTTGGCTAAGGCATCGACCATTGCGACACGTTATTCGGCAGTTCGGCGACAGAGTCCCATTGATCCTAAGGAGCCAGAGCCTCAGATCATGGACCATACGACACAACAGCTGAAGGTATTCCCGCAGATATCCAAGGCAATTGTGTTTAAGATAGCTGGCGATACTATTTGGAACATGTATAATGTACTCTCCGGCGAATTGGAGCAAGGTAACCTGGAACGTCTGCCCGAGATGCATGCGCTCGCCTGTTGCCTAAAGGCCATATGCAGCGCGGATGCATCAGCCGGCGTGGAAATATGTCGTCTGTCATGCGGCGGTCATGGCTTCATGGACTGCTCAAATTTCCCTGCTATCTATGGCATGACAACAGCTGTCTGTACGTACGAGGGCGAGAACACGGTGATGCTGCTTCAGACGGCGCGTTATCTGGTCAAGGTCTATGGCCAGGCGCTGGCCGGTGAGACACTGGTACCAACCGTGGCCTACATCAACGAAGCTATCAAGCTAAAACAATTTGTCAATTTCGATTGCACGTTGGAGTCAATCGTGAAGGCATTCCAATTTGTGGCAGCGAAGTAAGTGCATAAGTCCATAAACAAATATATATTACAATATTTAATTCAATCTAAATGTTTATAGCAAAACACGGGTGGCCTACGAACAGATCGAAATGCGTCGCCGACAGGGCCACAGTACGGAGGTGGCCGCCAATCTCAGTGGCATCTTCTTGACAGGCGCCGCAGATGTAAGCAGTAATCATAGTTCTTACATTCATATACTATATCTAACTTGACTTTTAGCTACACGGACGCGCATTCTTGGCCCAAACCGCGTACACAGAGCTCACGGCTATTTCGAAACAGGTTTCACCGGCACTGGCTGACGTGCTAAAGGTGGTGCTGGAGCTCTATCTTGTCGATGCGTGCCTTAACCGTATTGGTGACTTTTTACGGGTGAGTAAGACATTATCTTATCTAGTTAAGATATACGAGAAAGTGCTATTACTAACCGACAAAAATTGTAGTTCATTGAGTTTACTGATGCGGATGTCACTAAATTGGAAATGCGATTGGAAAGCTGTCTGAAGCGATTACGCCCAAATGCCGTCGCTTTGGTCGATAGCTTTGATTTGCACGATCGCGTTTTGGATTCCGCATTGGGTGCATACGACGGCAAAGTGTATGATCACATATTTGAGTCAATTAAGAAGAACCCCCTCAACAAGGAGCCGGTGAACGAGTCGTTTCACAAATACCTGAAGCCCTTCATGAAGGCCCATTTGTAATATAATGTTATTTGTTTTCTTCCTTCGGGAGTATTTCGATACTCTTATATGATTGTTATGTCGTCGTATTTGTACATATTATTAAACCTTATTTGTATATTTTATACTATGCAACATGACTCCTTATTGTACATCCTCTCCCAAATATTGTATAGTCCAAAGTATATTATGTGAAGTCTTGGTTGTGTGTTTTAATAGAGCTTACACTAAACGCTTTATTAAAGATTGGTTTTAATTATAGTTTGTTAGATAGAGAGTGTGACTGCAACACATATCCTCAATTAGCAGTTCTTGATGCTGGCTAATTTTGATCTAATTATCGAATGCTGAACAGAGCACAGCCTTAAAGCCTTCGGTAATGTCGCTTATGAAGCACCAGCTGGATTCTTGGCGTTACGTTGTGCATAGAGCCGCCGCAACAGTCGATTGCCACAGAGGAATGTGAATACTGCGATTGGTATGAGCAGGCGCAGTGTCTGGAACATGTTCAGTCGCAGCCAAAAAACAAAGAAGAGCGCCAATATGCCACCAAAGCCCAAATGGAATCCAATTGTGCTGGGTGACAATGTAAAGTTCGACACATTTATGCCCAATTTAGCCCAGAAGACGAAGAGCAACACAAGGGGCGTTATGCATAGGCCAGTGAAGATATCCGAAACAATGCGGGGCGGACGCTTATCGGGCACGCGGAATTGATGCTCGATCTCTGGCAGAGGCCCATTCACATGCCTGGGCTTGACATCTGTGGAAAGTATTGCATTTAATTAAAATAAAATAATTATGAGGGACAACTACACTTACCTCTGTCTGGTTGATTGAATTTCAGCTGCACAGGAGCCAAAAGCCAGTCGAATGAATTGGACAACGAAGCATCGCCGACAGTCAGATAAATGTTATACAAGCCATTTTGGAAATTGAAATTCTTGCCTTGATTGCCCACATCCATGTCAAACTTGTATGCCTTGCTGCTGTCCTGTTCAGCTACGAATATGATCTCTTTGTCTGTTTCTCGGTTTTGGAGACGTACAAATACCTGATGCACTGCAATGGGCTTGTTGGTGCTCTCATCGACCAACAGCACTTTAAGCAGCAGCTTCTGTGTGCTGTCCGCCGTGAGGGTATCTTTCAGCTTGTTGGGATAGCTGACGCTTTGCTTGCGTGTGGCTGCACTGGCATCGGATTCGGCAATGCCCACTTCTAGAGTTTGTACCTTGACACGTCCCAACACTTTAAATTGCAGATTTTGTTTGTAAACGCCATCACCATTCAACTCCGCCTGGTATATGCCGCGACCTGGCTTTAGGCTGCTCAAATCCGCTGCATAGGTAGTTTTGTCTGAAGACTTCGACACCAGCTGAATCTTTTCTGCCAACACAGAGCCATCCTTCTTCACACTAATCTTTGCACTGAGGCTCGTCACAGGTGGCGACAGGGGCTTGCCGAGCAAGTCAACAACTGCTACATTCAGAGTTGGCGACTGGGCCTCCAGTTGTCCATTTCCAATAAGCTGTATGCAGATGGGTGATATTTTGTCCGCGCTACTGATTGTTTTTAGCGCCTCGATTAGCACATGAGCTCCCTTGGCAGTTTGAACTGAACGACGACTCAGCAAATAGTTGGCAAATTTAACAGCTTGATCAGCTGTAACAGGCGCTGGCTTGTTAAAAGCCTTGGACACACCAAACACACCATTTAGTATCAAGGCGGTTATGCTCAGCCCTCCCTCGAATTGCAGCAGTCGGCCATCAACTTCGTCAGCTTGAACAATAGCGTCCTCGGTACGGTCGGCAATAAAACTGGCACTGGGGCCGAGCTGGATAGCCACATTAAATGCATAGCCCAGACCGCTTAGTGTATCATCCCTTTTCAGCACCTCCTGCAAACGTTTCACAATTTTCGCCTGCACTGCGTCGCTGACCTGGACGCCGAGTGCTTTGTGCGTCGCTAAACGATAGTAAATTTCCTGTGTGGTGGCCAATTCCGAATCCAGCGAGCTGTAGACCTTCGACAACAATGCTTCATCGATCTTTGTGGAGCAACGCAAATTTCTGTTGGCACCAATCAGGTAGTAGTCCTTCTCAAAGTTCTGCAACCGGCACAGAGGTTAAAATAAAAACAAGAACTCCTCTATCTCTATACCTACGTTTAGTTTAGATTCTGTATGTAATGTAGCAATCTTTTTGCATAGCGCTTCTTTTGTCGCAGCATCAGTGGTCTCAATGTTTAGGCTGGCAAAGAAAATCGCTTGCAGATCGTTGGAGCTTAGGCCATCAACAAAGACTTTTTGCAGGCGGGTGAGATCCTTTGGCCCCAAATGGCTATCGACGGTGCGCGCACTCCAAGTCGTTGCAGCGACGCAAAGCACGCATAGAAGCGTAAAGGCTATTACAGCAGAAAGAAAAATCATTATAATACTGTGGAAAAATGTATTGGACAAGTTTCAAAAGCGCACAGTCAACGTCAACGCCGGCAAGTGTGACAGAGAACGAGACAACGCGACAGCGCCTATGCCGGCGTTTCTGCTACACACACACACAAGGGCCGATTCACTTTGACGTTACCTTATAATGGTAAATTATGACTTACCGATTTTAAGCATTGTCCTATATATGTAGCGTTATGAAACGCACCTTAAATGCTATAGGATAATAAATAAAAAACGAGAGAATAGCCCTACTCCGCCTGTTTCAGCTTCGATATTTTTTACAGACACGTCAGCGACAGTGTTGTCTATTAACTGTGAACATTAGGGATGGCCATCATAAAACACGTTCAAAAAGTGTGTACACACTTGCACGCAATGTAAACTAACTGCTTTATCGATTAATGCAATGGCAATGTTATACAATTTTATGCGTTAATTTAAATTTATTATTTATCGAAATTTAAATTAACTTGAGCTAAACTGTATTTAATTTGCGCATAATTAATACAAAGTTTTACACGAAACATTAAAACTAAACTGGATAATAACGTGAATTTCTATTTACTGTCCAAACTTCTCAGTACATTCCTGTAATGGCCTGGTTATGGAGTATTTAACTCTAAAAGTTTTCGTAGGATCGCCCTCATGATTCCAAAGAGTTATGGGCGTGGTACAATACAGAGGATATTTGTTAATACGCAATTCCAAACGCTCCTCGTCCTCTGGTGGCTTATCTTTACAGAAGTTCTCAAAATATTCGGTGTGGTTAGGTCCCAAATTAGGTACAACTATATTCTGTCGATTGTATTCATCGAGAAGTTCCTTCCACAGAAATTTCTTCATGAGATTTGCTCGCGTAGCTGTAATAATATAGTAACTTACTTAAACCGAACTTTCATTGATATTGTGGGCAGTTACTAGGTATCTTATTTCTGTAAGGTACTCCAAAACTCTCCTGCGTTTCGGTATGCTCTGCAATGCAGGGTCCTTTGCCCTTGATGCGAAAGCTTTCGTCCTGATCCATTTTAAGCGTGTTTTAAGGCTAACGAAAATAATTTATTTATTTAGTAAATAGATTTGTGATGCGAGCAATAAAAAGTGTTTGACTGAATGCTTCGGCAAGGCAAACACATTTGTAGCTTGACAACGAGGCAGCTAGGCAACCGACTGCTCTGACTGTTGAGGCGGCGCCTCGTCTTCCTCGACGATGAGCGTCACGTCTTTGGGACGAAGTATACAGTAGTAGACGACAATGGTGGCCAGGAACAGGACGCCGCTGTAGACAATCCACTCCCAAATGAAGCCAAACCACCAGGATTCGAATTGTTCATTGCCATACCAAATGGCTGTCATTGTTATGTTCTCCGCCAGCACGAGCACCAGATACGAGATATACCAACGTCGTATGCTCTTGAAGCATACACGCAGCTCGATCAGCACGAAAATATAAATGTAACCAAGCAGCAGGTAGAATAGACAGCGACTCCAGCTAACACGGCAGCGCGTCTCCAGCGCCAAGGCGGCCAGCATCAAGGCATAGTGCACGCCCACCACAATGAAGAAGGCGCGTGGATAGAAGACGCAGAAGGTGGCCAGGGACAGCATGCGCATTGTGATGAAGGCTATCCAGCCGAAGAAGGCAACGGTGCGGCCAGCGAAGTCATCCTGCTGGATGCCGTTCACAATCTTTGTGGGCCGTGGAAAGTAGAAGTCGACCACGTCCTTGGGCGTCAAGGGTGTGCCCTTTGGAGTCTGTGCCACCACCAAGGGCGTACGCTCATCGGAGTTGGACTCCTCATCCACACGTCCAATGAGCAATTTGGGTGGACGTGGCACGTGGTCCTTAATGTAAAGCTGAGCATTCACGAGCAGCATATCCTTGAACGTCTCCAACTGTGAGAGGGGACGTGTAATGCGTTTGCTTCTTCTGTATTCCGCATCCGATGCAGTGCGTCGCAGATCTGGCGCTGCAGGCGGATCATTCTCTGTGGGCAACCGCAGCATGGGCAGCGCTGCTGGCGCTGTGGCTGGTGGCGGCGGCGGAGCTGGCGTCTCTGGCACTGTGTCCAGCACTTCAATGCTATCCAAGTGCTTCAGCTCCTCGCGGCGTAAGTGCAATTTGGGTCGAGCTTGATGCATCTTATCATCGTCCGTGACGTTGCCGGGAGCAGTGGTGCTTGTGGGCGGGTGTAGCATAGCTATTATCTCCAGCTTCTCCACAGCATCGTTGTCCACTTCATCGTGTCCAGCTACGTGCAACTCATGGCTGCCAACTGCTGACGTATCAATCTGACTGCCCGATTCCTGTCGCGCATGAAAGTTCGCCATGATCTTCTCCGATTGCGGAAAACTTGTGGCCAGTGAGCGCTCCGACTCGCGTTTTCTGCGCTCCGCCTCTCCGCATAGCCGCTCATTCTGCTCCAGGCGGCAGCGCTGGGCTTCCACCTGCTGCGGCGTTGCCCAGGGGTAGTTACGACCCACGCGCCGCTGACTCTCGATGCGATGATAGCTGGTAGTAATCCCAGCCAGATCAATGGCTGCAAATACCAGACACATACTCTGCAAGGTGGCTGCAAAGGAAGGCAATTAGACCAGCCAGTCCGGATTGAAGGCAAATCTTTGAACTCACTTGTCTCATAGTTGCGAAAGATGTCCTGGACGAGCATGTGGTACATCTGCAAGATGATCTGTGGCGCCGCCTGCGCATATGCCTGGATGAGCAGATATAGCTCAATGTTGGATGTTTGCGTTACATTGCCTAGACACTTCATGCGCTCCACGTCATCATCCGCATGGTACAGCGCCTCCACGGACCAAAACAAGCGCATGGTGAACCTAGCAAGTGTATTATGCAGCTCAAAGACTCCTCAAATATTTCATAAGTCTAATCTATGACTCACTCACCTGTAGACCACGGCGAATGGGAAAAACAGCAGCTGCAGCAAACCCAAGCTGCAGCCCATACACTTACTCCGAGTGGCGGTCGCGCTGCTTCGCTGCTCCCGGGAGCTGAGCACCAGCACATAGGTGAGCAGCGGTGGCAGCAGCACCAGCACCAGGGTGCCAGCACCATAGCCCGGCTCGTGCCTACGAAAGTGCTGATAGCTCAGGGCCAGGTCGGTTGAGGTTTGCAGCATGTACACCAGGAGCGCCAGGCATGTGGGTATTATGTAGGAGACATAGATGCGAGTGCGACTGCGTATCGCGTAGCCCAGGATGTGAGCTGGCGGACTGGCTGCATGGCCCAGCTCCGTGGTCATCTTCTCAAAACAAGCCAAATCAATCTATATCCTGTACGATTTCCGTTCGAGTTTTAGTTCAACTGCGTTTTACATGTTTCAAATGCGAAATTCCGGATGATACTACGGCTCCTATGAGTAAGCACCGCTCTCTGGGCACACTTATCAATTGGGTGTGTGCGTATGTGTGCTTAGGGCGCTGATTAGATAAAACCGCTTGAATGAGTCTCGTGTGGAGAACGCCAAGGTTTGTTTATGTTTGCAAGCACAAACCTTTGTTGTTGAGTAAGCGCTGGGAGAGGAGCGGGAGAGAAGCGTTGAGAGTAGTTAATGCAGGTTAAGTATGCCGCATTCATTTAATTTGTATTAGTTGATGTGTTTTCAGATGACTAGAACTCTATGCATTATGCAGGTGAGAGCGAGAAGCAGTTAAAGAAGTTTAAACTGGCAAATGCCTTCAAAATTTTCCTTTGAGTTCAGCTCACAGCAACATAATCTGGCTTCTTCCGACAATTATATACTGATCTACATAGATGCAGATCTATGCCCCTAAATCTATGGGCGAAGCATTCCCATGGAATACTCTATCCAGTAAAGAAGAAATATCTGCTATACATACTTATATATTAACCCAACCAAAAATACTTCATGAGGATATCAAACTTCATAATTATATATAAGTAAATTCTTTATTTAATTGCGATTGCGAGTTGAACTGGCCTAAGAATCATACCACGTCTTTTTCATCCAATTGGAAGGCTTGCATGGCTCATCCAGCACCACGAATGAATCCTGTTGATTCTCTGTGCTCTGCTTGGAGCGGCGACAGCCCACCGCATACTTGGGATTGCCCTCAATGATGGAGGATTTGTCACGGCACTTGGCCGCATGCTGCAGCACGGAGCCGCGTCGTCCATATCGAGCTGGCTTCTTGGCGCCGCCAGTGGCCACATCCTCGAAGCTGGGCGCCACGGGCTGGGCTGGCGGAGGCGCCTCCTTCAGCTGGCGCTGCCGCGCTGGACGTCGCTTCGTCTGCACCTGCGCAGCGTCCAGCGAAGAGTCCGAGCTCTTGCGCAGATTACCAGGCGGAGCAATGCGCTCACGTGAACGCTCTCGGTCCCGTTCCCGCAGCTGGTAATTGTATTGGGCGCGTCGATACTCGGGCGTGGCAGTTAGCTCGTCGGCAGTCAAGCAGCTGGCAGCGGGCTCCCGATCCATGCGTGGACTTGTGCTGTTGGCGGTGGTGGTGCTGGTGGTGTTGGTGTTGTTGTTGTTGGTAGTGTTCTGGTTGCTGTTGCTGGTGGGCAATCGAAATGAGGAGACCGGCTTGCGCACCACGGGCCGCGATCGTGGAAAGTCCAGGTAGTTGTTGCGATACTCTGGATTGAATTCGATCTTGCCACGTAGTCGCAGGTACGGCTCACGCACCTTGCCACGCTCCGGCATCTCGGTGATGTGCGGATCACGGAAGCTCTCATAATACTCGGGCACCTCCTTGGTGAATTCGCCACGCGGCCGCAAATGATCGTCCGTCTTCAGGGGCTTCTCTTTGGCCATGTGCTTGGGTGGGACATTGAACTTATCGCGATACTCGGGCAAATCGCTGCCGCTCTCCATGGGCAGCCGCTGCTCCTGCTCGCTGCCAGAGACGCGCAGATTGTCGTGCTTCTTGATGGGCGCACTCTTCGAGTAGTTGGCATACATCTTGAAGCTGTCCTGGTACTCGGGCACCGCATGGAACTCGCCCTGCATCTTGATGCTGCTGATCTGCGGTATCGAGTGCGCCTTCTCGATGGGAAACTGCTCCACGAACTGCCGCTTATACTCGGACGGTGTCGGCTCGTACTGTGTGCCCTGTGCCCGCATCTGCAGATGACAGCGTTGCTGCTCCTGGGCGGCTATGTCACGCTTGAACTTGTCGCTGGCCAAGCGATTGGATGGCTGCTCCTTGTCGTCGCGAAACATCTGCCGGGGCAGTATCTCAGCACCGTTGTCCACCATGGGGTAGGTGAGATACGAAGAGCTCTTCATTACCACCGGCTCATTCGCGCCACCCAGCTGCAGGTTCTCCGGATTGCGCACGGGAAATGTCCGCGAACTGAAGGAGACGGCATCAACATATACATATATTATATGAATATAATCAGATATATAGAGCGAGAATTGCTTACTACTTGAGATCCTCGGGCGTATACCAGTGATATTTATCCTGATGCTCCGACAGCAGCTGCATCAAGCCCTCCAACCGCAGCGATGTGGCACGCCTGAGCAGTGTTCGGGGTTGGGCGTGGGCGTAGGCGTGGCCCTGGCAACAATAGTGCTTGCGATACTCGGACTTCAAGGAGCCAAAGGACAACACTGGCGCCTCGCTATCATACAGACAGACGTTGCTGTGCGTGTGCTGCGGAAACGGCTGACGGCGACGGAAGAACTTGAGATCATCGACGGCGCGATGCTCGTGCAGATGTTTGATTGTGAAGCGATCGCTGTGTCTCTGGCTGGCTGCTAGGTCTGGCTCCGAGAACGAACGGCTCCAGTTGAATTCCGCCTCGGCACTGCGGACAGAACATATTGTTAGCCAGAAATTGGCCTGGCAAAATCACAATTCCTGGGTGGGCGGGGCAGCCAGGGAGTGGGAGCCTTGGCTACGTTTGGCGTTGGCGTTGCCATTGGAACCAAATAACAGGGAATCGAAATTAAATCGCACAGAATGCCAACAAAAGCACAAATATGCTACGGGTAAATGCCTAGAAATCGGCGTGCCCAACTAAGAGATACCCTATGTGGAGTACTGCCAAAAACTGCTGTGAACAGGAAAGTCAGACGTGTGAGAGTTGGGCACGTCAGGGATTTGGATGCGAGAGAGGTGATGGAGATAGATATGCTAAGGATCAATATACTCCACCAATTCCATTAAAGCAGAGACGAATACATAGTCGCTGTGATAGCATGGCTTAGCCTATGAATAATACGGCCAATGCGCCTTCTAAGTTTCTAGCTAGGAGCTCCTCTGAAGGAATGTTTTCATAGCGTGCCAGCACGCACACAACAAGCACACACACATACAAGCAACTTGACACACCTGCTGGCATGTGTTGCTAGGCACACACACACACACACACACACACACACAAACATCTAATAGACAAACAGACAATAAAGCAAATTGCAACAAATTGGAAAATGTTTGTGTTTGAATATTCACGAGATGTCAATTGCGTAGAGTGCAGCCATAAACAGTGCACGTAGCTCAACTGCCCCTTGAGCAATGCCTTAGAGCGGAAATAGGTTTTGCTTTTGCAATTGCCAAGGACTCATTAGAATTGGCCATTAAAAGTGGATAATTACAGCCTGTGTAGACTCCACTCCACACCACTCTACACCACAGCAACCCACTCCATCGTGCTGTTGACCGTTGCCTCGCATGCATATGGAAATATGCACACCTGTTGCAATCGGGCTGCTCCAGTTGCTGCTGCTGTTGCTGTTGCTGTTCTTGCTCTCATTTATGGCTGGCACATTTGCATATTTAATGGTCGCAGCATTTGCATATGTATATGCATTTGCAGCTATTTTTTGAACTTCCGATGTGTAAAACCATCAATCTTAACTTGGAACGCTGCGCGCAAATGCCAAGAGTGTCAGGCAGCTGCAAGGCGGGAAGGGGAGGGGAGGACTTAGCAAACGAAGCGAATGAGCTTAGGATGATATCATGGCATTTAATTGATATGCATATATGGGCAGTAGATTAAGAGGAGCCGGAGTTGGAGAGAGAGAGAGTTGGATAGAGACATAGAGAATGAGAGAGAGAGAGAGAGAGAGAGAGAGAGAGGGAGATAAAGAGATAAACAGAGAGAGAGATAGAAAGAGAGAGAAAACAAAGAAAGTCAGTGAGAGGCGAAGGTTGCGTGAGAGAGATAAGTAAAAGACAATGGGGATCGAAGATTGAGAGAAAGAGAGAGAGGGAGAGAGAAAGAGAGAGAGAGAGAGAACAAAAGGAACTTATTTCTAACTTTTTAGGTATAAATAAAAGGTAGGAGCAAGGGGAAAAGTAAACCTATATAATTTAATTAGTTAACATGCTCATAATAATGATTGATTTCGATGATGATGATTATGAACCCAATGATAATTTATATATTCATATAAAGAATATAATATATATTTCGATGTTGATGATTATGAACCCAATGATAATTTATAATTCATATAAAGAATATAAAGCAAACCTTTACCTAGGTAATATCACAGTCATGCACCTGCCTTAAAGTCACCTGCTCCGGCCTCACCCTGCCATGACCGATCCAAACTTCGTTATGCATACTAAATGCACTTACAAATAAATTCGCATGTTCAACTCAGCGCATTATGGTTTCTAATCAAAATCGTGCTCGACGTCGGCTCAGTATCAGTTTTTTGTTGGTGGCCAAAAATAAAATAGAATCGTGGAAACGGCTTGCTGTCAAGTGCAACTGTAATTGCGTGCGTGACTTGCGCTGGCTCGGAGCGGAGCGGAAACGGAAACAGACACAAGCCCAAACGCAAGCAACTGCAGCGCGGCCAGCTGCGAGTGTGAAAGGCGCCCAAATCATGTCGAGCCCAAAACTTTTAATAGCAACAGAGTGCCAAAAGGCTGACCCAATTCGCCGCCCACCTCAAGGTAATAAATGAGAGGCGAAATGTGCCAAAGCAACGAATTGCGAATGCCCTGCGAATCCTGAGACTGGGTCATATTTTGGAATAGTGGAAGTTTGTACTAAAAATCGCAGCAAATCTCAATGAAAGCTGATAATCTTAATCTTTTTTGCATTAGTTCCAATTTCAGAGATTCCAAATCTAGTTAATCAAATAGATTTCAGAGAAGCGAATTTATAAAACTTTCAAGAGATACAGATAATAGAATCTAGTTCTTCTCTCCTCTTACAAAGGACAAGTTCTCTTTTATGTCTACCTCATATTCTTTCAACCCAGCTCAGTTGCAGCAAGGGCATTTGAATGTCGACCTGTTCCACGTTTCCTTTTTGTTTTGTTTTCTTTTCAATTTCGTTTTTCGTAAGTAGTCCGTCCAGTAGTGCTCTAATCTTGACAATGCCAAATGACCTTTGAAGGGTTGTGCTATTTTTAACTCTGTCGCCGCAGGCGTAACGCAAAGCCCATTTAAATATGCTAATCAATTGGCAATTACGGCACTGAGAGAGAATAACAACAATAACAATGCCTACAGCGAGAAGTACACGCAATTCTCTGCACATAATTATATAGATTTATGGGCGGCATTTAGCAAACATTTGCATGTCACGCCACAGGGCGTATACGTAATGCAGGAGACATGAATGCGGCATTATGTTAACGTGAGTGCATCGCCCAAGGCCATGGACATGCAGCACCCCACAATGGACATATTCGCAGAGAGCGTCTTGTTTATACTCTACCCATCGCTGGCTTTCCACTCCATTCTTGTTGTTTCACTCTACAGTTTTCACTTTTCACTTTTCAGTACTTGGCACACGGCAGCACTTGAACCAGAAATTGAAAATGTCTGGGTGTAAGCATGTTGGGGTTTAAGGCTCGATGGCCACTGTCCATGTCCAGGTCCAGGTGGCAGAGGAAGACGTCGGCCCGGCGCGACTAACCAAATGCCTCGCGCTGTTCGAGCGCCAACGGCACGACTTGACCACACGGATCGTAAATCCCAACTGAGCCAATGTACAACTTCACACGCCAAAAACTTTCAATGTGAAGCACGAGTCCTGCCAGCTGTGTTTGCATTTGTGTGTGTGTGTGTGTGTGTATGTGTGTGTGCGTGCGTGCTGTGCTGTGTGTCCCTGGGTGCGCGCGAATCACGCTGTTGTAGGTGTCAGTCAGTCAGGAGGCAAAGAACATGCCATTTCATGGCTTAATGCAATTGATTGGGTCTCAGCTGCTGGCTGTCAGCGTTTCGCGTGTGTCCTGCATGCATCCGTAATGAAGTCGCACTGCTGTCCTAATCCGCCTGACGACTGCTCGACTGCCCCCACCCCGCTAGCGATTCGCAACGCAATTTTCAATCTGGATAAATCATTTCCGCACTGCCCACACGCAACAACAACAACAAAAGCAACAGCTCCGCGACTGCCTCGACTTTCAATTGTCATGAACTGGGCGCCATTTCCGGGCGCCCATGTAGGTCAAGTGCAAAACAATTGTCGAACGGACATGTCGTCTATTTAAGGGTAAATGTGAATTTAACCATCGTGTTACTTCGTTTTATCAAATCAATGTTAACTGTGCTTTGTTGAGCAGCTTAACGAATTGCTGCTTGGTTTAATTATTGTGACATCAACAGCAGATTTCAGTTGTCAGATCTTAGAGAGCCCCTCCCAGCGATCCGGCACGATGTTGAAATAACGATCCATGGCATCAATAAAGCGCTGCTTATAGGGCTGCGGCGCCACAATGGTCGGCTTGCCCATGCCGCCGCCCAGCAGGCCGGTCTGCTTCAGCATCGACTCCAGTTTCTTGTCCAGCGTAAACGTGCGTATATAATCTGAGGGAGAAACGAAAATAAATACATAAGAAACTCTAGCAATGTGTGTTGATTTAGACGCACCTATTATGCCCAGTACGAGCATGTTACGCTTGTCATCCAATCCCACCAGCAGGGAGTAGTCCATGATCTCATTGCGCTCCAAGAACGAGGCATCCCTCTGCAAGGCATCCCGCAGCACCGTTTTGCTGTGCGACAGCACATACAACGGCTTTGACCAGGACACTGCAAGGCAATTGGTTTATTAGCTAGCCGCCATCATCGCACTGACCCTTGCTGCACTTACTCTGCACTAGATTCTCGTCGAGCAGCACAATCTCGCCATTCATATTGGTGGGATCGACGAGGCGATTGCGCTCAGAGCCTTTCAAGTCGAATTTATCGGATATATCACAGCCATAGAACAGATTCTCCATAACCAGCAACGACTTCTCCACAAAGGAGCTGCAAGAGCAGGTGAGAGACAATTAGTATTTACATGGATGCCAATAGTTGGCATCACTTACTCCTTCTTCTTAATGCTGACTTTGAAGACGCCAAAGATCTTGGCCAGCAATGTGGGCTGTTGCTGCTGCTGCTGACACTTGGCTATGTACTCAAAGTACTCCGGCGCAAAGTTTTCAAATAGTGCCATCTCCCTCTTGCCCATCTCCTTAAGTACGAAGCGATCATCTGGAAGGGAGCAAACATTAGAGAACTTCGAATGGAGAAGGGATGTACGGTAGGTGCTCACCCAATGTCTTGCAGAATCGTGAGCCTGATTTGCCGCCACGTGCCTCCCATTGCACGCTGCTGGAGAGGCTACGCGCCAGCGTAATGCGCGACTCCTCCTCGGCGTCCAACTGCTCTTTGAGCGGCAGGCCGGACACATCACTGGGCTTGCGGACGATTTCGATGTCGGAGCCGTTGCGATTCTGTGAGATTCTTAGCTCTTCGCGCATCTTACTCTTCTCCAGCCGGCGATAGAGCGTCCTATCCAGCTTGGGCGGACTCAAGCACTTGGCGCGCATCGCATCAAACTCGCGCGCAAAGTAAATCTTGCACTGGAACTGACTGCTGGGCCCGAAGGTGAGCGTAACATGTGCACTGGGAGGCTGGGGCTGGGGTTGTGGCTGGGACTGAGCTTTCGCCTTGATGCGCTCCTCGGAGTCAACACTTGCGACTGGCTCGTCCGCATCGCTGTCCAGTTGCTTGTGCTTTGGCTGCGGACTCGATTGGGCATCGCCGCTGGCTACGTCGCCAGCATTGAGACCAGCCAAAGAGCGCTGATACTCCGGCGAGGTGAGGCTGTAAGCAATCACAGAGCTAAGATCGTTCTCATGCACCACCACGGGTATGGAGCCCATGGGCAGGGTGAGATACTCCTGCGGAGAGAACGGGCTCTGCAGCAGATTCGACTGGCTATTAGCAGTCTGACGCAGGGTGAGTAGTCGTGACTTAATGGTCTTCTTCATGTTCACTGTTGAGGCCAGCATCTGGTCAACGGTCAGCTTCTTGTCCGTATCTGGATTTTCTTCGCCGGAATACTCCACTGTAGCCATGCCATCCGATTGCTGGCTGTTGGCTTTGCTCTTCGCCAGCTCCTGGCTGGCAACGGCGTCCGTCTGCTCCGGCCGCAGCTCCTCGGTGCATATGGTGCCAGAATCGACGTGATGCGGTTGCTTGGCATGCTTCTGGGCTAGTTGCTCGATCTCGTGCAGGCGCGGACCCCACAGCTCAATGTTCTCGGCCAGCACACGCTTGGCCATGATGAGGGCGTCGGCTATGTCATACGAGTTGACCGTCTGCTCCGTGAGGAGCGTATGCACTATCTCCACCTTTTGCTTGAATATGAACTGATCCTTGGTGAGTGTGGCCTTCAGCGTGGAGACCAACGGTGAGTTCTCCTCCTCGGAGGCCAGGTCGGCAATACGCTCGTGTATGCGCGTATATACCTCGTGGCCACGTATCGAGAAGCTCTTGATCTCCTCCTGCACTTGGACGCCAATGAATGGCTTGGGCAACTCCAATTGCAGCGTCAGTGAGGGCAGCTCCGTCTCCCATACCTCGACAGGGGTGTACTGAAACTTGGCGCCAACGCCACGGAAGCTGAAGTGATGCACATAGTCCCGGTGCAGCGAATGCTCGCAGGGACTGCTCTGCTCAGTGGCTCCACTGCCCGGCTCTGTGAGCGGACGTCGCACGTAGGCGTGGCCGTGGAAGCGCAGCTCCAGATACTTTGCCAGGGAGAGCCGCTTGGCTGCATCCGAAAGCGGCACAGCAGGCGTCGTTGCGTTACATTTGCTGCACCAGGAGGTGAAGTAGATGCGCTTGGGATCGGATCGCGTTAAATCATCGGTGAGATAGACATGCACACAGCCCAGCGAATGAACATAGCGACGTACATGACCGAGCATGGGCAGATTGCACGACGGGCACATTGAGTTGAAGAGGCAACAGTACCGTTGCAGGAACTGCTCCAGCATGATGTCATGCTGGCCATAGAATTTCATATCCAGCAGCATGGGCAGCTTGCAGAAGGACGATACGCCCTTCGGATTATTGTGAAAGCTGCAGAAGAGCACCGGCAAACGCTGATGATTCTGTGGATCGAGTGCGTCCTTGTACAGCTGCTCATCGGTGACCTTTTGCGGACGCTGTATAACCTCGCCCATCTTCTTCTTCTTTTTGAGCACTGCAAAAGGAAGAGACTAGTAGAGAATCAAATGGGAAACTGCGCATTCTTTGACCACTTACTCGAGGCCTTGCCTTTGGGAAAGCGACCGCCAAAGGAGCGAAACTCAGCCAGAAGCGTCTGTATTTCCCGACTTGTCACCGGCGTTGTGATCTTCATTTTGACAAAATCGTGCGCGGGCAGCAGCTGCTGCTCATTCTCCTTGTTGCCCGGTTCGGCATTGGATTTCAGTGGATCCGTTTCGAGGCTATCGGGACGCTCGACAGCGCTAGTTGACTTGGACCATTGCTTGGAGAAATACAGCTCGGCCGGGAACAGTTTGCGTAGTTTACATTTGCGCCCTTGCTCTGTCTCCAGATACGGCAGCGGGAACGTCAGAAACGGACTGACGGACAACACAGTGGAGCTGAGTGCATTGCGGAAGCGATTGTCGTAGCGCATCTCCACCTCCAGTGCCTGCACATTGATGTTGGACGCAGAGCTGGACACCGACTCGATCTGCGAGGAGCGCAGCGGATCCGTGAAGTCGGCCACATTCTCACTGACGGCGGCCGTAAATTTCTCGTCCGATTTGCGTTCGGCCAATGGCCGCTTGACGACAGAGCGCAACTGCGGCTCCGCCTCCAGCTGCTCCTCGGCAGCGTTCTCTGCGTTTGGACTGGATTCCTTGGAGTCGAATATCGATGGCTTCGGTGCGAGCGGCTGCGCAAACTCGTCCAGCAGGAACGACATCTCGAGTCGCCAATTGTAGCGCGCAAAGAGCAGCGCCGAGGCCACTTTCTTGACGCGCGTCAGCTCCGCATTGTTGCCACCGCGCAGCAGGCAGGTGTAGCCACGCGGACTGTTCAGATTCTCGAAGAACATTAGGGTCTTGCCGCAGGCATAGTTGCGGATGTGGAAGCTGTTGCAGTAGCCCAGCTTGGGCATGGTAATGTTCGACTCAATGGAGCTGACTATGTCGCATTGGAGCGTGCGCGCTAGCCGCTCCATCACGGAGAGCTTCACGTCGAGCACCAAGGTGACGCCTTGGGTGCGCAGAAAGTCTTGCGCGATGCCAGCCACATTCTTGTGGACCAGCACCACGTTCGGCTCGAACTTCATGATGCGTTTGCAGACATTATGTAGGTATTCCTTCTCCTGCAGCAGCACCGTCTCAATGGTCACGAATTTGCCCTCAATGCGCTCGTAGACAATGGGGCACTGGAGCAGCAGGATGCGTGGAAACTCGACACGCGTGGCCATATCCTTGTGGGCGACATTCTTAGAGAATGCCACGCCATGCACAATCTCTGAATCCTTGCGTCTGCCACCGGGCACCTTCTTAAAGTTGACATAGTTACGTATGTCCATGAGATCGTTGGTGCAGTACTCGGGCTTGAAATGATTCGCAGCCGTCGAGCAGAGCGTTTGCAGCACCTTTCCCCACTCGGCATCCAGTTGATGGGCGCGCAACAGCTGATCCAGTAGCTGCTCCTCGTGGTTGCAGTAGGATTCCAGCAGTTTGGTCGATACTGCTGTCGCGCACATATCGTTCTCCATTTCCAGATCGTGGGCGGATTGAAAGCTCAAGGAGACATCCATGGATTTGGGCGGCTGCGGTTCCACACTGCTATCAAATTGTGGACTTATGGGATTGGGGCCTTCGTTGCCTGTGTCTAAAACAGGAGCCATGTTCGCGCCTGGACGCGGCAACTCCGCAAATCTGTAGTGCAATGTGGCATCGAACTCCGTCTGCTCGGCATCGGGCACGATTGGCTCGAGGAAGCCAGCCGCCAGCATGGCATTCAGTATGGCCACAGCCTGCACCTCGTTGGCCGACTTGTTGTTCGTATTGAGAAACTCGATGAGCAGCTGGCCACAGTTCTGGACTGGCAACTCGCGCTGCATCTCCTCGTGCAGGGTGATCAGTGAATTGGACTGCTGCAGTATGTACTTTCGATCATCCATGGACAACATGGTATAGTTCGCCTGCGAACTGAAACGCTCCTCCTGATAGCCCAGCGAGGTCTTTCTGGACAGCTGCACGCGCTGCTTCTGGGCAGATAGAGTGCTGGGCGCATTATCCTGCACCTCGAGCTTGTTGCTCAAATGCTGCTGCAATGCCTGCATATTCTCATCCATGTTCGTGCTGGAGGACTTCAGAGAGGTGAGCACAATCTTGGAACAGTAATTGCACACCTTCAAATCACCCTCGCAGCGTATAATACTGCCTGGTACCACCTGATTGCAGCACTTGGAGCAGAAGATCTGCCCGCAAAGCCGACAGTGGTGTTTGCGACGAAATGTGGTGAACTTTTGTGCACAATCATAGCATTCCTTGGCCTTGGAGTCGGGCATCCACAGCTTCTGCAGCTCCGTTTTCTTATAGTTGCGTAAATCCTATAAAAACAGAGGTTAAATTCATAATCTGCACGATATTCATTTGCCCAGCTGCACTCACATTATTATTCTTCGAAGCAACAATATTGCTAATGTGTTTGACTACGTTGGAAACGGTGCGAACCTGATTCGCTTCACCGGGCAGCTGGTCGACACGCTCGTTGGCTTCGGCTGTCTCGTCCATTGTTGTTGTCGTGCTACTGCTCTGGCTTTCGCTGCTTTTACGCAACTTCAGCGTTGTTGGGGGCTGCGGTCGAACTGCATTCAAACTACTTGACGAGCTGTTCTGTGTGTTGTCGCTGTCCAAGTGTGAAGTGCCTTTGTCGATGTTCGATGATTTGCGTTCGTCGTAGAACCTGGATTTGCCCACTTGGACGCTGCTGCTCGTGCCGCTGGATATATCGTTGACTGTGTTATAGCTTTGATTATAAACATTTTGGATTTTATTAACCACTCGACCAAATAGCGAATCTGGTTTATCTTCGAAATTACGCGCGAATTCGGTTAGTTTACTGGGCGAATGCAGATGCTGATGTACTGAATTGTTATTGCTGTTGCTATTACTATTGCTGCTGTTGCTGTGACTATTGCTGCTACTGCTACTCATGTTGGGGTGTTATAAATAAGATTTGTGGTATTAGTAAAGTTGGGGACGTGCCACCACAGAGGCTGCTCGTCCTTGGTTAGATAGCTGTTATATTGAGTTGATCGATTAAAGCAGCATCCGGTGCCAGCGAGCCAAGCGCCAAGTCTGTCCACTTTTGTTCCTGTTAACAAAAGATTTTTATGACACCGGAACATGTGGCCAATCAGTTTTGGGTTATTGCTCACCTGCTCGCTCAAAGTTAGATGTGAATCACCACCATCGGCTTCTGGATCGGGCAATTTCTCAATCGGTACTAGTATCTGATCGTATGGCAGTGCTTCCATGCGCCAAGCATTGTCCACAATGTCCAATAATAGATCATCAATCGGTGCCTGTGAAAATATAGCAACGCCCACTCTTAGTTAGACTCGACGAAAAGTAAAAAGTAACTACGATAAGCTGATAACTGCGCCTAATATTTACTCAGCCATGTTAATTACGTCATTGACGGCCGTCTGTGCCCCTAATACCTATTGTTTTGTCCAAATAGTATGTATGTGTAAATATTTGGCAGATTTATCACAAAGCCACTCTCAGATAACGAAATAGCGCAACACATTTGTGTGAAGTATTAATTATAGACAACAATACCATGACAGTTCTAGTTGCAAGTGCTTCAAGTATCGATAGAGCTATAAATTAAACTTACTTGACTATCCATCACTTAAAGTAAATGTTTTTACGTAGATTATCCAGCTTTACTTAATCCTCTTCTACAGTTGTTTACTTTTTTTACAGTGACAAAGCTAATCGAAAAACAGCCCTGTTGCGATAGCTAGCTTAATATCGATAGTAAGCAGTGCGGCAAAATGATATCGCCAAACGGCTGCAAATTCAAAAAAATGGCGCTGCCAACTTTAGAACTTTTTAAGAGCTCATAAGCTTATTGAATTCCGGGCTTTTTACTCTGTTTACTTTTCAAATGTTTACATTTGTCGAATGTTTTTTTTTTTTTATATTATTTTGCTTATAAAGTGGTCACAGCAAATTGCCCAATTGCTATTGTGCTATAAATGTCAAAATTGTTATTGTGAAATGCTTGTGTATGACAAACAGTTGCGTCTAGAAAAGAAACTCAATGGGCTATATTTAGAGATTATGTTTACATTTATTATATATAATTTGATTAATTAGTTGAATATATTGATTAAAAATATGTTTATCAAGTAAATATAAATTCCAAAAGTAGTCAAACTTTTCCAATGAAAAATTTGCTTAAAAATTAAAATGTGGCAATAGAACTTGGAGTGAGGAAGTTTTCAATCCATAAAATCCTGCATTACAAATCACGTCCTGAAGTTGATTTGATGAGAGAATTGATTAGTGTTATAAAGGACCTTTAAGGGCTTAGTATCCTTGGGAGTATTTTTCTGTGCTGAAAAGAAAGTTTAAATTTAAATAGAAACTACATATATTTATAATGTTAAATGTATATAAGCAATTGAGAATGGAACGACTTGTTGCTGGTTTACTGAATTCCTTCGAGTACCACTAAAAAAAAACATTTATAAACATTGCATGAATTCATTATAAATGATGACTGTTCCATTGAATAACTGACTAGATGCAGCATAGCGCTATACAATGCGCTTTGAAACGTCAGCTATGCCGACATCTTGCCAATTCAACAATAGATGCGATAAACCGAGATATTTATAAATATAGATTATATATATATTTGAAACACAAATTTAAGAACTTCAATCAATTCGTTGTTGTAATTTCGCATGAACGAAGCGTATTTTTTTTTGTTTTTATCAATGAAATGCTTGTTTTTGTCTTCTTATTATTGTTGTTTCTCCCTTTTATTTTTTTTGTTGATAGGCACTTAACAAGTTTTTTTTTTTTGTTATTTTGTGTTATTTCTGCTATGAGTGTTTGTATAGAGTGGAGTAGAAGAACAAGAGGCAGAGACAATTGTAATCCGTCAACGATGAAGACTAATTGGCAACTGATTTGAAAGCCATGAGTCGAGCTTAGCACCACACCTCGGCTCTGAGCAACGAGTACGACGGCAATGACGACGACGACGACGACGGCACGGTTAGAAGTCCAAAAGCGACAATTGAAGAAGTTTCAATTTATGTGCACGTGTGTGCGTGTGTGTGATGTGCAGCTCAACAAAAGTTTAAGAAGAAGAAATACAATAAAAATGTTGTCTAAAACGGGGATTGATACCCGTTGCCAGCAGACGATACACACGCTTTAAATACCTCCTATGCAAAGTGGGGGTGCTCACACACGCACACACACACACACACACACACACATACGCACACTGTGTGTACAGACTGCCAGTACAGTGGCAGGTAGCTGACGCTGACGCTGGCTGAGTGCTCAGAGCTGAGTTTTTAGCGCAATGGCGCCTGCTCGGCATATTAATGAACTCCCTTTTGAGCAAGAGAAATATGAAATTAAAATAAAATTTTGTTGCCAACAAAAAAAATAAATAAATCGAGAGAAATATAAAAAACCGCCGTGTCCACGTTCGGGTCCGACAAACTGCCGCCGTATTGGTAATTTTTGTTGTTGTTGTTGCTGTTGTTGCAGTCAAAGCCAAAAAGTCAATTGAATGCAAGCCCCACTGGCCACTAGCCAGGGCGTTACTTCCGCTATGCATAGTCGTAACCGAAGACAGGGACTTCAATAGAGAGCTAGCTGGAAAAGAAGAGCCGCAGACGGATCGGACGGATCGGACAGACCGACCAGACCTTCGTAGTAAACTGTAGCCAAGTGGAGCTCTCTGCACATTACATACATGTATTTATGGCCAATTAGATAAAACAGTCACGTGCCAAGCCAAGAGCTGCCTTCTACTATATAACTCTGCCGACTTACACTTACACACATACATACATATAGCTCTTATATGTATATAGTTGTTATATAAAAAGTGTGTATACCATTGGGAAAGATATTGTAGTGGCTTTTGTTCTGCTATTGCAATGCATTTGGATTCGTAAGCATTTGTTTAATAATTTGAATATTATTATTCATATGAACACGTCGTCGCCTGATTCGTTTCGCTATAAAGTGCTATAAAGTCGGCAGCTCACGCGCCAATTTAGTGACCAAAAAAAAAAAAAAAAAAAAAAAAAAAAAAAAAAAAAAAAAAAGAAAAAAAAAAAAAGAGAAACAATTTGAATTCCAAAGTTTGGGACATCATCGCAATGATTCAAAGAGTTTTTTCGGTTTTGGTTTTGGTTTCGATATCCAAAAATTAACTTTAAAACCCTTTCTTCACATATGGCATATGGGTTTAGGTTTAACAAAGTACCGTTGTCTATTCTGCTTCTTTCTTTTTTTCTTACCCATATTTTCAATTTCCGCTTGCGAGTCAATTTGTTTTCTATTAATTCACAGCTTTATATGCATCGGGCGAACCATCGATTTATCCATAAATACTTTTCCGTTTGTCTGTTTCATAATATCTCTCTCTCTTTATTCATTTTCGTATTCTCTATTTCTTTTTTTATAGTTATCCCTAATATGCCAGCACTAACTGAACAGTAGAAATTTCTCTTAATTACCAATTTCATATTTTAGGCACATATATGCAGAAATATTTTTATGAAAGGAAGGGAAACTAATTTTCAATGGGAAAAATAGAAAGATTCCCATCAAGCTAAGCGGAAATAAGTTGGAGAAAACTGATTGGAAAAGAATTTTGTATTTACAAGAAACATTTTCAATAAAAACTAAATGGTGTTTAGTTTTAATATATACTTAAAACATTTGTAAAATATAATTCTTTACATATTACTATTAATCGAATAAATCATAGACCACATAATAAGGAATTCAGATTGTATTATTTAGTACGAAGTGACGAAAGTTGAATGCATTTGATGTAGGCATCAAAACAATTAATTCCATCAAAGCCACAATGCATTTCTGACCCAATATAAGAAATTAAATATAATATATATTTTATTAGCGTAGGAATAGAAGTTGATTTCAAAACAATCAACAATATATAACATCAATCAATATAAATCCTTTTGAAATTTTAAGCATTTAAATTTTACTACAAATAGAAGAAACAAAACATTCTTTGTATAAATAAAACACATATGTTTTTCCTTTTTTTAAAGTATTTGACTTATCATAATTAAAATAGCACTTGTTGACTGAAGAGAAACATAGACTTCAATTTGAATTGTGGCGCCTCAAGTATCGCGCTGCCAACTGTTGCTTGTAAGCAAGCAACTGTAGTTAACAGCACGTCGATAGCCATCGATAGATTTACAGCTGGTAGCTATCTGTTAATTTCAAATTGGTAATAACATCCATTAAACAAATAAATGGAAATATATAAATAAACATTAAATGATTAATTGAAATTTACGTTAAACTGATGCAATGAAATAACAAGAGAAAATATATTTACTGTATTAATAGTTTCAATTTCGTTATCACTTCAAACTGTTAATAACAGTTCTTGATAATGTTAACAATTCGCGCTGTTAACTCTGCTGTTTGGATTTTGTTTTTTAAGAAAAACTAAAAAGTCATTTTTCTTAAGAGCTGCCAAATATGCGTCCCAAACTAAACATTCGAGAGGAGGTGGAGCAGCTGTTTGAAAAGAAATTTCAATACCAGAAGCCGAGAAACGAGGCTTGGCTGCTGCCGGCACAAAAGCCGCTCTTCGGCGAATTCTACCAATACGAATCGCTGCAGGAGCTAAAGGAACAACTCAACAATGTGAAAAGCAAATTGAATAATTATGGCGTACAAGAGTGGAGCACACATACGAATCGTCGTGATCCATCGGGCGAAATTTCCTGGCGACTCAAAAACGAAACCAAAGCGGAGTTTGTGACGGTGAGTGGGATTTACTGACTGAGTGATTTTATTTTTACCAACTCTTTGCTTGACAGGTAGCTTGGTGCAAGTTCTTCGAGTGTCTGCATCGTTATCCATTGATCAAGCAACCGGAATTGAATACGCTGCATCTGTGCGAGGCACCAGGCGCATTTATAACCGCACTCAATCATTACTTGCACTCGACCTACACAAAGGAGGAGGTACGGAGAAGTGGATTATTCCGAGAGTAAATAACTCAATTAATTTCATTTGCAGGTCAATTGGCATTGGCGCTCCACTACGCTGAATCCCTACTATGAGGGCAATGCGTTAAATGAAATGATAACCGACGATCGGTTTATATTTCACACGCTCCATAATTGGCTCTTCCACCGGGACTTCACTGGGAATCTGCTCAACGTGGAGAACATTGAGCATATGAGAGACGTCTGTGCCAAGGATTTGCCAGCTGGTGTACAATTGATAACAGCCGATGGCTCCATCGATTGCTCGGCGCAGCCCGATTGCCAGGAGGAGATTGTGGCGCGTCTCCTGTTCGCAGAGATCTTGAGCGCACTTCACATTTTAAGTCCAAGTGGAAACTTTGTTATCAAAATGTTTACGCTCTTCGAGGCATGCAGCGTGTCCATTATGTTCATGCTCAACTGTGTATTCGAGCGGGTGCACATATTTAAGCCGGCCACATCGAAGCGGGGCAATTCGGAAGTTTATGTGATATGCCTGAACTATCAGAAGGATACGCCTGGACTGCCGCACCTGTTGGAGGCGATGCGAGCGAGACTCGCAAAGCCAAACGATACCATGGTGATGCCTCTGTTTGCCAAGTCACAAATACCCAACGATTTCCTGATGCAGCACAACATCGCGTGTCGGCTGTTCCTCAAGCTGCAGGAGGAGGCCATAGAGAGCAGCATCTATGCGTACGAGTCCAAGGATCGCTACTATTTGCGTCATCTCCATCAGCTGCGTGGCGTCGTCTCCTCCATGTACTACAATCGCTACAAGGTGCGCCCGCTAGCCGAGGAGCTGTGCATCGTGCAGCAGGCAGACATCAATAAGGCCCTGGGCTTCTCGGTGCCAGTTTATGGTGGCTCCTATACGGAACGGGAGAATCTGCGTCAAGGCGATCTGCTGAAGCAAATCTACTGCCTGCGCCGGGAGTTCAATCAACTGGAGAAGTGTCCCACTGGCCTGCGCAGCTACAGCCATGCCAAGCTGCATGTCAAGCAGCTGCAACTCCAACCATGTCGAGGTGCTCCAATTGGACAGCTGCTGAGCAGTCTATTTGCCTCCGAGCCGGTGCTGCTGCTCCGTTTGCGTCTTCTGCAGACCTTCGACCTGGATCCGCTCTGGCAAACGGCGGCAAAATGCTCGCTTTTCGACGGCAATAATCACATAATGCGCGCATTTGATTACGCACCTGACAGCCCGGCCGATGAGTCAACATTTTATAAAGTTCAGCGACGTTTCTTTGTTGCTTTGGTTGACTCACTGGTGGAGCAACGCCCAGCGAAAATCGTGTTCCAGTCATTTCTATTCCTCAGCCACTATGCGGCATCTGTGCTGTTGCTCCTGGCGGAGCAAATCTACGCGGAAACCCAATTTGAAAATCAGATCATAACGTTAAGTGGCCTGTCCACGGAAGCTAAAGCCCTGGAGCAGCTGCAGCAGCTACAACGTGTACTCTGGGAGGATGTGACTGACGGGCTGGATACCCTGCACAGCCTGTTGCCGTTGCAGCAGTTGCACAAGAATCCATTTGCCAGTGCCCTAATCCTCTACAACAACACCGTCCTGGTCAGTTGCTATCGGCGTATGCTCGGCGAGGAAGCGTTTCCCACTCGCTTCAGTCTGGAGCAGGCGCAGGAGGCGGCGACGCCAGCTATAAATGAGACTGCCACGATCGTGTGTTAATCATGTATTTTTGTTTATAACATTAAAATATGATCAATGATCGTTGGATGTACTGAGTTTTAAATTTTGTTTTTAACTTGTTCTCTTTTTTCTGGTTTCTTGTATTTAAAAACAATTAATGCAAATTAATTTCTACTACAAATATTTCTCGAGTTTATACAAATTTGACAAGAGCGGGCATAAACTGAATTCTTGCAGTTTATGCATTTATATATATATTTTCATATATTATTATATATATTCACATATATATATCATTCCATCTTTTTTTCTAAGCAAAAATTTGTGGTAATTTCGTATGTGTGTGTTTGTGTAGGTGCTAGTGTATGCATGTGTTGGTGTGTATAAGTATTTGTGTAGGTGTATGTGTATGTGTGTTTTCGGTTTTTTTTAATCATTTCTCATCCTGGTTTGCAGTTTGGTTGCTTTTTGTAAAGCGGCGCCGGCGCCTCTCCTCGACACGCCTCACCTATCGCCTTAATTGCACTAGTCAGCCGGACGCTTTTCGCTGTGTTTTCTGGTATAATCCTCGGCATTTTTCACAAACTTCTTTTTGTCCTTGAGAAATTCTTCGGCCAGTTCGGCGCGCAGCGGATGTTCGGGCTCGGGATCGTTGATGAGCGCTATTAGCGCCTGCACCACCTGGTCGGTGCGCGTGGCTGGCTTCCAGTTCTCCGTGCTGATGATGGGCAAACACACCTGACCCTTTTCATCGATGTTCGGATGGTAGATTTTTGTTTTGAAACTAATCTTTGGTGGCTTGAAGGGATATTCGGCCGGGAAATTGATTTCGATGCGAAAGGCGCCCTTGTTGTAGGGCGGATTGTCGGGCACAATCAGACCCGTCCAGCGAAGCAGATTATCATCGTCGGCCTTAATGTCACGAAACGATTTTAAACTACTTTCCTGCAAATCTACGAGTTCCTTGCGCAGACGTCGCGGGGCAGTCATTTTTTCTACTTTATAATAATTGTTGCAAATCGATGGCACTTGCAGCTGATTGTTTTCCGTTTGGCTATGATGCAATAGTTTGTTGCCGTTTGTATGCGATTTATATAGAGGAACTGTGTGCTAGTTAAGCACTCTTTTTTACATATTTTGTGGCAAGCTCTATTTAATTTGTATTCTCCTCAGACTTTTGTAGTATTAGTACGTTTCTGTCGTTATTTAGGTAGTTATTCGATATTAAATTGCCTTATGAACGATGTGGCAGCTCTGTGAAATATAGCACTATTGCTTTCCTGCTTTAACACATGATATTCTCATACTAACAACAACAGCTGTTGGGCTCATGTTTTCACTTTACAAATATGCACCTGTTCATATTAATACATTTGTGAGTCTTTACAAATTGTAATCATTTAACATTCATTTTAATTTGTAATTATTTTGCTTGATGAGTCTAAGAATAAAGTATGTTAGGGCACAAAAAAAAAAAAATGCTTGGAGCGCATAATTGAGTAAATTTGGTATTCACACAAAACGAAACCTATTATGTTATCGATTTACCAATCGCAATCGAAGTTTGTGCCGCAACACGTGCGCCAAATTGTTTCGTTTTGTTTTCTATTAAAAATGACTAAAAAACGGACAGTAAAACGTAAAGTTAAAGAACCTGAGCCCACAAACGAACAAGCTCCAGTTTCTGAAGAGTCTGAGAATGAGGAAGATGAGGTAAGCCAAGAAAATGTATACATAAAAAAGTAAGATTTCAATATTTGATTTTTTGGGCAAGGATCTGCTGCAAGCTGTAAAAGATCCTGGAGAGGACACTACAGATGATGAAGGCATAGATCAAGAATATCAGTCGGACAGCAGCGAAGATCTGGAGTTTGAGAGCGACGAAGAAGGTAACTATTTGGGCAGAAAAGTCAGCAACGAGGCGGAAGAAGGTGAAGATGATGATGAAGACGAGGATGAGGATGAGGATGAGGAGGATGAAGATGATGACTCTGATGATGACAGCGAGGAGAGCGATGCTGATGATGCCTCAGCAACGCCTAAAGACGATCAGCCAAGCAGTAGTAAAGCAGCTGCCGCCCAGACAAAGGAGCCCCTCATTGAGATAATTCCACGTGATCCTTCAAAGCCTGAGTACGAGGATTCGGACACTTCTGATGAGGAAGATATACGAAATACTGTGGGCAACATACCCATGCACTGGTATGATGAATACAAGCACATTGGCTACGATTGGGATGCAAAGAAGATTATTAAACCGCCGAAGGGCGATCAAATTGATGATTTCTTGCGTAAGATCGAGGATCCGAACTTCTGGCGCACTGTGAAGGACCCGATGACGGGCCAGGAAGTGTTGCTAACTGACGAGGATATAGCGCTGATAAAGCGCGTCAATTCGTCGCGCATACCAAATCCAGAACACAATGAATACGCTCCATGGATCGAGTGGTTCACCTCGGAGGTGGAGAAAATGCCCATTAAGAATGTACCGGACCACAAGCGATCGTTCCTGCCCTCGGTATCGGAAAAGAAGAAAGTTTCGCGCATGGTGCATGCCCTTAAAATGGGCTGGATGAAGACCACCGAGGAAGTGGAGCGCGAGAAGCAACAGAAACGTGGTCCCAAATTCTACATGCTGTGGGAAACAGATACGGGACGGGAGCATATGCGTCGCATACACGATCCTGTGTCCGCGCCCAAGCGTGATCTGCCCGGTCATGCTGAATCGTATAATCCTCCGCCCGAGTACCTCTTCGACGAGAAGGAGACCAAGGAGTGGCTCAAGCTCAAGGATGAGCCACACAAGCGCAAGCTACATTTCATGCCACAGAAATACAAATCCCTTCGCGCCGTTCCAGCGTATCCCCGCTATCTGCGCGAACGCTTCCTACGCTGCTTGGATCTGTATTTGTGTCCGCGTGCCAAGCGTGTCAAATTGAATATTGATGCTGAGTATCTGATACCCAAACTGCCTTCGCCACGCGATCTGCAGCCATTCCCCACAGTGGAGAGTCTGGTCTATCGCGGCCACACGGATCTGGTGCGCTCCGTTAGCGTGGAGCCGAAGGGAGAGTATTTGGTTTCCGGCTCCGATGATAAGACAGTCAAGAGTAAGTGAATCATCTGTAACTACTGCCATATCGCTTTCTATTATTATTTATTTCTGTTATTACAGTTTGGGAAATTGCCACTGGGCGTTGCATTCGCACCATCGAGACTAACGATGTGGTCCGCTGCGTTGCCTGGTGTCCCAATGCCAAGTTATCCATTATTGCTGTGGCCACGGGCAGTCGCTTGCTCCTAATCAATCCCAAGGTGGGCGACAAGCTGCTGATTAAAAAAACAGACGATCTGCTGGCCGAATCGCCCAATCTGGATATCATTGAGAGTGAGCGCATTAAGACAGCGGTGCAATGGTCCAATGCGGAGCCCGAGGAGCAGGAGAAGGGCGTGCGTGTGGTCATAACACACTTCAAGCCCATACGTCAGGTGACCTGGCATGGTCGCGGTGATTATCTGGCCACCGTAATGCCCGAGGGCGCCAATCGCTCAGCTCTCATACATCAGCTCTCGAAGCGACGCTCACAAATACCTTTCTCCAAGAGCAAGGGCCTGATACAATGCGTGCTCTTCCATCCAGTTAAGCCCTGTTTCTTCGTGGCAGTAAGTGTATTTCCTCCATATCGTTCCATCCCACTGCATCTCATTCCTTTCCTTTACAGACTCAGCATAACATTCGCATCTATGATTTGGTAAAGCAGGAGCTGATCAAGAAGCTGTTAACCAACTCCAAGTGGATATCGGGCATGTCCATACATCCCAAAGGTGACAATCTGCTAGTTTCCACCTATGACAAGAAGATGCTCTGGTTCGATCTGGATCTATCCACTAAACCGTATCAGACAATGCGTCTGCATCGCAATGCCGTGCGCAGCGTGGCCTTCCACTTGCGCTATCCTCTGTTTGCCTCCGGCAGCGATGACCAGGCGGTCATTGTGTCCCATGGCATGGTTTATAAGTGAGTTTTAAGTCGGTGCTCCTTTAAGTATGCCATGCTTATGCTCTCTTTTTCTCTTTTAGTGATCTGCTTCAAAATCCATTGATAGTGCCGCTAAAGAAGCTGCAGACGCACGAGAAACGCGACGAGTTTGGCGTCCTAGATGTAACCTGGCATCCGGTGCAGCCTTGGGTGTTCTCCACGGGCGCCGATTGCACAATCCGACTCTACACATAAAGCATGCAGCGTGTTGCATCTTTAGTATTTTAAGCGCTCAATTTGTAATATGAATGGTAGTAAACAATATATCCAATTGAATCACATTGGGTGCGTGTGTGTCTTGCGTGTGGGTGTGTGGGTCCTGCTTGTAAAAGCTTGAATACAACCCTGGGTCAGCATAGCCACCCAACGAACAATCACTGTTCGGCGCCTGCTCCCCGGGGGTCGTTTAACCAGAGAGAAAGAGCGGAACGTAAAAGAGCGTAAAATTACGAACTAGCAACAACAACAACGGACTGCTGTTCATCAATACATTTACAGTTCTTTTTTTCGTATGCTCAATTCAAGCAGCATCGGCAACATCAATGCCCGAAAGCACAAATCCCAACCGAATTCCAGTACAGTGTGAAGTGAGTGGGAGCCCGTGAGCGCGAGAGAGAGAGAGCGTAAATGAGAGCAAAAGCTTTTCGCCTATTCTCTTTTGGTTGAAAGCGTTCGCGCGCACATGTCGCGATGTGTACCAGGAATCTAATCGCCTCGCTTTCGGCTCCGCCACCCGACAACAGCAACTGTATAGCTATTTGAAAGCTTTTCCTTCAATCAGCAGTCAGTCGCTAGCCTTTGCCCATGTGAAGAGAAACGTTTGCACTTGTGCTCGTGCCGTCGTCGTCGGTCGTTGTCGTCGAGGATTTTGGGTTTTGGCTATCAGAGCGCGCACACACATACACAAATACGAAATAAAAGAACCAAAAAAATAGCAAAGAAATTCATACACGTATAGAAAAAAGCGCAGCAGTGAAAATGAAATGGCAATAATGTGGTAAAGCCAAAGCCCTCCCTCCCCCTCCCCAAAAAAATTAAAATAAAATGAAAATGATAAATAAATACAAATAAAATATGGCAACTGTGGAGCTATAAAAAAAATGCCAAAAATGTGAAAAGTATTGGAATATGAGAATCCAACAATTTAACGAATGTAATCATCAAGTATAACGAGTGTCTAGCTAAATTGCACTACTTGCTCATACTCTCTCGCTTACTCCTGAAGCCTCGCGCCCTCTCGCCCGTTCCCCTTCCACTCCCTTGGATATAGCTCGCGTTCTCTCTCCTTGGCTCTCTTTCTCTGTGTAGAAGTTGAATCAAAGCAAAATCATTCAGAGCAAAAAGAAAGAAAGAAGAAAAATACCTACACATATTTTTAGTGTGGCAAAAAAAAAAAATAAAATAAAATAAAATAGAAAAGAAATTGTATATATTCGTTGCTCCTAAATACATTGAGCAGACACACAAACTAAAACAAAATCAAATCAAAGTGTATGTCAGTGTGAGTGTGTGTGAGTGAGAGTGTGTGCGAATGTGTTTGTATAAATGTGAGCGGAAGCGCACACGATTGAAAAATGTTCAATATATATTTTAGCAAATGTAACGGCTGCCCTCTGAATGTGTGTGTGTGTATGTGTGCTAAATGCTAAGAAACAAGCAGCAGCATCAAGTGCAATTAACAGCTCTGCCCTCTGCAGCTGCCACAACGCACAACAAACAACAACAAAAATAATAACAGGCAACACAGCAGCAGCAGCCAGGCTAGCTAATCACGCATACGCCCCATCAGCCCCAACCAACGCAAGCCATAACGAAAATCAAAAAAATATATATGTACTTACATATACATACATATGTACATACGTATGTACGCACGCATACATAAATATTGAAGAAAATAACGGTCAGGCGACCTCGCTGCCGCCATCGTGTGCCATGTGTCTGTGTGAGTGTGTGTAATGACTAGCACAAGAAATAAATATAACAAAAAAAAATTCCAAATAAATCTCCAGCTGCTCGCTGGAGCTAAGAAAATACTAAAAGAGAAATCAAATAAAAATAAAAAGAATTTCATAACACATGATATAAAATTCCCGTTTCAATTGCTCCTAATTACAAACTAATTTCGCTGTAAATGCGAACAGCAATAACAACAAGAACTAGAAGACAATAAACTAGTACACCCACCAACAGTGCCCCCTTTAGTCGCTCCCCCTTCTACGCAGCCCGTACCCGTGCCATCTGTAGCACCTGCCCACGCACGAAAGCCAGAGCGCGCAACAACGGACATGTCAAGAGCTGCACAACATACTAAATCATAATAATAAGAATAATAATAATAGTAAATAAATATTCTAACTGTTTTATGTGCTTCTCTTTCATCCTCCCTTTGCCAACTTCTTCGCCTGGTCAGATAAAAAAATCAAAGGAATAGAAGCAGCACCCGAAAGGCAGAACCAAATATTTCTCTGCATATTCATGTAAAAACTAAAATACAAGAAAAAAAAACAGAATAATTCGGAGAGCAACAACAACCACAACAAGACAACAGCTACAAAAACAAAAACAACAGCCAAAGCAGCAGCAATAAAATCAAGAGCGTGCCAGGCGCGAGAGCCAAAGCACAAGCAAAAGCACTCGATAAAAAGTTATTAGCAAAAACATAAATACGTAACTTGCTCTCTGGACTCTCACTCCCTCTCTCACTCTCTTCCACACGCTCTCACTGTCACTGTATAAAGGGCGCCCAACGCCAACGCGCAGCCCAACTGTTCTGCGAGCGTGTATGTGTATGTGTGTGTGGGAGAGGCAGAACGAGACGGACTGTAGGTAGGTCAGTGGCAGTGGGCGGCAGCCTAGCAGCAGCGCCAGCGCCAGCGGCAGCGGCAGCTGTGGCAGCTACGCCAACGCCAAACGCCAAACACCAACATCAACTGTAAATCGCAAAGGGCAGGTAAGTGTGCCATGTGTGGGTGTGTGTGTGGATGATTGAAAGATATCAACTCCAATTTGTATATTTTGTCCAGTATGTCCTGCACCGTCTCCGAAATGCCCAGCGGCTGTCGCTTGCGCGGCATGAATGCATCCTCACAAAGCGCAGCTGCAGCTGCGGCCGCGGCCGCGGCCAACAATGGCAACGGGAACGGCAGCAAGGAGAGCGTCGGAGTTGGAGCTGGCAGTACCGCAGCGGGCGTTGGAGGTAACGGCGGCACAACGGGCACCAGCACAACGCTGCAGGGCAGCGTGAGCGCCACATCGAATGTGCTGCAGGAATCAAATGCGCCGCTGCAGCGGCCGCAAACACAGAAGCCGTGCTGCTTTTGTTGGTGCTGTTGTTGTTCCTGCTCCTGGTGAGTATAATCCACACTTTAACCGTTTCCTACAATATGTAGGTAACATACACACACACACAATATATATGTATGTATATATATTTCAACGGAATCTATTTCATTGCCGCTGCTCCACGGGTCGTCCAACCACAACAACAGGGCTAAGTGGTAAGTTCCTACCTAAACACATATACACTCTCACACACATACGCATACACCTACTGAAAAACACACGCACACAGTGAATCCCACGCAGTCAGGGGCATCGCCTGCCTGCTCTCATCATTATTTGCAGCTGGCAATGCTCTGTTTGCTAGGCGAATAGTAAAAGCACTCTCTTCAGCTGATGCTCTTTCACTCTCACTTCCACTCTAGGCAAATGACACAAATGTTTCATTCACAATTCGCGGGAGCGCCAAAAGCTCTGAGCAGAGTATTTTTCAAAAATCACAGTCATACACAAATGACGGCAAGCTGTTTCTAATGATGTTGCTATTGTTGTTGTTTTTGCAAAAATGTTGCAAGTTTTCGTGAATGAAAATGAAAGCTGTTCCGTTCTCTGGTTAGGTGGGCACATCTCCCGCGCTTTTATATGCTTAGCTATTGTCCATCTATACGCATTTAATCATACGAAGTACTTACACGCACACGCACAAGAGCACACAAGCACACGCACACACACATAGAGTAATACATATGGACGTACGTATCTATGTTATATTGGCAAGCTGTCCAAGCGCGGTAAACAGATAACGAACTTTGATGAGTTCCTACGTAGAGAGGGTGCTTGTAATGCTTACCTGATATGAGGCAGCCAAATCTAATCGTAGATAACGTGTGGCCAGTTTACAGTTAACCACTGTGCTGGCAACAACAAATTATAGCAGAGTCAACGAAAGTCAGAAAAAGCCAAACCGTTAAAGTAACTCGCAACAGCTGTTTCTCAAGTAGCCAAAAGCTTGCACATATCGGTGATCCTTAACGCAGTTACACTAAGTAAAAGCTCTAAGCTGATTCAAAGTTGTACACGAAAAAGCTTTAAATGCAGCAGAAAGAAAAACATACAATGTTTGGCTTAACGAAGCGTTGGCTGTACGTATGGGATATGAGCATACTTAAAAAATACCATTTAAAAAGTCATACTGAATAATAGTAGATAATCTATAGGTATTGATTATGGAAAAATCTAAACATATTTGCTAATAACTATATAGTTGAATATTGTATGTATGTATACGTATGAAGGTGATTTAGGACTTTAGTCAAACGTTTTTTGGTTTCTAGAGAAACGATTTGATAAGGTAATATGACTTTCAGCTTGGAATAGATATACAAGTCATCTATTCTAGTCACCTACCATATCATATCAGAAGTCTAAAAAACAATAGTCAACAAATTAATTTTATTTTTAAATTAAATTAAATGAGACAATATAACTACTATTTAAGTAGATTTGTATAGGAAGTATAGAGTTAATATGTCAAGTCTACTTTAATTCTCATTCACAATTAATCTCACTATTATTATCATAAATGGCTAATTTTCCTTTCGGTTTTTACAGTCTTGCCATCAAGAATGCGGATGAAAATGCGCCCACCAAACGTGATCTCGTTAGCGCCGAATTCCTAGATGGCGATCAGTAAGTCCTATCTCAATATGTATCAAATTTATAGCTTTAATTTAATTTAATTGCAGACCCACATTAGAAGAAATACGTAGTTGGGGTAAAAGCTTTGATAAACTAATGACGAATTCAAGTAAGTTACAAATATATGCATATAAGTATACCTGGATAATGGAAATATTTTCCAGATGGTCGCAAAGTGTTTCGTGATTTTCTGCGGAGCGAATTTAGTGAGGAGAACATACTGTTCTGGTTAGCTTGCGAGGATCTGAAGAAGGAGAACAGTCCCGAGGTGGTGGAGGAGAAGGCGCGCCTGATATATGAGGACTATATATCGATACTATCGCCGCGTGAGGTGTCGCTCGATTCGCGAGTTCGGGAGATTGTCAATCGGAATATGATAGAGCCGACGACTCGCACCTTTGACGAAGCTCAAATACAAATCTATACGCTGATGCACAGAGACTCATATCCCAGGTAAGATTACCTATATTCCATATAAAGAGATCTAAGAGAACTCTATAAACATATCGATTTTCTTCCCAGATTCCTAAACTCGCAAAAGTACAAGACACTCGCTCAACTGCAAGACAATTCGAATGCCGGCTCCAAGGCGGATAGTCCCACTTAGAATGTTATTTAACTGATTTCGGACTTTCTCTTAACTTTAGTATTCTTTATTATGTGTTTGGGATGATCCTTAGAGTCGAGGCGACAAATGTAGCCGCTGTCCTGCCGTCGTTCGCTCAGCTTTTGTTTAAGAAGAAAAGAAAATATATAGAAGCAATATGTCATAAAAACTTAATAAATACAACTAATTCCAAGAGCAAAGTATATATAGAGAGATATATACAAGTTAGCTGACGATCGATGCAAGCAGTGGCAACAATTACGATTGACTCTAAGCGGGATAGATACCATATATATAGGGCAACGCAACAACCAACTTAGACGATATATGATGCATTATGTGAAACCGATTCCTTCTTTACAATGTTCTAGTCGTTAACAAAAAATTAAGAAACCAAAAGAAAAACAAAAAACCAAACTAGGCAATTTATATAAAAAGAAAAGAAAAGAAAACTTAGTTGTTAAACTTTAAAACGGGCAACGGGTTAGATAATACCAACTATATATATATATATATAGCATATACAGCAGGCATTTCTAGGGAGAAACTTTAAGAAACAGATATAAGTTACAAATATTTGTATAATGTATATTAGTTTGTATTGTCTGGCCCAGTCTGGTATCCAGTCTAAACAGATTGCGAAACAATTAGCATTATATTGTAATAATTGTTTATACTAAGACGTATTAATCAAATTGAAACCAAAACAAACAACTTTAACGCAAATACTTTTCCAAAAACCAAAACAAAAATGAGAAAAACCAAAGAAACCAAAAAATATAAGCAAACATTTTTAAAAAACGTATTATACTTAACATTTATACTTGTAACTTAATTAGTCTTGAAAAACATTTTAGATCATATAAAAAACAAATCACATATATATATTTATATATATGACTAGCAACATCGAAGCATTCTGTAAATAAAAAAAAAAAAAGAGATACAACAAAAAACTTTGAAAAAAAAAAATTAAATAATATTAATTAAATTAATAGCAATTTAGTTGCGATTACGTTGTGACATGGCATTGCAGTTCGTTAGTTTTCACAAGGAAATAATATTACAAATATATATACATATATATATATCTATATATTATTTAAATAGTAATACGAACTCGAAATCAAGACAATTTGAATTGTGTCTCATGTTTATAACAGCATATACTACTACATATTTATTGTACATTTATTTTAAATGAAAAACAAAGAAAGATGATAACGTCAAAAAGTTCTTAACAAATTGTCTCCTAATCGGACTCGAAGCGCACGCAACTAAACTCTCTGCGCGTTTACTAAGTATTTTATTTGCATTGATTTCAAATCGATAAAAAAAAAACATAAACAACAAAACATATTTAAGAGAAATAACAACAAAAAAGTAAAAAGGAAAAGTAAAAACGTTTCGCAATATCACTGCCAACTCCGCAAGAGATATATCATATATATATATTATATATGTATATATATATATGTATATGTATCACATACAAAGCAGTTGCGTTTACTATCCGCACACACACACACGCACACACACATACACATGCACACAGGCAACTGCGAACTGGGCTTATCAAGATGATACTACAAATACAGCAAAACTCACCTCTGCCCCGCCCCTTCAGCCATGCATTTGCCCCACGTCAAACGAACATACCCCAAAAATTCACACGCTGCAGCGCGTTAGTTTTTCTTGCATTCAACATACTTCAGTATTAGCATGAGAGGAGAGAACACTGCAATCGGCTGTTATCGACTGCAGAATACTTGTTCACGGCTTGGATAAGATCTCGATGCAATCCGATCTGCCTCGAACTGATGGTTGTATACTAAAATGTTAGGGACTTTGGTTCAGAAAACTCTGGTAGATATATAGTTTCACTTATCGATTTGCCACGCCTTCTTTCTAATGAGTCTGTGAGATATATCTCTTATAGAGAAGTTGAACAATAATATCTTTGCTACATTTTGAAAGTCTAGGGATTTCAGATCTTTAATTTCAATCAAAGAGTGTCCAGCTTGAATGCTACTATACGAAGAATTTGAGGCTCATATTAGAAGATACTAGAGTCTATAGGTTTTTCAAGACCTTAGCGTTGCGTGCCTGCTAGATACAGTCGAGCCTACATCAATAGGGGACCTTGCATAGAAACCAATATACCCCTTTTTCACTTAATGAACGTGTATAAATATGAATTTTTTGGCATAGCCGAAGCTTAAATATATTTTGCAGAGTTTGTTTACATAAGATTTGGCAATGCTTCACATATTTCAACGTCAAAATTATTAATTTAATGAAGCAAATTCAATCAAAATTTAAAAAATTTAAAAATAAATAAATACAAATTATAAAATTAATATTAAATAGGTTTTTATTTTATTTTTTATTTTTTTTTAAATTAACCATGAGCGATTATCATTTATTTTTATGTATGACCATCAACACTATTATCAGTGTTGCACAATATGCAAAAGCATTTCGAAATATTACAAAAAAAGCTTTTGATTTAAAAATTATTTGCTTAATATTTTTATAAAATAATTACTATTAATTAATTCCTAATTTTATTTAGTTTTTAAACAATTACATACCTAGACTTAATTTTACTTTAGAAAAAAAAACTTCCTTAGCTTTATGATTTATAAGCATGTAACGAAATAATAAATTAGTTAAATTTTATATTTTTCATTTGATGTCTAGAAGCCTTACCAGAAATTTAAAAAAAAAAAGACTTTATTGTCCAAATGTATATTTTTAAAACACATAATCCTTAAATTTACTAATGTTGAAGTTTTTTTGAAAATGTTTACGAATGTTTTTAAATTTGCTGAATTTAAACTAAAAAAAAAAGAATTAAGCTTCAAATGTGCTTAGTCTTCTCCTAAAATTCTTTTAGTGCTATTAAATTTTACTTAAACAACTCTGCAAGGTGTTCAAGGCGTTCAAACTGAAAACAAATAAGCAACTAAAAATTATTATTATATATTATATTTAAATTTTTAGCAAACGTTGTCGAATTAATTAGAACAAATAAAACAATTTAAAATTTAAAATAAACAAATCAATAAATACAAAAAATCATAAGCAAAAGTTAACATGAGTTTTAACAACTGAAACGACGAATTACATGAACGTAGTTCGGGGCACAGCATTTTAAAGCACAAAACATAAACAAAACAATAAAAAAAAAAAGAAATGTTTCGTACTTAAAGTTAAAAATGTGTTACCTCAGTTGAAATACAGAGAATGTTTTAAGTAGCTATTAGCTAGTTGGTGTGTCTAGTTTTAAATATGTATTAAATAGCCAAATACACATAAACACACACACTTACACACATACACACAGAGCGGTATTTTCCTTTTGTATACCTTACCTAAATCCAGTTGCCTTTAGTCCTCTTAGCTGCAATTCAATTCGCACACTAGACGATAATACGAAAATACCGAGAAAATACCATAGAAAATACCAACTAACTGTAGACCTTATGTAAACCCAAAAGCTCATTGAATTTACATCACTCAGGCTGCGACATGGAATTGAAAATTCGACAACCTATTTGCATTAGCGTAGGTCTATCGATGAACATCGAAATGTTATCGATTTCCTAAACAAATATCTCATTTTCTATGCTTTGTTGACAAATACCAAATTATAAAAATTACATTATACATTTTTTCTATGAGTGAAAATAGATTAATAATAGATTTGCTTTTAATTTCTCAAATATAAACGTGCGAACACACACACGGACACGCACACACATATACACACATACATATACTTACATATATATAAATATATACTATATAATTGTATATGAAATACATAAATGTAAATGTAATCGCAAAAAAAACAAAAACAAAGTATTAGTAAAAAGTTTCGACCAGTTAAAAACAACAAAAAAATTAAATTTATTATTAAAAAAAGGCATACAGAAATTAAAAAAAAAGAATGAAAAAAAAGAAAAGAATACAAAACCATGTTTAAACTAAGCATACATTTAGATTAAAAAAAAAAAACAACAACAACAACAAATTTAATATATTGCAACAATAAACAACATGAAAATAAAAACTGAAATTTAATGAAAATGCAAAAAAATATTTGTTTGGAATTTTTTAAATTTTTTGTTTGTTTTAAAATTAAAATTTGTATTTCTTTTCATTTGTGTAATGGCATAAAATATTCTTTTATATTTAATAAATTAAACAAATAAATAAAACTTAGCTAAATGTTATTTACTTTTAAATATGAAAAATTAAATTTAAAATATAAAACTTCCTTTTTATTTTTTAAGATATATTTTAATTATATTATATATTTTTATGATTATTATATTAAAATTTCTTTTCAATTTTCATCAATCATGCAGAATGTCTAAAGAATGTTAAAGTGAATGCAACATCGAACGGCCTCAAGCGAAGCACCCTGTATGCTGACTAGCAGAAAACACGGCAAAAAGCACACTGAGCAAACAGTCGGCTCCGTCCACACGACAAAGCGTTGATTTTTCTGCTGCCGACGCTATCGACGCAGCCGTCACCTCTGTTGCTCTTGTTGCTGTTGTCGTAAGGCGGCGTCGGAGTCTGTGCCGTCGGCTACATGGCATTCATTTGTGCTATATGCATGACTATTTTAAGTGCGCATGTGTGAGTGAGTGTGTGTGTGTGTGAGTCTCTCTCCTTCTATGTTTCCCTCTCTCTCTCTGTCTCTCTCTGTCACTGTTGGTAACTATCTGAGTTGGCCTCTACCTGGTGCCCAACTGCACTACCACTTTCACAATGTGCGCTGGCGCTGCAGCAGCAACAGCAAGACCAACAGCAACAGCAGCAGCAGCGCAGCCGCAACAAAGGCAACAAGCAAAACAAAAAAAAACAAGGCACAGCATGTTCGAATGTTTGAAAGTTCGAAAATGAATGCAAGCCACAAAATGAACCTGAAAGCTACAAAAGCGCAAAAACTACAGGGCCGGATCAGCAGATAGGCGCTGCGCGTTCAACTCAACTGTATTCTGGGACGTCAGCTGGCAAAATACTCTGAATGCGCACCTGTAAATATTCTTTTAGTCAAGTTTCAAACCAGCTAATGCGAGCAAGTTCGTTGCCTGAGTCATTTGTTATTGCACAAGCTATTAAATGCGTACCTGGGAAACGCGGCTCTAGAGCTATGCAGGTGCACACACAAACATACAAAGACAAACACGCACACACACACACTGGCAGCGCAACAGGCGCAGGCGCAGGGACAAATGTATATGGTCTGCTACCTGTGTGCATGTCTGTGTTGCCAGTGTAGAGACAACATCATCATCGAATCGATGAATTTCAGTTTTGCTCGCTCGCTTGGTCGACTGCTGCTGCTGCTGCTGCTGCAGTCGACGTCGACGCCGATGCCGATGCCGACGCAGCTCTCTCAATATCAGTTACGAAAGATGTGAAACCATAAAAAGCAATAATAATCGAGCAACATGCACGCTCTCTCACACAGACATTCACCTGTGAGCGCCTGCACAGACACAGGTCGAGAGAGCTCAAGCGAGAGCGAGAGAGAGAGAGAGAAGGTGAGCAGCGACTGCGCAGCCGAATCAGCAGCAGCCGCTGCCGCAGCGACGCGCTACGAGCAGCAGTAGCAGCAGCAGCAGCAGCAACAACACATTCAACAGTTGAACAATCTCCAATTGACTCTTTGGGCATTATAGCCGAGCTCAACGTTCATCCGCGACAAGTTTTTCGTACCTTTCGTGCAGGCGAGTTACACATTTTCGCTTTGGCTCCTCAATAAACAACAAATGAAATACTGAATACAAATAATTATTAATTGAAATTGCTAGAAGCACAGAGTTGCCAGCATATTTGAGAAAACTCTGCGAAATATTTAAATAACGTTAATAAAGTGAAGTAAAGCAACCAGCAGCAGCAGCAGCAGAGGTAGAAGAAGCACTAAAAAATAGAAACGAAGAAAAGTACAAAAAACACACACACACACACATACATAGAGAGTGAAATACGTTCGCGTTCGGTTCGCGTGTGCCAGCAACAGTGCGCGCGCTTGCTGGTGTGTGTGTGTGTGTATGTCTCAGTCAGTCTCTGTGTGCATGTACTCGCTGTGGTGTGCCCATGTGTGTGCGTGTGTGCGAGTCGTGCCTGCCGTCGCTGTGTGCGTGCGTGCGTTTGTGTGAGCCAAAACGAGACGCCATCAAAGCTGAGCAACGGCAACAGAAATAAAAATTCAAAATACAAATTGTGATTAATAACAAAACGAAAAAACGCAAAAGCAAAACAGCAAAAACAAAAGCAAAGAACAACAAAAGCAGAACGCGCAGAAATTTAAAAAAGCGCGTAAACCCAAAGCACACACACACACACACACAGATGTAGGTGTATGTGTGTGCCAGTGTCTGTGTATATACCAACCAGAGCAACAACAGCAACAACAACAACACACAAAAAATACTAAAATACTAAACTAAAGCATTAAGGCGGGCTCCACAATGAAAAATGTATAAACTGTTAACAAAAGTGCAAAAGCAATCACAACAACAGCAACAACAAAAGAGAGACGCAAATGCTGCGCGCATCCGCTGCCACCGCCAGCACCGCCTCCGCAGCCGTGTTTCGTGTACGTCGTGGCAATTAAAAAAGTTTTATGCAAAATACGCAAATCAAATGTTAATGCTGTGAGCTGTGCATTGTACATGTGTGTGTACGTGTATGTGTATGTGTGTGCGTGCGTCCAAAATGCACACAGCCACTACAGCAACAACAAGAGCAGCAACAGCAGCAACAACAGTCAACAACAATCAACAACAGCAGCAACGAGACCAAGGAGTCGCACATTAGAAGCTCACAGCTAACAGCCAGGCTTTGAGCCAAAGACGCATACCAACAGCAGCAGCAGCAGCAGCAGCAGCAGCGCTAAAGTGGCGAAAGGTGCACCCACCAGCAGCGGCAACAGCAACAGCAACAGCAACAACAACAACAACGTCAACATCAACAACAACAATCAACAATTCCAGCAGTCAGCCACGAATTAAGCGGGCACCACAAATACATGCAAAACACACACACACATACACACATATATATGTAGTTACGTTCGTTAGTTCGTTAAACATTTACGGTGTTTTTTTTCTCGAAATTATTTCGAACATGCCGTCGCCGCCTACCAAGCCTTCCAGCCTTCCAGTGATAGTGTGCCATAGTGATCCTTACGAATTGTAGTGCCAAAATTCCGATATATACAACGTTTTACCTGGTACTCGGCGCTGTGGACAGCTGCAACGCATACAAAATATACATATTTGTAAGTATTGCTCTTTCGTTCTCGCAATCTACTATATAAATATATATATGTATATATAAATGTACGTGTATACAGATAAGTAATTATAAATGCATAAAATGCAACACTGCGCTCTGAGCCAGGCTTAAAGAAACGCGCAACAGCGACATCAATAAAAGCCAAATATAAAGCACCCTGTAAGGTGCGCTGTCAACGTCGCAGCCGCGATGGTAATAGGCAATAGTGTTGGAGAGTGCGCAAGAGCGTGTAAGCCAGACAGAGCCTGAGAGAGAATGAGATAGAGAGAGACAGAGAGAGACAGAGAGAGGGAGAGCGCAAGCGCGCGTGTTCGTTTGGTTCGCTCATTCGCTTCGTTTGTTCGTTCAGTCGCTCGTTCGGTCAGACAACGGAGCAGCGCAAAGCGGGCGAAAAGGGATCAAAAGGTGTTGTCTGTGTATGCGACGCTGCTGGTGGTGCTGCTGCGGCCAGCGTCTCAGTCGACTTGTTCGAAAATCGAAGTTACTGTTGCTGCTGCTGCTGCTGCTGCTGTTGTTGTTGTTGCTGTTGTGTTTTTGATTACGTTTTCTCGTGGCTTCTTGTAGCATTTGGGCAGCGACTTCGTTGACTTTGGCTTTATTGCTGCTGTTGTTGTTGTTGCTGCTGCTCTTTGATTTTTTTTGTATTTTGTATTATTCTTTATACTTTTTGTTAGTGGTCCGCACATTGATGATGGCGATCAATTTGGGGCTGCGATTATGGTACAGTAAAATGAACAGCGTCGCCGCTGACGCTGCCGTCGCTAACGCTGTAGCTGTCGCTGTCGTTGTCTCTTGCGTTAGCCACTACGCAGCAGACTCAGAGACACACATACACACACATACGAATGTACAATGACACTCACATGTGCACGTCAGCTCTCACACACACACAGGCACAACTACAAAGACTCGGGGCACACTTAACCCACACAAAAGCCAGCGAGGTGGCTCGCTGCGATGTAGGAGGAGGAGGCGGAGGAGGAGGCGGAGGAGGAGGCGGAGGAGAGGAATGAATGGCATAGGGGAGTGGCGCGGGGGTTAACTTCGTGAGAGAGTTATTTTATTTTCGTGTTCGTGTTAACGTTTATTGTTTTTCTTTTCTTTTTCTGCGTTTTTCTTACCTTCTCTCTAGGTTCTCAGTGTCTGCGTCTTTACTTGGTCTTTTCTTGTTGCTGTTGTTGTTGTTGTTGTTTTTTGTTTTTTCGTTGAGTTCGTGTAGTTATTGATGCCCGGCTTTGACCGATGGCTTAGGGTTAGGTTCGTACATTTCTTGTCTTTGGGTGAACACACACACACACACACACACACCTTTAGTTGGGTACATATCTCTGCATACTCTTATATCAAATGACTGTCGGGGTCTAAATTATGTCAAATCTTGATGGGATTCCAAATGGTATTGCCTTCGAAACGATTATATTCCTCCATTCTGAAAGCCAAGCAGTTAGTTAGGGCGTTAGTTACGAGAATACAAATAGAAACGATTTTAAGATCCAATAATAAAACAAGTAAGAACGTTGCAGTCGGGCGCTACCGACTGCGAAATACTC
>NW_022045918.1:216884-234384 GCF_001654015.2 Drosophila navojoa
ACGGACAGACGGACGGACGGACGGACAGCAAGACGGACATTGCACAAAACCAATATACTAATTCACTTCGTGAATGAGTATAAACAATGCACAGATTAAATTTCTAATGTGAATAAATTAGAGACGGGGTTTCACTTAATGTATATACATATATATTTTTGGATATATTGCCGATAGCTAAGATTACGTACATATAAATTCATTTAATTCTAAATTGTAGAAAGATGATGAAACTCTTATGCATATGCATATTCATTAATTTTATTGCGGCATATCGTATATGAAAGATTCCCAAAGAAATACTCATATGAGAAATTATAGCTAGCTATTCTCTTATATATGATAGTTATGTGCGATAATAATTGAATTTTGCTGAGGATCTCTCAACAGCTATACGATGCGATTATTATAAAGCAGATTATAGCAAAGATTTCTATATTCATGATCTACAATCTACGATCCTTCTAGAGAAATAGCCCAATCCATTGCATTAAAGTTTTCCTTAACATTTTCCTTATATAAATATTTTATACTATTTCCAATTGATCTGGTTATGGAACAGTTTTTGATTCCATATAATATTTATTTTATACTTTCTTCCGTTTCACTGATAAATGCGAATTTCGATCAAACTTAAACAAACAAGTCAATTAAGCAAATAAAACTTAATTAGTTGATCATTTTGTTCATTGTGAATATATAAATAAATGGCTGAATCTATTTTCGTAACTGTCCAATATAAATATGAGTTCGTCTACCCTAAACGCGTTGAATATGCAAATTCAGCTTGAAACTGTACAGTAAGAGGCGACAGGAGGCGTGGTTAGTGACGTAAAGTTTGTATTCTCTGCGTTTGCTGCAGTCCTCGAGTTGATCCAGCCCTGAGCCTTTGTTGATCTCATTGAGCTTTACAACTACAGAGATCTAGATTCCATGTCCTGCTCTTAAACCATCAAAATTCGGTTCACTTTGTACTTAGTGCTGGGTATCTTCCACTCGGATACTGTCAGCTAGAGAAATACTACTATAATACTACTGTTATAGCAATAATATAGCATGTATATTCTGATATGATATAAACTAAGTCTATTTAAATGCAAATCACGTCTCACAACAATGTTGCCTTTGACTTTTGCTTAAGCGAGATTTCCTGGGAATATTATAATATGGCATAATATAATATGTATAAATATATGTAAATATAACATAGGTATATTAATCAATCAATGTTGACTTGGAAAATGTATAAACTTACTCTAGCCTGAGATTCGATTTGGGGTTTTTCCTGGATGTACTTATAGAACTTATCAAATCGAAATAGATTAACCTTCTAAGTCTTCATTCATTCATTTGTAAAAACACAGGAAAAACAGATATATAAGACGAGGTGGAGCTGGCTGTACATCCCCATTAATAACATACATATAAGCAATATACTATATACATACATACATACTTAATCTCAACTACCACGCCTCCTGCCGTCTCTTACAACTTCTTCAGCCTTGCAAATAGATAACTGTTTGATCTCTCCTCTATCCCCATCAAATGTCACAGATATTGAATTGATTTAATTAAATTGCATATCGCCAGACATCTATTCGAAATTCGAAAATATATGGAACATCATTAACTCCCGCTTGAATCATTCAATTTACCTAGATCAGTTTAGACAAAAGCGTTTAATCAATTCCAAAGATTTAGCTCAGCTCTTCTATGTCTCTCCCTTTCTCTCTCGCTCTTCCCCTTTTTATGGGTTTTTGCTCTTGAAAGTCTCAAGTGGATAAATATCGAGAATAAATGCGCTCGTCGAGCATATCTAGATGGCTCGGGGCAAACACTCGAAAAAGAAACACTTTATGAGGGACTTGGAGGGAGAGAGAGGCAGGTGAATGTAGAGGGCGAGATGGGAGAGCGAAGGGCACAGCGAGTTGACCTCAATCGTTATATAAAGCAATAAAGCTGCACAAATTGGCCAAGTTTGAATTTGTTCTTGATTTCATTTTAATTGTTTTCTAATTGCTTGACGACTTTCTAGCAGCGAGGCGTGGCAGGGGCGGCGAGGGGACCCAGTCGGGCTAACTCTTGGCCACGTGCCGGGCGTGCAGCTCATCAATATAGTATTTATATATAGAAGATATTGACCGGTTTAGCAGCTGACAAGGGGTTGGGTGTACATTATGACTGACTGTGTATGTGTGTGTGTGTGTGTGTGTGTGTGTGTGTGTGTGCCAAAAACTAGTCTACCAAAGCGCGCCACATGACACTGACCTCACCTACTAACGGAACCAGCAGCAGCAGCAGCAGCGGCAGCAGCAGCATGGGCAAACGAGGAGCAGACACACGATCTGCGAGTTGAACCCCAACCGGCTCAGCTTGGTTGAACTGACGAAAAAAACAAAAAAAAAAAATGCTGAAAAGAAAAGAAAACAAGTTTATCCACATCCCCAACAGACAGCGTCTCAAAGGCAGCCTCATGAACTTTGCGACGCCAGCTTTACTTTGCTTACTTTTTTTTCTCGTTTGTTTTTTTTTTTGGTGTCTGTTTTTTTTTTTTTTTATCAAACAATAACTGGCAGTGGCAGTGGACGTGCCACCTGAGCCGGGTTCCAGTTCCCAGTTCCCAGGCAGGGTGTGGGGGCGGGGCCGGTGCCAATGTGTGCCCGGCCTGGCCTGGCCTGGCCTGGCCTGGCCCGTTGTGGCTGAACCAGAAAGTCAGCATCAGCAACTTCTGGATTAGGTCAAGGATTGGCGGCACATGACTTGTAGCTGCTGCTGCTGCTGCTCTTGTTGTTGTTGTTGTTTGGAACTACCTACCTACCGGTACCTGTTCTAAAAAATCAAAACAACAAGTTGATGTTGCCTCTTGTTGTTTGTTTGTTTCGTTTCGTTTCGTTTCGGCGTTTCAAACATGTTTTGCTTTATTTTTGGTTGAGCTGAGATTCTGGAATTGAAACTGAAATCGAAATTGAAAATGAAACAACAACCGTTAAAGAGTTAAACAAACTGGACTATTCCATTCATAGTTGATGTTGTTGGCTCTGCCTCTGCTGCTGCCTCTGCCGCTGCCTCTGCTGCTGTTGCTAACTTTAATGCCGTTTTTACTGTAAACAAAACAAAACACAAATAAGCTAAGCGCTGCCCGCGTTGACGGCGCTGCCACTGCCAGCAGCGCTGCCGCTGCCGCTGCCTCTGCTGCTTCCTCTTCTTCTGCTTCCTCTTCTTCTTGCCACCTGTTGTTGTTGATGTGATGAGTTATGCAGTTACACGTTTGACATTTGCGAAGGAGTCAAACTAGTTCGACGGGCACGTGTGCACAGCTTTTGTTTGCCCGTCCCTCCAACAGCGCTCGCCCTGTCGCTCTCTCTCGCTCTCTCTCGCACTCCCTTTGGCATGCCGGCTAACCCCGCCTGGCCTCCCACTTGTTTCGTTACTGTTTCGTGTTTCTCTGTTTATGTTTGTTTGCATGTTTGTTCGCTTTTTGCAAAACGTTCAACTCAACAACAACAACAACAACTGAGACGACAACAACAACAACAACGCAGCGCATTATCGACTCATCGGGGAAACCACAAACATTTGAACCCGTTCCACATTCCGTTAACGTTTAGTTTAGTTTGTTATTTATATTTATTATGATTGTTTTTTTTTTTAGAAGGCACGATCCACCCGGTCAAACAGGCCCAGTTTTTTTTTTGTATATATAGAATATCTTTTAACTGAATGTAATTGTTTATTATTATAAATGAGATGAAATGGAAGCTTTATACTTAACTGAGTTGTTAGGGCCGAGCTTATAGGGATTATGAATGGACAGCAGCTAGGCAGAGCAAAGGAAGATGGAGCTGTGCGAGTTTGATAGAGCTCTAATTAAAGAAAATAGTATATATAGAAATATGTCTTATATATATAACATATTGATAGCAAAGATTAAGTATTTAAATTATTCAAGATAGATTCAATTGATTTTAAAATAATAATTTATAAAAATTATATGTGTATATAATTTTTTTTTTTTTAATTTTGGGTTTCATTTCAGCAAGAAACCTTAAAATTGGAACAAATATTATTCACATTTTGTAAATAAAAATTGTAATAGACTTGAGTGTGGCAATTGAAGCTTTCGTAATGCCAGAATATTTGTAATAAATAATCTTAGTAATTGCCCAATATATTTTATTTTGCAATTAGCGGGTTCTTCGTTCGTGGAATCGAATCACTAATACAAAGCAAAGCTGTTTGTTTTTTTTTTTTTATTCCATTTAAAATGTTTATTGTTGTGAGTCACAGTGCGAGCGACATTCCTGCTCTTATAAACCAAATAAATACATATTACTATATAGCACTGAACTTGCTCGGCGACAACTTGAAGGGCCAAATGGGCCTCTGAATAGAGATAGCATATGATAAAACAAATACTTTAAATATAATTTTGTTTTAAAAGTTATCTCTGAAATTTATGATTTTAAGATATTAAATATTTGTATTAGAATATTATTTTTGTTTATAAATTATTTACAAATTATTTAAAACTTATTTAAATTATTTAAATTATTTCAAAATTATTTAAATTAAAAAAAATATTTAAATTAAAAAAATTATTATTTTAATTTTTGTATTTCATTTTCTTTAATTGCATTATTTATTTATTATTATTATTTTAATTTTTGTTTTTAATTTTCTTTAATTGCAGTTAATTACAACGATAGAGGAGCTAGTTGTTATCCAAGTTCCTTAGTGCCATACAAGCAACAGCAATATTGAAACAGCAGCAACATCTACAACAACAACAGCAACAACAACAGTAACAGTAACAAGAACAGCAACAACAACAACAGCCACAACAAAAACATCTACAACAACAAGTGCCTTCATTCATAACGTGATAGTGATATTATTAATGTTTATATACTCGTAACAAACAAAGCTTGCCACCAACAACAACAACAACAACAACAACAAACAACCTGCAACATTTCGAATGCCTTCGCCATTTGCCAGCTGCAACAACAACAACAACAACAACGACAGCAACAACTCAAGTTCAAAGTTCAAAGTCTTCCACAAATTTGTTCAATAATTAATTTCGCCTAGAAAAAAAACAAACACACACACACATATATATATATATATACACTCCGATATATATATATATATATATATATGATGTCCACATCCACGGCGACAACGAGCGTCATTACGTCCAACAACGATCTATCGCTCTCCGCCCACGCACACGCCCATCAGCAACACAGCCACGCCCACGGCCATACGCACACACACTCGCTGCATCCACACACGCACACACACACACATCGCCTGGGCGTCGTTGGGGGCGTGGGCGTCGGCGTCGGCGTTATCGGCGGCGTCGGTGTAGTGGGTGGCCATCTGAGCGACGCCTCCCTCTCGCCCATCCAGCAGGGCGCCAACATCGTAGCCAGCAGCAACAGTTCGCCCCTGGGCCAAAACGGTGTGCCGCTCCTAACCACAATGCATCGATCCCCGGACAGTCCGCAGCCAGAGCTGGCGACCATGACGAACGTGAATGTCCTCGATCTGCACACAGATTCGGCCAAGCTGTATGACAAGGAGGCCGTGTTCATCTATGAGACGCCCAAGGTGGTGATGCCGCCGGACGGCGGTACCGGCGGTGGCAACGGTGGCGCTGGTGGCGGCTCGAATGGCGGCCATGACGATGGCCAGGTGATAGATGCACGCATTGCGGCACAAATGAGCTCACAGCATCAACAGCAACAGCAGCAACAGCAACAACAACAGCAGCAACAGCAACAACAACAACAGCAGCCAACGGAGCATCAGCCGCTGGCCAAGATCGAATTCGATGAGAATCAAATCATACGCGTTGTCGGTCCCAATGGCGAGCAGCAGCAGATCATCTCGCGAGAGATCATCAATGGCGAGCATCACATTCTCTCCAGAAACGAGGCGGGCGAGCACATACTCACGCGCATCGTTAGCGATCCCTCGAAGCTGATGCCCAACGACAATGCGGTGGCCACCGCCATGTACAACCAGGCCCAGAAGCTGAACAACGACCATCAGGCCGTCTATCAGACCTCACCCCTGCCCCTGGATGCCTCGGTGCTGCACTATGGCAACGATAATGTGATCAAAACGGAGGCTGAGATCTACGAGGATCACAAGAAGCATGCCGCCGGCGGTGGCTCCATCATCTACACCACATCCGATCCGAATGGCGTCAATGTGAATGTCAAGCAGCTGCCGCATCTGTCGGGCGTGCCACAGAAACTGGATCCGGAGCTGTATCAGCCGGACAAGCACATCGATTTGATCTACAACGATGGCAGCAAGACTGTCATCTACTCCACCAGCGATCAGAAGGGACTCGAGATCTATTCGGGCGGTGACATTGGCAGCCTCGTCTCCGACGGCCAGGTGGTGGTGCAGGCGGGTCTGCCCTATGCCACAACCACCAGCGGCACCGGACAACCCGTCTACATAGTCGCCGATGTCGAGGAACATTTACAGGGGTGAGTAAAGCCCTTAAACTAGTATTGTACGAATAGATATAAATGTATCTTTAGCTTCGGTATAAATGTATCTCAGAGATCTTTGAAAGATATTTTGGAGACTGAAAGTCATCTATTGGAATCTAAGCTAGATTTTAGAATATATTTAAGAGTTTATACATATAGATTTAATATAAATAGATCTTGGGTATTAGGATTTCTTAAGTAAAACAATTTGGTTGATCCTAAGGAATTTTCTGCTGGTTCTTTTCGTTACTTGAATGTATACCCTATGCTCACTGTTCCCTAGTTGGCTTATGAGCAGTATTGAAACACTTATTGAACTCAGGAATGTACCTGAATTCTTTTTCTATGAAACATCTAAATTGTAGCTTCTCATAATAGGATAATATAAATTATATAATTATAAAAGATATATTTGTTGCCCATTCAATAGTTCAAGCTTCAAATTTGATATATCATACGATATACATATATATTTTTCGCTTGTTAATAGATTTTGCTATCATTTTTTAATTTCTGCCAATTTTCTATAATTTTCTGTGATTATCTAAAGCATTTTATTGCATCGCTTCGTCATCGCTTGCAAATTGAGTCAATGAAAGGAAGAGTGCTGGAAAATCCATCAATTATAAGCTGACTAATGATACAATATCAATTAGCGGTGGTTATAGACATGTGCTGGTGGTTATAGACATTGCTGGATTTCTTGGCAATAGAGATCGAAACAGAGATAGATATTGATTTTTATTATTATCTTATATATAATGATAAAGGGCTTGCAAACTAGATATAGACATGTAAATATATGCTTCTATATTCTATTATATATATATATTATATTATATATATATTATATTATATTATATTATATTATATATTCACATATATATGAATTCAGTTTGCAGATAACTCAAAGATCTCTTTAATGTTAAAGCTGATATATTATGCTATTTTACAAAGATTTCTGAGGGATTTTAGCCCACATATTCCCTTTATAATACTCTTAGAGATTCTTCTATATTCAGATATCATTTAAGGCATTTACAATTAACCAGATCATTCATTTTCAATTGCTGTCAATCGTTATCGATATCGTTGTAATCGATTGCTGATCGATTGTGCCTTTTAGATTTTGTTAATTTGTTAATTAAGCTTGTTGCTTTTTCCATGTGCCAAGGCCCACATCTTATCATAAATCTTGGCTAATTGTCGCACATACTTGGACCTTGCAGCAGCAGCAACAGCTGCAACAGCTGCGCCATCAGCACCAACAACAGCACCAACAGCAACAACTTCATTGACAACAGTTGTTGGTGGCATCGAAACGTCCTTTTGGCTTACAAAATGTTGCATCATTTGCATTTCTCATGCATTTGAATTAACCGCTGTCCGTTTTACTGTTAATTATTGCGATAGGCAACAAACACTAACAAGAGCAACAGGCAACAGCAACAGCAGCAGCAGCAACAACAACTGGCTGCAACGCCAGCGCAATTCCCCCTATTTTAGCCATGGCCCGAAACATTTCGCTGGCAATCCTCAGACCCCATTCCCAAGGCGAATGACAGCTTCCGTTGTAACTGTTTCTACTATACGTTATTGCAACAACAACAACAGCAACAGCAACAACAGCAACAACAGCAGCCACATCTGTGGCATTTGGCGTGCATCGAATCTGCAAGTAGGCGAGAGGCTAATAATACAGAGCCAAAGAGTCAGCCGCAGCCTCCACGCGGATGTGCCAAAGCCTCAACCTCGGCAACAGCGCCTGGCAATTCATTTTAGAGCAACAGCCGCGGCAGCAGCAACAGCAACAGCAGCAGCCGCCATCATCATCATCATGGTCGTCGTCGTCGCGCTTTTGGTATGCGCAAGTAATAAAAATTTGAATATAAATTAATCTAATAGAGAACCGTTACGGCTCGAATGTGCGCCGTGTGGTAAGCACCTCGAGCAAGGTGCTGCCCGCTGCCTGCTGCCAGTTGGCTGCAACACCAACTAAGTCATCGTCATCTGCATCTGCATGCCGCTTCGTTGTCTCCTCCTGCTGCTCCTCCTTCTTCCTCTTCCTTCTTCAACATCTTCTTGTTCTTGCTTCTAATGCCACGTCGATGGTCATCCTGTTATAGCGGAGGCTGCGATACGTTGTTGCTGCCGTTGCCGTTGCTGCCGTTGCTGTTGCTGTTGCTGCTCCAGCACACCATGCATGTTGCATGCACGCCAAGGTCCATAAATAACGACAAAATTGCGTTTCCGCATATGGACGCTGGCCGGGACAAGGTGGACACCCTGGACTTTTGTTGGACTCGGCAGACGCCTCTGACGTTTGGCATGCTGTTTGACCAACGCGCGCTGGCCCCAAAGACGTTGATGGCGATGCCACGTCGCGCCTCTGCGCTGCCTCGCTGCCCCGCTGCCTCGTTGCATTCTAACAAATGCGCCACATTGACCACATCGGCTGGCACAACCTCTGCCACAGCTCCAGCCTCCATCGCAGCTCCATCTCAATCGGCTTGCGTGTTGGTGTTCGCCTCGCATGTTGTACAGTTGGTTTTAGCCTTCCCTGATATGTGGTCGGCTGCATTGCCAACAGTTCTTTCTTTCTCTCATTCTCTTTCTCTTTGTCTCCTGCCTCTCATCTCTAGTTGGGACAGTTTTGGCGTATTGTGGTTGCCTAAATTCAGTACCCCATGCCTGAAAGTGTGCCTACAGGGTATATTAGTGCAAGTGTCATTTGGTTTCTCCCTCAATTATGTCTGAGTTTAACAAATTTGATGCTATGCATACCCTGTAATGTATCAAATTTGTATTTTATGCTCTGATCATCGTTTTATATATTATTCATAGATTTATTTTGATAGATTTCAAGTAACAACCTATAACAGGATATCAATTAGTCAATATGATCTGTCTAACATGTATATTTCAGCATTCCCTATGCTCTATTACAGTAAAATGGGTAGACTTCCAAGACGTTTATAGGGTATCTCACAGTCGATTTCAGTTTATAGCTTATTCAAGAGTTAGTATTAGCTGGAAAAGTCAAATATAAGTTAAAGATTTGAAAATTACTGAAGAATTTGAATAAAGCATGAAGTACAGGGTATCTGTTAGTCGAAATTCATTTTCATCATTTTATTTTTATGTATAAACATATATACTGAACTTATGCTATACTTTTATGTAGTGAAAATCCAATTAATAATTTTTTATAGGGTATGTCTAAGTCAAACCCAATGATTTATATCCGCCAATATCCATAATTAATAAATATAATCACTATTTGTCCTATTGATGCTTGGACCGAAGTTTGCTCGCGCATTAAAGGGTATCTGCTCGTCGCCCTTGCTGATTGCTTTGCTTTTAAATTGACATTAAGCCATCTGCGTGTGACCTTTGTTGTTGTCGCTGTTGACGCTCACTGCATTAACTGCAAATCCTTCGCCTGTCGTACCTTTCCATGTCCTACGGACCCTTTTGCCATGGATCGCATAAATAAGCTGCTTACAAGCGACTACACTGTGCAGCAAAGTTAAGCTCTCGCTTCCCCTCCGTTCGCGTTAATCTTGGAGCTTTGCAAGCTTGATGAAATGTCAAGGCATTGGGATGAAAGCTTCAACGATCGCCAGCGCCAACGCCAGCGCCAGCGCCAGCGGCATTTATTACCCACATTATTCGGTTGAGTGCGAAGCAATGCACGATTATAAAGAAACATTGAATGGTTTTATTTATTGCTTAGACGCTATAAAAAATATATACAAACGACAACAACAACAAAAACCAACACGATTTAACGGCTATTGCATTTTCATTAAAAGCATCTTGTGCAACAAGGCAGTCAGTCCATCAGTCCATCCGTCTATCCGTTCGTCAGTCCCATAGGTGGGCATCAAACATAATATCCATCATTTATGTCTGTCTCAAAGACGATTTTACAATTCAATTAACGATCTAATTCAAAGTTCAGTGCTCGACGGCCCGGATCACCTGCCGTGCCGTGAGAGAGTATAAAGTTCATTTGAAATAAAAGCTTCTCAGAGCGCAACTGTTAGGGTTTCTTTAACTGGGAACAGTTAGGCAAAACTGTAAGTAAAAACTGTTCCCAGCTGTCATAGAAGCTGTTAACAGCTTGCTGCATATATAAATATGGTGCTCCTTTCACAAGATTAAATTAAACTGTTCTCAGTCTTCTGTTCTCACGTTCAAACTGTTCTCTATAATAAGAGAATAGTTTCTTTGCATTACTTTTGTTCTAGTTTCACACTCAAACTGTTCTCTATAATAGAGAAATTTCTTTGTATTACTTTTTATATACTTTCAATAGATCTACCTAGCCTGTTCTTGCTTTTCTGTTCTCATGTCCCATCTGTTCCCATTTCTCTGCTTTTTGAAGAGCAAAACTGTTCCCAGCTCTCATAGAAGTTAACAGCTTGCTGTATATACAATATATATTTCATGCTCCTTTTACAAGAGTAAACTAAACTGTTCTCAGTATTCTGTTCACACATTCAAACTGTTCTCTATAATAAGAGAAAAGTTTCTTTGCATTACTTTTGTTATAGTTTCAGCAGAGTAAACTAAACTGTTCATCCTTTTCACTTCTCATGTCCCATCTGTTCCCATTTCTCTGCTTTTTGAAAATCAAACTAAACTGTTCTCAGCATTCTGTTCTCACACTCAAAGTGTTCCCTATAATAAGAGAATAGTTCCCTTCTATTAATTTAGCTCGTGGTCTTGGAGGAGTAAACTAAGCTGATCTCTATTCCCACATGTAAGCTCCATTAGCTTTCCTTTTGTTCTTTTGTTGTGCAGTGTATTTTAATTTGTCATGCGGAAACCACAGAAAATTGTGTTAAAATGAATTGCACTTTATGAAATTTCCATATACTCGTACATACATAAGGATGCCCTTCATGATAGCCTTCCTTGTGGGGCGTTCGCGGTCATACACTCACACGCACACACACACACGCTCACACACACAGTGTGTGTCCGACAGGCACACCTCATTTATTTACTTACTTTCACTTTAGTGTTCATATTAAATTTCCGAACTGCAAAACATATTTTTTGCCAGATATTTTATTTTAGCATTTTTTTTCTTTCTTGTTCCCCTCCACATTTTTTATTCAATTTTTATTTTTATTTTATTTTAATACGACATTTTAGTCACGATAAAAAAGTGTCTGTGTGTGCATGTGTGTGTGTGTACAGTGCTGGCCAGCAAATTGTCGACACCTTTAGAGGGTAAACAGTGACTGTCTTTAATTATATTTGAGCCGTAAGCGCATTTATTATTGCATTGTGTTTTGTTATAGGCTTTGACTTTGCCCCTAACTACCCTCGATTGACAATATTTCAGTGGGCTTATTGTTTACACACACACACACACACGCACACACACACTTGAACAGCCATCGGAAACGTAAATGGAGCATTTATATTTGATTGGTTGCATTGTAGGCAATATTAGCTTAGGCAAATGCTTTGTCATGCAGCTTTCAAGTGCATTAAAAGCTTGCCGATGACTTTGAGCCTAAAAGCTCACTGCATTGTTATCAAATCTTAAGCAGATTTCATTAAGATGGGATAGATAAAACATATATGTATATCCTCTATTTGGAGGCTTGTTATGACATTATATATAATTTGTAAAATTTTATTTACTAATACACAATTAAGCTGCAAATCGGATTTATAAATTCGCAAAGCTAATGCTTTTCTTTAGCTATCGTAAAATGTGTTGTGAAAGCAGGTATTAAAGTTAATGTTGCCTTAAAACTAAAAGCTTAGAGCTCATACATTTCGAGAGCTTTTTATGTAAAAAACTTGCAATTAAACTTCTTTTAATCTATGTTTAGATTTGCATAGCTGTTAAACTTTTTTATGACTATTCCGTTTCAATTAATGCTATTATATAGCTATGTTATAGGTCAAAGCTTTAAAGCTTGCCATTAAACGTAATTTGAATATTACAATGAAAGCTAAATTTTCATTTGTACGAAAGTTTCGTATTCTCGAAATTATTATTATTATTATTATTGAATCACTAAATATTGAGAAAATAATAGCAAACATATTAATGATCAAGCTTTTGAGCTTTGTAATACAATAAATTGAAAGCTTTCAATTAAGCTGAGCCGCTGAACGCTGGACTGTAAGGGCAACAGAGCTTCGGTGTGTAGCCCTTGTCGCTGTCGCTTGTGTCTGTTGTCTTTGTTTTTGTTTTTGATTTTGCTTTTTTTTTCTCGTCTCGATATTTTATTATTATTATTATTAATATTAAAGGTGCAACAGCGTTTGGACATTTTGATACAAAAACAAACCTGTTCACCTGCGCAGTCTACCTGCAGCAGAGCAGCAGTCGCAGCGCAGCAATCGCAGCAGCAGCAACAACAACAATGATGTCGAGCGAGACAAGAAGAAACATGTTAACACAATTCAACGTCGTACGCTTTCGACTGTCGTTTGTCGTCAGTTGTTGTTGTTGTTGTCTCTGCTGCTGCTGCTGCTGTTGCTGCTGCTGGTATACTCCACTTCTCCACCACTTCTAGCACCTCTACACTTCTCCACATCTCTAGATCTCCACATGTACTCTGTGAATTGGCGCTACAAGTTTATCGAACGCTCAAAGTGGTTTTCAGTTGATATCGAAAAGCCACAAGGTCGACAACAGCATCAAGTTTATATATGTAGTATATACAAATTGTTGTTGTTATATTTATATATGTACATACATGAGTGTTATATATGTATGTATATTCTTTTTGGCCGAATATAACTGTGCGAATGCGTATCAGTGCCCGAGCTTAACTCGCAACGTAGCAAACGCCGCGGCGCGCAAAGATAAAGAAATATAAAAACAAAAAAAAACGCAGCAAAAAAGGAAGAGAAAAACGCAAAAAAAGCTCACTTCAAGAACAGTAATACCAACAACAACAATGTGCTTCAATTGTAGTTTCAATTACATTGCCAAACGGTCGACATGAGCTGTGGACGCAGTCGCAGAAGCAGAAGCAGCAGCAGCAGCAGAGCTACGTATAACAGCTGCATGCGCAGGCACGCGCGCGCGCCTTTTTCGAACAGTTCGGAGCACTTGTGCGATTGTTAACGGTATTCGTTTAACGGCTGCACATGATGCAGGATGCCAGCAGCAGCTATGCGATATCCTATACAGACTGGATAGCCGAGTCACGGTAGTTGCAGCAGCAGCAGCAGCAGCAGCGACAACAGCTGACGGCGTTCAAGTGCGGGAGTCCAACCAGCCACCCCCTCCAACACTGTTATAATGTCAGCGTGTGTGTGTGTGTATTTGTGCAACTTTGTAATGTGCTGTAACATTTGCTGTATGAAAAGCTCTTAAGCTAAAAAGCTTTTAATGCGTTCGTTCATTCATTTCGAATGTCGCGCAGGCGCTCGCTCTCTCCCGCTCCCTCTCACTATCTCGCTCGTATGCTTTGCATCTTTTTCAATATGGCCGCTGCGTTATGCGTTCGCTGCTGCTGCGCTGTGGCAGCGGCGACGACGGCGGCGGCTGTGGCTGCTGTTATTGTTTTTGTTGTTTCGTTTTTGGTTTTTATGTCTTTGCTGTAGCTGTTGATAATATTGTAGTAATTAATGCGATACGAATAAGAAATTTATAGCCCCCACGCCCGAAAAAACCAAAAATGAAAGAAACAAAATTCAAAAATAAAATAAACGCTGGCGGCTTCGCTTTAGCCACGCTCGACCCATCGACATTTTATAGAAAGAGATGGAGAGAGGGAGAGGGAGATAGAGTCTGCCGCGCTCTCGCTCTCCATTTGCATAAAAGATGAGCATGTAAATGCTACAAATGCTTCGGCGTCGCTGAGTTTTCCCAATTGGAACAGCTGGGCATCGCTTTGAATCAAATCGAATCAGACGCAGCGCAGACGCAATACAAATTTCTCACACTCAACCCATGGCCATGGTCAGGCGCAAAAGGATGCGCGCTCGGGCATTAATGGACCTCGGGGATCGCCACGGTTATCCGTTTGGCTGTACAGAAATGCGCAGCGAACAGGGGACAATCGGGGTGGACATAGAACCCAAAGGATTTGTTGTTCTTATCAAGGACCAGGCGGGGGGTTGAAATGAAACGGAATGAACATGCATTAACAAACAACACCAAATTGAAGTAAATGGAAAAGTTTACCTGGTCCAGGATTGATATATTTATGCAAATCAGATGCGTTGTCTCCGCTGCCCAGAAGGGGTTGTTGCCCTAGCCGAGTGTCCTCAGCGCCGGACACACCACGACGCTGAGCTGCTGAGACGCTGAGCGATCGTACAAGAAAGAGGTGCGATGTCCAACGTTGAGAAACAATGACAAAACAACAATAATTGTGTGGCCTCTAGCCGTAGCAGAGCCCATTCTCTCCTGCTTAACGTCATTCGACCGTATCAAATGCTGAAGACGGCCCATGTGAATCCCGGCCAGCCCGAAATGATGAATCCTTTTTCTTCATTTCGTTTTTTTTCTCGGCTTGCTTAAAGGCCAGAGCTGAAAGCATTATGCAAATTAGCGCTTTGTCAGGAAGCAAAGGGACGCTGTCCGAGCTGCTTGGGCCATTGTCTACGTGCTCGAGTCTCCTTCTGGGCCCTGCCACAAATATCAATTATGATCTAACGGTCGCGTCTCGGATGCGTCCAGCAGCAGCAGTAGCAGCTGCTGCACTAGCACTGAATCCGGTTTTATGCTACTTTTTTGTCCGCCAAGACATTTTAAGCTGGACACCTTGTCTTACCTAGGGCTGCGCTGGGCTGGGCTGGGCTGGGTTCGGCTGAGCCTGCCCCTGGGCTGCCACTTCCCAGGCATTTTGATACCACAGCGCCCAGCCTACGTTACGGCCCCTTTTCTTTTTTTCTGTTTTTTTTTTTTTTGGCAAAGCTAAAGCTTTCAGGTGTTAATGCGCTGCATGTGAATCCACAGGGTTGCCGTCTATTAGGGTTGCCCCTGCCTCCAAGTCCTGCCGCATGCGTTTGCCAAAAACTCAAACTTTTTTTTTCGCTACTTGTTGCCGGCCACTGCCGCCCCGTTGGGCCTGCTAATGAAGTGTTTGGCTGTTGCAGAAATACATAAAAAAAACACATATATATATATATATTTATAACACAATACCTGCACTTAAAATTCTTCCATTTGCCATGGGAACTGAGTAATTAGCGGACCACTTGCGGCGATTCCTTGCCGATTCCTTTGGCCGTCGCTCAAGTGTTGAAGAAAGAGAGTTGACGCCGCTTTCAATTGTTATTGTTGTAGTCATTGTTGTAGTCATTGTTGTTGTTGTTGGCTCGCATTTTTAACAGCATTCATCTAATCGCGCTAATAGCGCTAAACAAATCAATTCGTCTATAAAAAAATTGAGAAAAAAAAAGCTAAAAGCTGCCGCAAGAGAGTTACAGCAGGCACACACACACACACGCACACTCGCACACCTGGCCAAAAGAAAGAAAAAAAAACAATATAATCAAATGTGTTATGTAAATAAATGCTAATGGGGCTCGCTCGACTGGCTAACTGCACGCACCTGAACGCCGCCAAAGCTCAGCTCCAATGCTGCTCTCCCTTTACGTGTTTCGTCTTTTGATTAACCCAAACCAACCCAACCCTACCTGTTAGACGCAGCAGCTACAGCCTAGACGCGCAGCATCAACAGCAGCAGCAGCAGCAGCAGCAGCAGCAACTCCATCATCATCATCATCAGCAGCAGCAGCAGCAGCAGCAGCAGCAATTGCAGCAACATTTGCCACAACATCTACCTCAGCATCATTATGGCAGCCAATCCCCATCGCGTTACTATGAGCCGCCCAAGCAGGAGCAGCAGCAGCAGCAGCAGCAGCAGCTGCAACACCTGCCGCTCACTGCCGCTGGGCTAATGCAATCGGTGGCAGATGAGATACAATTGAGCGAACAGCAGCAGGCAACACCGCCGCCCCCAGCAACAGCAACGACAGCAGCAACAGTTGCAGCAGCCAGCGATGCTAACGGCGCCCCCACCTCCTCCTCCTCCTCCTCATCGTATGCTGTCTACAGCTACTACAGAGATGTCGATGCTGAGCAGCACAACAACAGATCACAACAACAACAGCAACAACAACAGCAACAACAACAGCAACTTGTGTGGAGGTAAGCCACTCCCCCTGCCCCTGCTCTCGACCATTGCCCGCTCCTGCTCTCAGCCAGCTCCAATTTGGGTTGCCCGCGCTCCACATCGGCGCGTGTGTGTGTGTGTTCCTTCTCGAACTTCGTGGAAATTGGCGTCGGCACGTAGCCAGCGGCACTTCCGAAAAAAAATCAAGTTATGAAATTCTGTTTGTGCGGCTTCTGTGCTGCTTTTCTTCCTCTTCTCTGCTGCTTCCTCTTCGGCTTCTATTTAGACTTGCGCTGTGACACAGACCATTCCATGATCTAACCAAGTCCAGCTCCATTCGCTATGGCCCGCAGTTTGTCTTCTTCTTCATTTCTTATAGGATTTTTATAGCAACGCTTTATGGAAATTATGATCTTTAATTTTATTTGATAATCTTTTATTGATTTTGTTGTTGTTGCTATTGTTTTTTTTTACGGTTTCGTATTGATTCAACATTTGCATTAATAACTTTATTTTGATCAATTTTGCATTAATTTAAAATAATTCACTTGTTTCGTTTCGTTCCACTCGATTTTTGTTTTCAAGGCGTTTCCTCTCCTTTATGATATTTCTTTGTTTAAACAATTTACCCATCTATATTATTCTTGCGAGCTCTTTTATTGTGCATTTCGTTACATTAGATTATGTTAGTTTAGTTATAGTTATTAGCAATATCAATTATCTCCGAACATAGGGCTAACGCCTAGCTCATTAGCTTGAGCTTGTCTTCATGTCGTTTGATGTGAACCTTTTTAAATCTCTTTTTAATAGGCTCTTTCACTTAATAGTCCCTCTCCATTGTGCCCATCTAACCTATTTTCATAAATTATC